>CM077648.1:115013618-115538618 GCA_039707465.1 Rhabdophis nuchalis
ACCCCCAGGTGCCCTGGAGAATAGTTTGGCTCCCTCTTCTTTGTGGCACCCTCTGAGATATCGGAACACTGCTATCATGTCTCCCCTGGTCCTTCTCTTCATCAAACTAGACATACCCAGCTCCTGCAACCGTTCTTCATATGTTTTAGCCTCCAGTCCCCTAATCATCTTGGTTGCTCTTCTCTGCACTCTTTCCAGAGTCTCCACGTCTTTTCTACATCGTGGCACCAAAACTGTATGCAGTATTCCAAGTGTGGCCTTACCAAGGCACTATACAGTGGCATTAACACTTAGGATTAAGCTTCCTATCCTAGCTGTGACTACACCTCTAAATTCATTGTCTTTCTTTTCCAGATGTTGTCACGCCCAACGGCCTCAACATTAAGAAATTCTCGGCGATGCATGAATTTCAGAATTTGCATGCCACCAATAAAGCCAGGATCCAAGAGTTCGTTCGAGGTCACTTCTACGGGTAGGATCATCCGCCTTTCAAAATGGACTCTTGCGTTACTCCGAAATCTAGGAGGAAGCAAGAGATGCTATCTTTCCAGCCAAGCAGATACAGAAGATGGGGGGGGGGGGGGATTGCATTGTTAGTCCTTGACTTACGACCATAACGGGAATCAACATTTCCTCTGCTAAGCAAGGTGGTTTGTGAATCACTTTATGACCATTTTTGCCATGGTTGTTAAGTGAATCACTGCAGTCGTTGAGGGAATAACACGGTGGTCATGGGAATCTGGCTTTTCCCACTAGCTTTGATTTCTGAAAGCAGGCTGGGAAAGTTTGCAGATGGCAACGGCTGCAACAGGTGTGAACACCTGCTGGTTGCCAAGCGCCTGAATTTTGAATGTGGTGGCTCAGCGGTTAAGACACTGAGCTTGTCGATCAGAAAGGTCGGCAGTTCGGTAGTTCGAATCCCTAGTGCCGCGTAACAGAGTGAACTTCCCGCTCCTTGCCCCAGCTTCTAGCAGTTCGAAAGCACGTAAAAAAACGCAAGTAGAAAAATAGGAGCCACCTTTGGTGGAAAGATAACAGCGTTACATGCCCCTTCGGCGTTTAATCATGCCAGCCACATGACCACAGAGACATCTTCGGACAGCGCTTCGGCTTTGAAACGGAGATAAGCACCGCCCCCAAGAGTTGGGAACAACTAGCACATACACTATATTGCCCAAAGTATTTGCTCACCCATCCAAATCATCAGAATCAGGGGTTCCAATCACTTCCATGGCCACAGGTGTATAAAATCAAGGACCCAGGCATGCAGACTGTTGTTACAAACATTGGTGAAAGAACAGGTCGCTCTCAGGAGCTCAGCGTGGAACTGAGATAGGAGGCCACCTGTGCAACAAATCCAGTCGTGAAATTTCCTCGCTCCCAAATATTCCACAGTCCACTGTCAGCTGTATTATAAGAACGTGGAAGTGTTTGGGAATGACAGCAACTCAGCCACGAAGTGGTAGGCCATGTAAATGGACGGAGCAGGCTCAGCAAATGCTGAGGCGCCTAGTGCGAAGAGGTCGCCAACCTTCTGCAGAGTCCATCGCTACAGACCTCCAAACTTCAGGTGGCCTTCAGATTAGCTCAAGAACAGTGCGCAGTGGACCGACGTCCTATTGAACCCTACGGATTAGGAATGGGATGCCACTTACTGTACGTTCATATCAGTGGTGGGTTTCAAATTTTTTTAGAACCTACTCTGTGGGTGTGGCCTATTTTGTGGGTGTGGCTTGGCAGTCATGGGATAGGGTGGGAGTGGCCACCTTTTAAAATGAGGTGAAACTCATTTAACAACGCTCTTGCTTAGCAACCAAAATTTTGGACTCAATTGTGATGATAAATTCTTTCTTTCTTTCCTTCTTTCTTTCTTTCTTTCTTTCTTTCTTTCTTTCTTTCTTTCTTTCTTTTTTCTTTTCCTTTCCTTCCCATTGGGTCACTGGCAGCGGCGGGCCAGATTTACTTCCAGGTACGCCGGTGGAACCCCCTCTCACCGGTTCTCTAAATTTCACCAACCGGCTCTCGCGAGTAGGTGCGAGCCTGCAGACACCCACCACTGGTTCATATGCGAGTAAAGGCAGGTGTGCAAGTACATTTGGCAATATAGTGTATGTGCGAGGGGAAACTTTACTTTTAATCCTGCCCTGCAAATGGTTTCCTTGGAAAAGTGGGAGCCGGGGTTTCAAGAGTTAGGTTTTAAACTAAATGTTTTAGTAGAATCCATGAATCAATATCCTGCATGTCTTCACAAGGTCTCTTCTGGGGGATTTACTTCTTTTGAGGCATTCCTTCGGCTTTCTATCAGTGGGGCCGCATAGGGAGATCAGGTGTTTCTTTGCTATTCGGGATACACACGCACGCACACACAGCCGAAAGCAATGCTCAATTTCCAACCTTGTTGTTTTTAGGCATCTGCGACCTTTGTTCAACATCGCCGAATGGTGTCGTTTGTTTGAACAACCGGTTTGCAGCGCTGTGCCCTTGTTTGCTCTCGTTTCAGCCATCTTGACTTCAACCTTGAAAAGACATTGTTTTTCTTCATTGCCGGGAGATACGAGTTTTCGAACAAAGGAGCGGACATCTTTTTAGAGGCCTTGTCGAGATTAAATTTCCTGCTCAGGGTAAGAAAGGGGGCAGGTGCCTCAGCCACGCCACATCGTCAGTCGTAAGCCGCGGTGAAGTCGACTTTCCCTTTCGCTACCGGTTCGCAAATGTGAGCACGCGCATGCGCAGGGCGTCAAAAAGAGGACGTGCGGATGCCCAGGTGGGTGGGCGGAGCCTCCCGCCACCACCGCTACCGGTTCACCCGAACTGGATAGAACCGGCTGAATTTTGCACCACTGGTTGAGCGGTGGTTGAGACCCAAATTCGGCATTTCATCCCCCCCCCCTTAAATGGCCAACCAGATCGATGTGTTTGGGAAACTCAAATCCATGGCCTCCAATCCATGCGGGCCAGGGAATTCTGGGAGTTAAAGTCCACAAATCTAAAAGCTGCCGACGTTGGAGTCCCCTGGCCTTCTGTAGATGTTCCTGGGCAATCAGTATTGAAAGACTCACCGCCTTCATCAATGGAAGTGGAATTATCTCGTCTGCGGGGAGTTAAATAGGGACGTGGTGGCTCAGTGGCTAAGATGCTGAGTTTGTCGATCAGGAGGTCGGCAGTTCTGTGGTTTGAATCCCTAGTACTGCGTAACAGAGTGAGCTCCCATGTCCCAGCTTCTGCCAACTTAGCAGTTCGAAAGCATGTACAAATGCAAGTAAAAAAATAGGAACCACCTATAACAGGTGTTCGGTGCACCTTTGGTAACAACATTCTGTGCGCCTACGACATTTAGTCATGTCGGCCACATGAGCACGGAGACATCTTCGGACAGCGCTGGCTCTTCAGCTTTGAAACAGGCAGTTGAAATGGCTGTAAAGGTTTATTGTAATCGTATTGTAAACTCGACAAGAATCTGAACTACTAATGGTCAAAGCAATTTGTGGTAGATAAGGAATTCATGGCGGGCTGGACTTAGATTTCTTTTGGGTGCGAAGAGACTCAGGAATGATGACATGTTTGACCCTTCCTTCGGGATCAGCCTGGTTATCTCCTACATCTGTGATGGCGAACCTGTAGCACATGTGCCGGAAGTGACACGCAGAGGCATCTCTCTGGGGACGCGAGTCATCGCCCGTTCCTCTTCCGAGTTTTGGCGCACTGGCCAACTGGTCTTTGTGTGCATGGTAGTGCCGGAAACTGGAAGAGCAGCCGCCCAATGCACATGCGTGCGCCGGGAAGATCATCTTCTGGTTTTTGCCACATGCATGCGCTATGGCCAGCTGACCTTAGGCGCGCATGCATGCCAGAAACCAGAAACCAGGTGGCTGATATGCATGAACTTGCTGGAAACTGAAAGATCATCTTCCCGGTGTGCCCATGCGCACCGGGGGACGGCTCTTCCAGCAGGCGCATGTGCACTGGCCAGCTAGTCTTTGTCTGCACAAGCGTTCAGAAACCATAAGAAAGCCAGGTGGCCATTGTGGAGGTGTGCGCTGGAAACCGGAAGTTCATCTTCCACGCATGCACATGCGCGCCTGGCAGCTGCTCTTCCCATTTTTGCGAACGCACTCCCATATGGGCAATTGGTGCCGATAAGGTTCGCCAACAGTGTCACGGACCATTTGTGCAGTGATTATCACATGGCCTAACAGGAACAGGAAAGAGTAAAAGGGGAGGAAAATACTTTTACCTGTGCTAAAAAGGTGCTTTTTCTCTTTTAGGTGCACAGAAGTGATGTCACAGTCGTCGTGTTCTTTATAATGCCGGCAAAAACCAACAATTTCAACGTGGAGACCTTGAAAGGCCAGGCGGTCCGGAAACAGCTATGGTAAACTTCTTTCTGTTGTCCAATGTTATGGGCATATTATGCAGTTTTGCCAAAACTTACCTTCCATGTTACTTCTTGGGGAGTAACACAGGTGAGGTGTGGCAATCCGCAGCTCTGGCGCGCTAATCAGCCGAGAGGATATAGGTAAGTAAAGCGCAAGGAGAGGCAGGTAAGCCAACCTGACTGTCGGAGCGAACCGGTTCACTCTCTGCTGATCATCCGAGCTAACAGTTCACCTGAACTGGTCCGAACAGGCTGAATCCCATCACTGGAGGAAGCTCAGTTTCCCCATTGAAACACAGGATATTGTTCTTTATTTTCTGTCCATGGAGATTCTCAATCATCCCGGTCATGGATGTCTTTTTCTCAAGAGGTAACTGGAGTTTCTAGTGTTTCTTTTTTCCTTTGAAGAGGTTTCACTTCTCATCCTGGAGGCTTCTTCAGCTCTGACTGAATGGTGGGGAATGGAGAATGGAATGGGGGATTCTTTACATTCTGTTTTACTCTTTCGTAGGGACACTGCTCATTCGATGAAGGAAAAATTTGGTAAGAAGCTCTATGACGCGCTGCTAAGGTGAGAATTCAGCAGAACGATCTACCTGTGCAATCTTTCATCTTCTTCTTTATATACAGAGAACCAAGAATGTGAGACTTTGTTTATTATGGGTTTTACACATGATGATGACTTGATTTAGTAATGAATATAGCATAGACGTCAGCTGCCTACGTTTATGTCTGAAGACATATCCAAAGGTGTCCCCTGCTGTAGATACCGCAAACATGTTCTGGAGATTGAGCCATGATTACACACAACGTTGTGTTTAGCTCAGGGGTCTCCAACCTTTGCAACGTTAAGTCTGAAGGACTTCAGCTTCCAGACTTCTCCAGCTTTGCTGGCTGGAGAATTCTGGGATCTGAAGTCCTTCAGTCTTAACGTTGCAAAGGTTGGAGACCCCTGCTTTAGCTATTGTTTCTTGTTTGCTAGAATTTGTCATTAGCTTTCAAATGTTCCCAGATCCAGTCTCTGTGGTGCTAGAGCAGGGATGTAAAACTCGATTTCGTTGAGGGCCGCATCAACGTTGTGTTTGACCTTGAACGGGGGGGGGAGCATGGCCAGGGTGAATGTTGCCAGGATGGTGTCATTAATGATGGGGGGGAGGGAAAGGCATCTGTGGTGTCTTTACTCCCGAGTTGACCCTTGTTCCGTAGCTGTTCCCTTCTCCTGGCAGCTCTGCGCATGCGCACCCTGGGAACTGCGCATGCGCACCCAGCTGTTCTTCTGCCCCACTCATCTCTGACTCCGAAGGCAGCTGATAACTGTCAGACGGCCCTGGCTCCATCTCTGCCTCCGACGCAGAGCCCTCATCAGAGCCTTCCCCAGAGTCCAGGACTGGCCCATGTCCCTCCCCAACCTGCTCACTGTCCGAATCTGCTGCCAGATCCGCTGGCCACTGGCGGGCCACAACAGTTCCCGAGCTCCATTTTCGGCTGCGACGGCCTCCTGCAACTGTCTGTCAGCAAAAACGGAGCTCAGGAGGGCTGGCAGAGCACTCGGGCCACCTCAGGTGCCCCCAACACGAGTAACATCGAACTAGCCACACCTACCTTAGCCACATCCCCTCCCTCCGAGGTCAAACACAACCCTAATGCAGCCCTCAGTGAAATCAGGTTTGACACCCCTGGCTTAGAGAGTGCCGTAGAGCACTGTGAAGCAGTATATAAGTCTCAATGCTACTGCTATTGCTGCTATTCCCAGGCAAAGAAGTCTTAATAAATGTGCCAGCGATTCCCTCTTGAAAAATGCTTTACAGTTGCATAGAAATAAGTTCCAATGGGCTCCATGGGGTTTGAATTAGTACAGGCAACCATAGGATAACTATTAATCCCAGAAGTTGATTTCAAAGATTTGCATAAGATGGGATACACTACTACTACTACTACAACTACTACTATTACTACTACTTCCTCTTCTTCTTCTTCTTCCTCTTCCACTTCTTCCTCCTCCTCCTCCTCCTCCTCCTCCTCCTCCTCCTCTTCTTCTTCTTCTTCTTCTTCTTCTTCTTCTTCTTCCTCTTCCTCTTCCTCCTCCTCTTCTTCCTCTTCTTCTTCTTCCTCCACCTCTTTTTCTTCTTCCTCTTCCTCTTCTTCTTCTTCCTCCACCTCTTCTTCTTCCTCCTCTTCTTCTTTCATCTTCTTCTTCCTTCTCCTCTTCCTCCTCCTCCTCTTCTTCCTCTTCTTCTTCTTCATCTTCTTTCTCTTCTTCTTCTTCCTCCTCCTCCTCTTCTTCCTCTTCTTCTTCTTCCTCCACCTCTTTTTCTTCTTCCTCTTCCTCTTCCTCTTCTTCTTCTTCCTCCACCTCTTCTTCTTCCTCCTCTTCTTCTTTCGTCGTCTTCTTCCTCCTCCTCCTCCTCCTCCTCCTCCTCCTGCTTCTTCTTCTTCTTTGCTAAGGAATTAATTTTCTCACATCCACAGAGGAGAAATTCCTGATATGAACAAGATCATCGATCGTGATGACCTAACTGTTATGAAACGGGCCATCTTTTCCACCCAGGTGTGTTTTTTCTGCAATGCTTTTCAAAATGGCTGACTGTTATTTGAGCAAGAAGGTATGTATTGTTGTGTCAGCTACCCTAAACAGAGAGAAGAGAACATTTGTAGCTCAGGGTTCAACTGTGCAGTCCTTGGTGCTCTCTGAACTTGTCCGTTTG
Organism: Rhabdophis nuchalis; assembly: GCA_039707465.1. Lineage (NCBI taxonomy): Eukaryota > Metazoa > Chordata > Lepidosauria > Squamata > Natricidae > Rhabdophis > Rhabdophis nuchalis. Next base: position 115,020,699 of record CM077648.1, read on the forward strand.
CTTACAGACATTTCATTACCCAAACTAGGTAACATCATCAGTGCTAGAGAGGAGGGGGTTTGCGCTCTGTTTATATACTAATGCAGAGGTCACCAACCCCCAGGCCATGGATCGGTGCCGGTCTGTGGCTTGATAGTAACCGGGCCGGAGTGAGCAGCGGAGAGAGTAGCGCAACTCTTAGGAGAGTGTAGCAAACGCTCCGCTATCCTGGCGGCTGGCTGAGGCGCTCCCCGGGGGCAGGACGGGGGCAACGGCCTGCATTGGGGGGGGGGGGTTCAGGGCACCACCCAGCCCTGCGCGGGGGGGAAGGGGCTGCCAGGCCCTCCTGCCTGGGACACAGCTCGTCCTTCCCTGCCCCAGCCGAGGATCCTTTGCCTGGGACCCCTGGCAGCTTTCCCGCCCGGTTGCACGCAAGGTGCCCTCCCCGGGTCGCGTTCCCACGAGACGCGGGTTCCCGCCTTGGGTTCCACGTGACAGCCGAACACGCGCGCGACCCACATGACTCGACTCACCCGCTGGAGGCTCCCACCGGTCCACGGAATTTTTTTTACATGAAACCGGTCCCTGGTGCCAAAAAGGTTGGGGACCCCTGTACTACTGGCTTGTCCTGTAAGTGTTGGTGGGGGTGTTCTTGGTTCCTTCATTAGGCTATTGTTTAGTGTTTGATTGTGGATCTGAATTGGTAGTTCCTTGATTGGATTATTGTTTAATGCTTGCTTGTTGATCTACTAGTAATCTCTGTATTGACTCTGTATATCTGGGTACTGATGGCTGCCCAAGAGATATTGTGCTTTTTTTAGCTTTATGTTTGTCTCTTTTGAATGGTATGTAGCTGTGATTTATCTCTATGTGTCTGTTGATGGCTGATTTGTCAGAGTGCCAGGATTCCAGGAATTCTCTAGCCTTTTTGGATTTAACTGGATCTAGACACTAAATCAGCTACAACTAGTTCCCATGAAGGAATATTATTTCTGCACTAAAAACAATTAGGTCGCAGACAAGATTCCCAGCATATTTTCCACTTCTTCTGGTGGGCTGATGGGAAGCTTCTACAAAACTCAAGTCTGCCTCCAGTTTGAAGGACTTCAACGCAAGCATCATTTAAGGCACTTTTGGGCCTGTAAAATGTGCTTCTTTCATTTTATGGCAGCGGCAAAGCCTCCCGCCAGTGACAACGCACAACATGATCGATGACTCCAGCGACCCCATCCTGGGCACCATCAGACGCATTGGTTTGTTCAATAACCGAACGGATCGAATTAAGGTATTAAGATGAGCTCCTTATCTCGCCCTGCTTCTTGGAGTAGACACGATGCCACCCGAATCAGATAAGACAAGGCCCAAAGGAGGATTCCCCCCCCCCCCAATTGGGGAGTTTATATATTAAATATTGATCCTGGTATGGCTTGGGGTGTGTGTGTGTGTATCTGAAGTTTCTCCTTCTCTGTTCCAGCCCTGCCACCTTTATGGGATTTAGATTGTGGAACGCTATTAAAGTAAGGTGACCAGACGTCCCGCTTTTGGCGGGACTGTCCCGCTTTTGATCAATGTATCCCATGTCCCGCGGCGTTTAAGAAAAGTCCTGAATTTTGCCGCCACCGCCGGGGGGCGGACAGGCGGGGGGCGCTCAGGCAGGCAGGCAGCAGGTGGAGGAGGAGGATAGCTGTGCACGGCGGGGCTGCAGCCAGAGCCCGCGCGGCCCTGAACTTTGTGCCACCGCTGCCGCCGCGATGCACTGAGAGCAGCCAGCTGGGAGCCCCCCCCCCCCCGCTCCGTCAATGGTGTCCCGCTTGAGCAATGGTAAAATCTGGTCACCTTATACTAAAGAGGTCAAATTCATACTTCAGCCGACCCTACCCAGCTCACCTTATCAATATAACTGCTACTCTATTCTCAGTTTGACAGTCTTCCAGATCCCTGCTGGGAAAGTAAGGTGGATTTTCTTAACTTCTTTCTTTCTTCTCTGCAGATAATCCTGCATCCCGAATTTCTTTCTTCCACGAGTCCTTTATTACCAATGGACTATGAAGAGTTTGTCAGAGGCTGCCATCTTGGCGTCTTTCCATCGTATTATGAACCTTGGGGGTACACGCCAGGTGAGGGAGTTGTATCATTTTTGTATATCGCTTATTAATGATGGCCAGATACAGGAAGTCCTCCTTACTTCCTCCCTCCCTCCCTCCCTCCCTCCCTCCTTCCCTGAATTAATCCTTCTCTCCTTCTTTCCTCCCTTCCTTCCTCCCTCCCATCCTTCCTTAATTACTCCTTCTCTCCTCCCTCCCTCCCTTCCTTAATTACTCCTTCTCTCCTTCATTCCTTCCCTTCCTCCTTCCGCCCTTCCTCTTTCCTCCTCCCTTCCTTCCATAATTACCCCTTTGTCCCTCCCTCCCTCCCTCCCTCCCTCCCTTAATTATGCCTTTCTTCTTCCTTCCTTCTTCCCTACTTCCTTTTCTTCCTCCCTCTCTCCCTCCTTCCCCCCTTCCTTCTTTCCTCCTTCCTTCCATAATTACATCTTGCTCCCTCCCTCCCTCCCTTAATTATGCCTTCTCTTCTTACTTCCTTCTGCCGTACTTCCTTTTTTCCTCCTTCCTTCCTCCCTCCTTTCTTCTCCTTCCTTTCTTTCTTTCTCCTTCCCGCCTTCCTTCCCTCCCTCTCTCCCCCTCCCTCCCTTCCAAATTTTCTTTGCAAATCTGAATTTATACCTCTTTTTCAACACAGTTCCCTTGCAACAAGTCAATATCTTTAGTGGTGCCAATTTGATTAAAAAAAAAAAGGCCTGGCCCACGGTTTCGCTGAGGCTCAACCACTGCTACTCCTGGTGAGACCCTGCAGATTATTTTGCTGGTCTGAAATGCCGTTCACTTTTCTCTTTTTGCAGCTGAATGCACCGTCCTGGGCATCCCCAGTGTCACCACAAACCTGTCGGGATTTGGCTGTTTTATGCAGGAACATGTAGCTGACCCAGATGCTTATGGTAAGAAGACTCAGGCTGCGACCAGATGATGTCATTCAAGAGCAACCAACCAGTATGTGAACGTACTAGATAAGTATATGAGCATGTTGTGGCCCCGCAGGGACCGGATGAGCTGTTGATGGACTCTTCTAGCGAGGAACCCTATGAGTCTGCCCTGGAAGCTGAGGAAGACTCTGGGGGTTGTTCAGAGTCAGAGCAGGAAGCAGAGAGAGGTGCCTGGGTCATGGAGCAGTGGGGAGGATCAAAGGCAGCTTGTCCATGATGCAAGAGTGAGCAGGGCTGAGAGGTGGAGGCAACAATTACATCAGAGGCAGGCTCACAGACGGTGATTAGGCATCAGGTGGTTGTTGAGTGGCCCCTCTCAAGAGAGCTTATAGGTGAGACGTTGGGAGGGGACATTTGCAGGAAACAACCATTCGGAATTAGTATTCAAGAAAGTCTGTCTGTGCATTCTAGCAAATGTTTGTTCATTTGGGAATACGTGAATTGTCTGGGCTCTCAGCCAAAGAATTTGTTATCTCGTAATTAAACAGTAGCAAACAGCCAAGCCTGTGCTCTGGTCTATTCACGGGCTGGAGGACAGAACATCAACATAACAATTGCTGTCCAGCCCTATTTTGATACCAAAGTTGGAAAGTGTTCTTGTGTTGACAATTTTAATACAGGCATTATTTTAGGGTGGCAAAATGTAAGTTTATCATGTTGGAATAGTCTAATGAAATGAAAGAACTAGCGGGCAACGTGATAGTGATGTCTCTCAGTACTTGATGGGCTGCCACAAAAAAAGAGGGACTCAAACTATTCTCCAAAGCACCAGAAGGCAGATCAAGACACAATGGATGGAAACTAATCAAGGAGAGAAGCAACCTAGAATCAAGGAGAGATTTCCTGATAGTGAGAGCAATCAATCAGTGGAACGACTTGTCTCCAGGAGTTGTGGGTTGCTCCATCACTGCAGGTTTCTAACAAGAGATTGGACCACCATTTGTCTGAAATGGTCTAGGGCAGGGGTCTGCAAAGTTGGCTCTTTTAAGACTGGTGGACTTCAACTCCCAGAATTCCCCAGCCAGCCAGAATTCCACTTTGCAGACCCCTGGTATAGGGTCACTTGCCTGAGCAGTGGGTTGGACTAGAAGACCTCCAAGGTACCTTCCAAGTCTATTATTCTATGTTCTATATTCAGTTGGGGGGGGGAGAGGAGAAAGAGAAGGAGAATGCAATTTGGCTAAACAAAAGAAGAACGTCCCTATTTTATGACAGAATGAATTGAGCAAAGGTGGTCCTTATTGTGCATAATAGTTGATGGGGCAGAGACCTTCAAAGACCCCAAAAGCAGCAATATGGCCTACTACTGTGATGGTGAACCTACGCCACATGTGCCACAGGTGGCACGCGGAGCCACATCTGTTGTGAGCTCCAATGCGCATGCACGCACCAGCCAGCTCATTTTCGGCTTTCCGGAGGGCCGGGGGAGGCCATTTTCACCCTCCCCAGACTTTAGAAAAAGCCTCTGGAGCCTGGGAAGGGCAAAAACGGCCTCCCCCCGGCCCCCTGGAGCAGGGGTAGGTTCCTGCCAGTTCTAAGCTCTTCTATAGAAGAGGTTCCACAAATCTACAGGGCCGTTTAGGTTCCAGCTCCCTCCCCCCGCCCGTCTGCACATCATCAAGAGGAAGAGCCAGAGGAGGAATTCTGGGAGTTGAAGTCCACAAGTCTTAAAGCTGTCAAGTTTGAACATCCCTGAGGGTTTTTTTTCTAAAGGGTTAGGGGTGCAAGGGTCTTGTAACTTTTTATTTTATTTATTTATTTCAAATTTATACCCCGCACCTTCTCCGAAAAGGACCCAGGGCGGCGCCCAGGAAATTTAAAACATAACAAATATAACAATGTACAAAATTTTTAAAAAACTATTAAATCCCTACCCTGCGCTAAAATAATATAAAATCCCCCAAATTAAAACTATCTAGGAGCGGTCACAGCGGGAGGTTACGCTAGGCCGGCTTGATGGAAAAGGTGTGTCTTAAGACACTGGTGGAAGAGGCGGAGGTCTGAGATGGTACGTAGTTCAGGGGGTAAGTCGTTCCAAAGGGTAGGGCCTGCCACAGAGAAGGATAGGGCCCGCCCTTCCCCTGGGTGTCGCCAACCAGCATTGCCCAGCCGACGGCACCCTGAGAAGGCCCTCTCTGTGGGAGCGGATCGGACGAAGGGATGTATGGGGCAGGAGACGGTCTCGCATATAACTCGCATATAACATTGACAGCTTTAAGGCTTGCGTGCTTCAAATGCCCGAGTTCCTGACCCAACATTTTGGTTGCTAAGCAAGGGCGTTGTTAAGTGAGTTTCACCACATTTTACAAGTTGGTCACACCCACCCAGTCACACGACTGCCAAGCCACGCCCACCCCGGTCACATGGCTGGCAAGCCACTCCCACAAAGCAGACCACACCCACAGAAGAGGTTCTAAAAAATTTGAAATCCACCACTGCCCCGGAGGAAATACCAAGCTCAGTTTGGTGGTGAGCAGTGTGGCACACCTGGGGGTGTGTGTGCGTGCGCATGCGCCTGTGGAGGGCGCACTTTGCATTATTTGTGCCGGCACACATGCAATCTATTTGCGCGCGCGTCCTTACATTTTCGGCACCCAACAACCAAAGGGTTAGCCCTCATTGGCCTAGTAGCTCATGAACCCCAATTGCCTCTCTCAGGAATTTACATTGTGGACCGGCGATTCCGTTCTCCGGACGAGTCTTGCAATCAGCTGACCCAGTTCCTGTACGCCTTCTGCCAACAGTCGCGGCGACAAAGAATCATCCAGAGGAACCGGACGGAAAGGCTTTCAGATCTGCTGGACTGGAGATATTTAGGGAGAGTAAGTAACGCTGGTGTAGTCTTGGGATATCCAACCTTGGCAATGTCAGCCAGCCAGCCGGCTGGGGGAATTCTGGGAGTTGAAGATGCAAGAAGAGGCAGGAATGGAGAAGGGCAAAAAGCAAAGGCAAAGAAAAAGAAGGGAAGATGGGAAGGGAGCAAGGAAGGGAAAAGAACCAAAGAGGGCAAGGAAGAAGAAAGGAGAATGAAGAGGGAAGGAAGAAGAAGGGAAGGAAGGAAGGAAGGAAGGAAGGAAGGAAGGAAGGAAGGAAGGAAGGAAGGAAGGAAGGAAGATTCTTTATAATCTTTCCTTCCTTCCTCCCTCCCTCCCTCCCTCCCTCCCTCCTTCCTTCCTTCCTTCCTTCCTTCCTTCCTTCCTTCCTTCCTTCTTTCCTGGAGTTTGTTGGAAGTCCTGCCTTAGTACTTGGCCACCACAGGTGCCCCCGACATGAGTGATGTTGAGCTGGCCACCCCCACCTGCCCATGCCACGCCCTCCTCCCCAAGGTCAAACAGAACCCTGATGCGGCCCTCAATGAAATCAAGTTTTACACTCCTGGTTTAGTGTTGCATTTTTGCACCTGTAATCACATCTTGAGTTGTAGTTGAGTTGAGTTGTAGTTGACCAATTTTTAACCACACTCTGCAGACATCTTTTATTTTGCAAACTGCAGACATTCACATTTAATAGCTCCTCTGTGTGTGTGTGTGTGTGTGTGTGTGATTAGAAAACGGTTAAACTTTCTCTTGATTTACATGTCAGAGTCCATTGTTATTTGGATTTATTTCCCCCCAAATTTGCAAATTTCTCTGTTTTCTCCTACAGTTTTACATGCACGCCAGGCGCTTAGCTCTGAGTCGGACTTTTCCTGAAAAATTTGAAATGGAACTAAATGCTCCACCTACGGTAATCATTTTTAAATGAAAGTATTAACAGGCAAATAGTTGGGATGATAAACACATCGTATAGAGCGGTGTGCTGAATGCGACAGACTAACATATATTCTTAAAGACCGACAGGAAGCAATATTTTATCAAAGTTGGGAAAGATGGCATGAATAGATAGAGGTAAAAAGATTACAGGATGAGCGATAGGGAAAAATATACAAGGTAGATATGTAAATAGTAAATAAAATAAATATATGGAGCAGTAACGATTATAAAGAATTAATAAATGTAAGATATAGATAAATAGAAATAGCTAGAATAACTGGAAATGTAGTAAGATGGTATAGGATGTTACCTGGTAACTGTATACATATAGGGGGTGAGTCACTCCCAGTTATATCATAAGAACATAAGAACAGCCTTGCTGGAACAGGCCATAGCCCATCTGGTCCAGCATTCTATTTGCAGGACCGTCTCCTGCCGCATACCTCCCTCCATCCGATCCGCTCCCATAGGGAGGGCCTCCTCAGGGTACCATCCGCCGGCCAATGCCGGCTAGCGGTGCCCAGGGGGAGAGCCTTCTCAGTGGCTGGGCCATCCCTCTGGAACGACCTACCCCCCGAACTTCGGACCATCTCAGACCTTCCCCTCTTTCGCCGCTCACTTAAGACTTATTTGTTCCATCAAGCCGGTCTAGCTTAGCCAATGAGTAAATGAATTTTAGAATTTTAATTGGGATTTTTAACACAGGTTTTTAGTTTAATTTATTCTTAACTTTTTTTGTATTTATTGTTACTTATTGGTTTTAATTTCCTGTGCACCGCTCTGGGTCCATTTCAATGGAGAAGGGCGGTTCTATAAATCTAAATAAATTAAATTAAAATTCTGTCTCACACAGTGGTTCCCCATTTGCTTCAGGGTCTTCCCAAGCAGATGTCTTCGCCTGCTTGTGATTCCCTGCAAATGGCATTGAGAGATATCCTACCTATCTCTCCAACCCGGAGGGTGTCCTTAGGCATCCATCATGATAGCCATGGATACCCTTCCATGAACTCCTCTAATCCTTCCTTAAAGGTGTCGAGACTGACAGCTGTCCCCACTTCTTCTGGCAGGGAGTTCCATAGACAAATGATCCTCTGGGTGAAAAAGTATTTCCTCTTATTTGTTTGAGGTCTAGCTTCCAAAAGTATCTATGTAGTTTTGTCTTGTCGATGTCCTATTTATGGTTTTTTTCCCCCTGTTACTAGTTTACAATAAAATTAAAAAGAAAAAGAAAGAAAATAAGACCCTGTCTTATTTTCAGGGAAACGTGGTATATACTGCTGGGGCAGCACAGGTCTATTCCTCCTTCTGCATCTGTGCATTGATTCCTTCTTCTTCTTCTTTCCACTTCTTTTGCAGACGGAGGGCTTCCGTTATCCACGTCCTTCCTCCGTTCCTCCCTCGCCTTCCATTTCTCAGCACAACAGCCCTCACCAAAGCGACGAGGAAGTGGAAGATGATGAAAGATACGACGAAGAGGAAGAGGCCGAGAGGGACAGGCAGAACATAAAATCACCTTTCTCCTACACTGCTGCGCCATGGAGGAAGAAGAAACAGCATGGGGAATACGGAAACTAATCCGTCAAATTCTTTATTCATGGCCTGGAGTTGATGCTGCGTGCGTGTATGTGTGTGTGTGTGTGTGTGTATGTGTGTGTCTCATCCTAAAGTTCAGGTGGCTGTACTGGACCAGCAGGAAACATCAGGGAAATCCTGCGAGAACCAAATATCAGAAATAATGTGAATTCTTACTTTTTTCCGACTGTCGGTGATTCTGATGGTTTAAAAAACAACAATACAACGTCCTCTTTTTTTGGAGTTGTAAGAAATGTAGTAGATGGCAATAAAGATTAGGGTTGGATCTTACCTCTTGCTTAGCCTATTTTGAGAATCCCGAGGTTAGGGGAAGCCAAAGGCAGTGGGTGGGATCCTCCCGGTTGAACCACCGGTTCGGTGATTGCGCGATTTGCTGCGCGCACAGTTTGAAGAAACCTTCGCCTTCCGGGTTTCTTCGGATGAGTAAGGCAGCTGATTTGTGCGGCGATCTGCCCTGCCGTGCGAATCAGGTGAGAAGACAAAGGTAGGAAAAAAGAGTGGATGGGCCCTTCTGATCATCAGGGAGAACTGATTTGGTCCCAACTCATCATTGGAACTACTGGTTCATCCAAACTGGTAGAATCCCAACTTTGATCAAAGAGTTTGTGGCAGTGGTGAAATTCAATTTTTTTCCTACTGGTTCTGTGGGCGTGGCTTGGTGGGCGCGGCAGGGGAAGGATACTGCAAAATCCCCATTCCCTCCCCACTCCAGGGGAAGGATACTGCAAAATCTCCATTTCCTCCCCACTCCTAGGAGAAGGATACTGCAAAATCCCCATTCCCATCCGACTCCTAGGTGAAGGATACTGCAAAATCTCCATTCCCTCCCCACTCCAGGAGAAGGATACTGCAAAATCTCCATTCCCTCCCCACTCCAGGGGAAGGATACTGCAAAATCTCCATTCCCTCCCCACTCCAGGGGAAGGATACTGCAAAATCTCCATTCCCTCCCCACTCAAATCCCCATTCCCTCCCCACTCCGGGGGAAGGATACTGCAAAATCCCCATTCCCTCCCCACTCCAGGGGAAGGATACTGCAAAATCCCCACTCCCTCCCCACTCCAGGGGAAGGATACTGCAAAATCCCCACTCCCTCCCCACTCCAGGGGAAGGATACTGCAAAATCCCCATTCCCTCCCCACTCCAGAGGAAGGATACTGAAAAATCTCCATTCCTTCCCCACTCCAGGGGAAGGATACTGCAAAATCCCCATTCCCTCCCCACTCTGGGGCCAGCCAGAGGTGATATTTGCCGGTCCTCTGAACTACTCAAAATTTCTGCTACCGGTTCTTCAGAACCTGCTGAATTTCACCCCTGGTTTTGTGGCTTGTACATTTTTAGGCAAAGAAAACCACAGTAAATTAGAGTCACCGCCGATGCTGTTACTATGTTGTAGTCATACACCAGCAAAGTAAGAAGGTTCATATTTGGGAGGGTAGAGAGGACACGTCGTTCAAAGTCTTTCAGAAAGTGAAATAAGCAGGTTGAACACCCTCATAATAGCACATCAACATACGCCTAAGCGGGAAAAAGAATGCCTTTAATTGTTTGGTATTGAGGCTGCAGAATGATTTGACATTGAGACGATATTGACCAGCGATCAACTCCGGTATTTTAGACAAGGAAGTTGAGAAGATGAATGGGGGTGAAAAAATGGTCTCGTACAGAGAACACATTTCCCTTTTAAAATTCACCCCACGTTCTCAGGAAACGTTGAACATCTTTCACCAATGTAAGAGGCCATCAGCAAAATATCCGGGTCTTTCTGGAGCCTTTTCTTCATCTTCTAAAGCAAAAAGAAACAGTGACTGTGAGGAGAAATTTCGTGACAGTGAGAACAATTAATCAGTGGAACAGAAGTTGCCTCCAGAAGCTGTGAAGGCCCCAACACTGGAAGTCTTTAAGAAGATGTTGGATAGCCATTTGTCTGAAAGGGTATAGGGCTTCCTGCCTAGGCAGGGAGTTGGACTAGATGACCTCCAAGGTCCCTTCCAACTCTGCTATTGTATTGTATTGATTAGGAGGGGCACACTCACAAATCCAAGATGGGTTGCACAAGAGGTGGGTTTCACAGACGTTTACCACCGGTTCGCCCAAGGGTGGGCTTCAAAAATTTCAGCAACGGGTTCTCTGCCTGGTTGCTGGGTGGGCGTGCCCATGGTGGGCGTGATCTAGTCAGCCTCCTGCACCATGGCGGTGTGTGCGTGTGTTTGCCCTCCCCAAGCTCTGGAGGCTTTCCTCGAGCCTCTGGGAGGGCAAAAACTGCCTCCCCCGGGCTCTGGAGGCTGGAAACGGTCCCATTTCCGGCCTTTCAGAACTTCCAGGAAGCCCGTTTTCCCCACTCCCCGAGCCTCTGCGCAGCCCCAGTGGCGGGTTCCAGGTCCCATTGCAACCGGTACAGTTGCAACAGGGCCCGGTGTCCACCGCATGAATGTGCGCATGTGTCCTTACCTCCTGCGACGCCTCCGCGATGCCTCCACAACTCTCCAGATACTTGGCAAAGCGTTGCACAGGAGCCATACGCACCTTCGTACTATCACGGACCTTCACCTCTTCCGTCGAGCATTAAAGGCAGTGGTGGGTTTCCAATTTTTTAGAACCTACTCTGTAGGTGTGGCCTATTTTGTGGGCGTGGTTTGGCAGTCATGTGACAGGGTGGCAGTGGCCACCTTTTAAAATGTGGTGAAACTCATTTAACAACGCTCTTGCTTAGCAACCAAAATTTTGGACTCAATTGTGATGATAAATTCTTTCTTTCTTTCCTTCTTTCCTTCCTTCCTTCCTTCCTTCCTTTCCTTTCCTTTCCTTTCCTTCCCGTTAGGTCACTGGCAGCAGCGGGCCAGATTTACTTCCAGGTACGCCGGTGGAACCCCCTCTCACCGGTTCTCTAAATTTCACCAACCGGCTCTTGCGAGTAGGTGCGAGCCTGCAGAAACCCACCACTGATTAAAGACCTACTTTTTTCATGCGGCCGGCCTGGCATAGTTTGTTTTTACTTTCGCTTGTTTTTACCATCGTTTTAATAGGGTTTCTTAATATTTTAGCACGGGTTAAATTTGTTTTAATTTAGTTTTAAATTTATTTATGGATTGTATTAAATGTATTTTATCTTTTTTTATCTTTTATTATCCCTGTGCACCGCCCTGAGTCCCAATGGGAAAGAGGGCGGTATACAAATTAAATTAATAAATAATAAATAAATAAATGTGTGTGCACAGAAGCGCCGAAGAGCTCAAAGACAGGTAAGGAGCACGGGCGGGCGGGCGGGTCCTCCAGTGCCCCCATACCGGAACGGTACCCGGCGCTCCCGCCAGGCACCGTTACACCTGCACCGGGGCGTACCGCCTGCAACCCACCACTGGCGCAGCCCTGCACTTACCTTGCATCCAAAACGGGCTGTGTGGAAACTCCTGGGAGGGGAGGGGCCAGCCAGGGGGGAGGGATTTGAAGGTTCTTCAAACTGGCTGAAACATTAGCTAAGGGTTCTCCTGAACCCGGGCGAAACCGTAGCAGCCCATCCTTTCGTTCGCCCCATCCACGTGGACTTCATGAAGCGTGCACCCCTTCTGCGCATGTGCAGAGTTTGCACGCAGGCACATGGCTTTGAAAACGTGGGTAAATAGGATGGCATAGAGCCCGCAGTTGGCCACTACCATCTTGATATCACTCATATCGGGGGCGCTACAGACAAGATCTAAGCACCCCATGGGATGGATCTGTATCAGTGGTGGATTTCAAAAAATTTTAGAACCTACTCTGTAGGTGTGGCCTGTTTTGTGGGCGTGGCCACCTTTTAAAATGTGGTAAAACTCATTTAACAACGCTCTTGCTTAGCAACCAAAATTTTGGACTCAATTGTGATGATAAATTCTTTCTTTCTTTCTTTCTTTCTTTCTTTCTTTCTTTCTTTCTTTTTTTCCTTTCTTCCTTTCCTTTCCTTTCCTTTCCTTTCCTTTCTTCCTTCCTTTCCTTTCCTTTCCTTCCCGTTGGGTCACTGGCCAGATTTACTTCCAGGTACGCCGGTGGAACCCCCTTTCACTGATTCTCTAAATTTCACCAACCGGCTCTCAAGAGTAGGTGCGAGCCTGCAGAAACCCACCACTGATCTGAATGCCGTATTTTGACCGGCAGGGTGCTGCAGGAGGCCTCCGTCTCCGGTCCCCACTGGTCGGCCCACAGAGGAGAACTACAATAGTGATCTGGCCCTCAAAGAAATCCAGTTTGATACCCCCGATCTAGAAGATCTCTAAGGTGCCTTCCAGCTCTGTTGTTCTGTTAATTCCATCACTTAAAGGTGTTTTAGTGTAATGATAGTTTTACTGGATAGTTGTAGATATTTCCTTCACCCGTATTAAAATTCAACTGATCGTAGTTAGCAAGCAGAAACCAATGAGCTTAATAAATGCTCATCAAAAAATTAAAATGAAGCCACCCTTGTTTGCATTTGCAGGAACTTTTGAAACTTTCACCTTCGTTTTGCATCTTCTGCAGCGAGGAAAGGAACATTAGGGCATCTTCCGAAAGAGTTAATGGGTTCACATTTGGACTGCTGGGTTCTGCAAAGAAAAAAAAATCACAACGTATGAATAAAAGAAAAGCAGAACAACAGAGTTGGAAGGGACCTTGGAGGTCTTCTAATCTAACCCCCTGCTCAGGCAGGAAACTAAAACATATGAAGAACAGTTGCAGGAACTGGGCATGTCTAGTTTAATGAAAAGAAGGACCAGGGAAGACAGGATAGCAGTCTTCCGATATCTCAGGGGTTGCTACAAAGAAGAGGGAGTCAAACTATTCTCCAAAGCACCTGAGGGCAGAACAAGAAGCGATGGGTGGAAACTAATCAAGGAGAGAAGCAACCTAGAACTAAGGATAAATTTCCCGACAATTAGAACAATTAATCAGTGGAACAACTTGCCTCCAGAAATTGTGAATGCTCCATCAGTGGAAGTCTTTAATAATAATAATAATAATAATAATAAATTTTATTTATAGACCGCTTCCTCTCCCCAAAGGGACTCGGAGCGGTGCACAGGGAAATTAAAAATACCGATAAATATACATAAATAGATTAATAAAAGGCAAATTAAACAATGATTATCCCTGCGCTAAAATCCCCAATTTTAAAATTAACTAAAATCCCCTAAGCCCTATTAAAAGACGGAAGACTAACCTAGGCCGGCCAAGCAGAAGAAGTGTGTTTTAAGTTTTTGACGGAAGGAGCGGAGGTCCGTAGTTGTTCTAATATCAGGGGGAAGGTCGTTCCAGAGGGCTGGGCCCGCCACAGAGAAGGCCCTTCCCCTGGGCGTCACCCGCTGGCATAGCCTAGTGGACGGCACCCGGAGAAGTCCCTCTCTGTGGGAGCGAATCGGCCGCAGGAATGTATGGGGCAGGATCCGATCCCGCAGATAACTAGGTCCCGTGCCATGGAGCGCTTTAAAGATGATAACTAACACCTTGAAGCGCACCCGAAAGAAGATGTTGGATAGCCATTTGTCTGAAATGGTATAGGGTTTCCTGCCTAGGCAGGGAGTTGGACTAGAAGACCTTCAAGATCCCTTCCAACTCTGCTATTCTGTTTTCTGAAACCTTCTTCAGGCAGCTCTGCACATGCGCACACTGGGAACAGACTCCAGCTGTTCTTCTGCCCCACTGATGTCCGACTCCGAAGGCCGCTTGTAACTGTCGGATGGCCCTGCCCACCCACCCCCTGCCTCTGACGCAGAGCCCTCATCAGCAAGTGGGGAACAGCAATTTTACCTTTGGATAAAGGGGGTCATTCCCCATCCACAAGCCCTCTTACCTTGCATCAAGTGGTCATACAAAGCCTTTTGCTGGCTTTCCTCGGAGATAAAACGCCGACCTTCTGAAAAGCAACAACATGGGAAGGTCATCTATCCGACCCCTTCAACAAATCAGCATAAGCTTCAACGTCTAGAACAGGGATGGGCAAACTTTACAACTTTAAGTCTGAAGGACTTCAGCTCCCAGACTTCTCCAGCCAGCTTTGCTGGCTGGAGAATTCTGGGAGCTGAAGTCCTTCAGACTTAAAGTTGCAAAGGTTGCCCACCCCTGGTCTCGAACAATTTCCTACGTTAGAGATAAATCTGACATGGATTTCAATTTATTGGAACGAGTCTTAAGCTATAAATTAAATACCGTATTTTTCAGAGTATAAGGCGCACCGGAATATAAGACGCACCAAGGTTTTGAAGAGGCAAATTTAAAAAAAAAGTTTTTGCACTCTGCAAACCTCCTAAAAACGGCCCTTTTTTGGGAAAACAGGCCCATTTGTTTTCAAGAAAAGGACATGAATAGCCTTTAGGAGGCTTATAGAATGCTTCTGGGGTTGGGGGCCCCCCAAAACGAGCAAAAAACAGTCCCTTTGTTGCGAAAACGAACTTGTTTTTTGTCAAAAAAAAGGGCATGGATAGCCTTTAGGAGGTTATAGAGTATTCCTACGGACTGGGGGGGGGGGCATTTCTGAACACCTCCTAAAAGCTCTGCACGGCCATTTTGGTGAAGGGGGCAGGGTTTTGAGAGGCAAAAAATGCTGTATTCAGTGTATAAGATGCACTCAGATTTTCAGCCTCTTTTTTGAGGGAAAAACATGCGTCTTATACTCTGAAAAATACGGCAATGGATTGATACAGGGGCTCCTCCCCTTACAACCAACATTTCTGATACTAAGTGACTATGGAGTCATCCCGATCATGGTTGTCCCAAGGGTGCTTTTTTCAACTGGACTTCCTGGTTTTTCTTTGAAGATGTTTCTCTTCTCATCCAAGAAGCTTCTTCAACTCTGAAGAAGCTTCTTGGATGACAAAAGAAACATCTTCAAAGAAACCCCAGTTGCCGCTTGAAAAAAGCACCTTTGGGATGTGTTGCCAAGTGGATTTTGCCCCATTTTACATCCTTTCTTGCCACAGTTGTTAAGTGAATCACTGCAGTTCTTAAGTTAGTAACATGGTTGTTAAGTGAATCTGGCTTCCCCGTTGACACTGCTAGTCAGATAAGGTGATTGCACAGCCCTGGGACTCTGCAACCGTCATAAATATGAATCGGCTGCCAAATGTATGACGTTTGATTGCCTGATTAGGTGGATGCTGCAATGATCATAAACTTGGAAAAACAGTTGTGGATCATTGTTTTCAGTGCTGTTGTAACTTTGATCGGTCACTAAACGAACTGTTGTAGGTCTAGGACTTCCTGTACTTTATGAGCCCAGCCACTGTGGTTTGTAATCTGGGATGGGTGTAGCTGTGGTGGGATTCAAATTTTTTTTACTACCGGTTCTATGGATGTGGTTTGGTGGGTGTGGCATGGCTTGGTGGGTGTGTCTTGGTGGGTGTGGCAGGGAAAGGATACTGTAAAATCTCCATTCCCTCCCCACTCCAGGGGAAGATTACTGCAAAATCCCCATTTCCTCCCAATCAGCTGGGATTCAGAGAATAGATGGGGGCGGGGCCAGCCAGAGGTAGCATTTCCCGGTTCTCCAAACTACTCAAATTTTCTGCTACCGGTTCCCCAGAACTGGTCAGAACCTGCTGAATACCACCTCTGGAGTGTAACCATTGCAAAACGCACATTCCTACTGTCAACATATGGCTGTTGTAGAAAGTGGAAGGAAACCCCACTTCTGCCCACATTTTTCCTAGAGATAAATTGCCACTGTGACTTACGGGCACCCTTCAAATACAGCATGGCCTGAGGAGTCCAGTTTCTCCTTTGGAAGTGACCCTTTTGGATGAAATGAGAGGGGGGGGGGAAAACACAGTGAGATGATGAACATAACCAACAAGCCTTTGTAGTATACAAATTCAGCTTCAAGTTTTAGTTTCCCTACCTTTCCTGGTGGCCTCTTCCACCCCCACCCCCACTCATCTCCCTCTCTTTCTTCCCTTTCTCTTTTCCCCTCTCTCCTTATCCCTCTCCCTTTCTTCCTCTCTCCCCCCCTCTCCCCCTCTCCCCCTCTCTCCCTCTCCCTTTCTTCCTCTCCATCTCTCTCCCCTCTCCCCCTCTCTCTCCTGTCTCCTGTCAAAAAATAATTTTGTGATGAGAGAATGCAGACCTGACATTTGCTGTTTACCGAACAAATTTTAGAAGTGGTCTGGTATGGGAACAGAACTTACACCTGAATATGTCAGGCTTGGTAGTTGACTTGGAAGCTGAAAAGAAGATTGCCAGCATTTTCTTTAACTAGATTTATTAAAAGGCTAAGGGATAATATTACATAAATTTCAGCAACCGGATTACTTTCACCTTAAATAAACAACTTCCTTGTTTTTAGATAACTTCATTGTGGACCAAAGAGCTGCCTATTTTCTCCCCACATTACTGAGGAATTTGCAAATAGATGGTATTCTTTAAAAATATTATTATTACATTTAACTTATACTCCCATCAACTCAGTTCCTGAAATCAGGCTGAAATGGATAACTCTGGAACACCTCGAGCAATTTCAACCAAATCTGGTACCCAGATGACTTTGAAAAAAAAAATACTGTGGGGGTAAGACACCCCTAACACCCCGCGGTGTGTGTGTTCTGTTAAGATATAGGCTGTTGTGCCTTAAAATGGCTTCTACCGTACTGCCGTAAAATGGCTTTACTGTACAGAGCAGTGGAGTTGCCATTGTAACGGCTTCACAGTACTCTACAAGGGGGCTCCCTATGGTAAGGGGGGAGGAATCCAACATTAGAAATTACATTTGAACCAGACATTTCCCCCCTATAAATAAATACCTGAGCAACACCGGGGTTATCGGCTAGTAAATAACTAAAACTTCCTGGAAGAAGACAATGGCAAACTACTTCCATATGGTTACCAATATTCATGAATTTACCTGCAGTTGGATTTGACTAGAAGGAAATTTTGTCTTTCGCTTACAATCCAATATATTGGTGAGCCAAGCCAATGGTATCTGAACTTGGCACTAATGTTAGGAAGAATCATTTCAATGTTCTATAAACATCCATTTAGCTTCTGTTAAGCTGGCCGAACATGTTGCATAAACTTAAGAGTTTACAAACAGGTGACTCAATAACAGACACAGATCTCTCCTTACCTGAGGAACACCCCAGGAAAAAGTGATGAACGATGCCAAAAGGTAGAGAGCCAAAGGACCATTTGTCCACCTGTGCAGTTGCTAAAAACAACCGAGAAAACATTATCTTGAGCTCTCCTTGGCCACGCATTAAAACATGTGTTTAGCTTTTCAACATCCATAATGCATTTTATGCTGTCTGCTTTGCTCCTAGGCGCTATATCTATCTCCTCAATAATGACTTTATTGGGCCTGAAGGGTCTTACTCAGTCTTTCAAGATTGTCCAGATATGGAAGTAGCTGTCATAAACGAGATAGAAGATTAGAACTACCATATTTTTCAGAGTATAAGACCCACCGGAGTATAAGACGCACCAAGATTTTGAAGAGGCAAATTGTTAAAAAAAAGGTTTTGCGCTCTGCAGACCTCACAAAAACGGCCCGTTTTTTACAAAAATGGGCTCGTTTTTTGTCAAGAAAAGGGCATGAATAGCCTTTAGGAGGCTTATAGAGTGCTCCTTGGGGCTGGGGGGCAAAAACAAGCAAAAAACGGCCAATTTTTTGCTCATTTTAGCACTCCCTAGCCCCCAGGAGCACTCTGGAAGCCGCCTAAAGGCTATGCATGGCTATTTTTGCAAAGGGGGCGGGGTTTCAGGAGGCAAAAAAATGCTGTATTCAGTGTATAAGACGCACCCAGATTTTCAACCACTTTTTTTTTGAGGGAAAAAGGTGCGTCTCATACTTCAAAAAATACGGTAAACATTTTTGGCAAGTCTCATTGGGCTTTTTGAACCCTGCCTGTTATATCCCAATGATCTTAGGGCAGGGATGTCCAAACTTGGGAACTTTAAGACTTGTGGACTTCAACTCCCAGAATTCCCGAGCCAGCTATGCTGGCTGGGGAATTCTGGGAGTTGAAGTCCACAAGTCTTAAAGTTCCCAAGTTTGGACATCCCTGTCTTAGGGAGAATCATGCCTACATTTCTTCCTAATATTGTCTCCTTATCAGCAGCAGGTTTCACATTTTGTTACCACAAGTTCGTCACTCTTCTGTGCATGCACCCAGCCACACATGCCATCAATGCAGGCACCCGGCTTCAAAAATTGCCTAAATAGGACAGCATAGAACCGGGGTGGGTGAGTTCCTCTGGCACCCACGATTTCCACTACCAGTTTGGGTGAACCATTCCGAACCGGCTGAATACCATCTCTGTTCCTTATGCAGGGCTTAAGGAATGCTTCTGCTTATTTTGTTGCTGTAACAGTTTCAGAATAGAGGTAATCCTTGACTTACAAACTTTCATTTAGGGGCCATTCAAAGTTACAAGGGCACTGAAAAAAGTGGTTTATGACCATTTTTCACTCTTACGGCCATTGCAACATCCATGATCAAAATTCAGACGCTTGACAACTGACTTATATTTATGACGGCTTCAGTGTCCCGGGATTAAATCACTTCAGATTCACTCAACAACCATGTTGCTAATTTACCAACTGAGGCAAAATTTACATAATAATTGTCTTGATTAACAATAGGAATAGGCTCTCTTTTTGGTCATAAATCAAGGACTACCTGTACACACACACACACTTACACACATCATACATATATAATTTTTTTTTTAAAAAAATTTCTACTGAGAGGAAATTTTAAAGAGTGCAAAGTTTAAGATAGGTAGGTAGGTGGGTGGGTGGGTGGGTGGATGGATAGATGGATAGATGGATAGATGGATAGATGGATGATAGATAGATAGATAGATAGATAGATAGATAGATAGATAGATAGATAGATAGATAGATAGATAGATAGATAGATAGATAGATAGATATGGTGAAATGAAGTGACAGCAATATTTGCTATTTTAGCCATATGGCTGATCCAGACAATGGTTAATTCTAGATGTAGATATTTCAGCACAATAGTTCACACTATAATTTTCACCAAATTATGCCCTTCATCTTGACTTTCATAGCTATCATCCTTCTTAAAAAGGTAAATATTCAAACAGAGATAAAAGATCTCATGCTAAAATCCAGAGATTTCATGTTAAAGTCCAGTTTAGACTCGTCTTTGACCAAGATATAGGTCAATAATATTTAAAATATAAACATATCTCTTGTAGAATTCCGAATTGTATTTTCTATGTTGGATTTCGCAACTATCTCGTTCGGCTGCTAATTATATTCTATGGATATTAATGACTACGATTCATAAGAACCACCAAGGCAAGGGGGGAAATCTGATGTTCCACAGGTTAATACATACTTGATCATCTAGGACAGGGGTCCCCAACCTTTTTTGCACCAGGGACCAGTTTCATTTGAAAGAAAATTCTGCGGACCGGCTGAGTGGCTCAGCAGTCATGTGAGTGGGTGGGCGTGGCCAACTTGGAAAATGTGAAACTCACTTAACAATGATCTTGGTTAGCAACCAAACTTTTGGCCTCAACTGTGGTCATAAGTTCTTTCTTTCTTTCTTTCTTTCTTTCTTTCTTTCTTTCTTTCTTTCTTTCTCTCTCTTTCTCTTTCTCTTTCTTTGTCTCTGTCTCTCTTTCTTTCCCTCTTTCTCTCTTTCTCTATTTCTTTCTTTCTCTCTTTCCCTTTCTCTCTTTATTTCTTTATTTCTTTCTTTTTCTCTTTCCCTCTTTCTCTCTTTCTTTCTCTTTCTCTCTTTCTGTATCTTTTTCTGTCTCTTTCTTTCCTTTCTGTCTCTTTCTCTCTGTCTTTTTCTCTCTCCCACTTTCTTTTTCTTTCTTTCTCTTTTTCTTTCTCTCTCTCTGTCTCTCTCCTTCATCCGCCCATCTCTGTCACTCTGTGTGTGTGTCTGTCTTGCATTCACTCAATCACTCATTCTGTGTCTCTGTCTATCCTTCTCTCCCTCCCTCCCTCTCTCTGTCTCTCTATGTGTGTCTGTCGTGGTCGTCGTTCCCCCCAGCCTCCTCAGCCCGCCTGCCGCGCTTGGTCGCTCGTTCGCTCGTTCAGGCTCCGTGGCTGGATAGGAGCCGGGCTGGAGAGGAGGAGGAGGGAGGAGGGGGCAACCCATTGGGCAGAGCGCGCGGGAGAACGCAGGAGGATGGTGGGAGCTCTTCCTCCACCCTCGTCGACGGAGGGACTCCTGGGCGCCGCCAGAGGCCGCCAGTTCCCTCCCCCGCCCGCGGAGCCTCCGCAGCCCCTCGAAGAAAACGAGTGGCCAGCATGCCAGCAGGGGAGGGAATCGATGGCTGGTCCGGCGGCGCCCAGGAGTCCCTCCGTCGACGAGGGTGGAGGAAGAGCCACACTCCAACGGCGTGAACAGCCGCACCTGCGTTCTCCCGCGCGCTCTGCTCAGGGGGCTGCCCCCTCCTCCCTCCGCCTCCTCTCCAGCCCTGCGGCCCGGCTCCCACCCAGCCACGGACCGGCACCGGTCCACGGACCGGGGGTTGGGGACCCCTGATCTAGGAGTCATGAAGAATAGAATAGAATAGAATAGAATAGAATAGAATAGAATAGCAGAGTTGGAAGGGACCTTGGAGGTATTCTAGTCCAACCCCCTGTTTAGGCTGGGAATCCTACACCACTTCAGACAAATGGTTATCCAATCTCTTCTTAAAAACCTCCAGTGTTGGGGCATTCACAACTTCTGGAGGCAAGTTGTTCCACTGATTCATTGTTCTAACTGTCGGGAAATTTCCCCTTAGTTCTAAGTTGTTTCTCTCTTTGATTAGTTTCCATCCATTGCTTCTTGTCCTGCTCTCAGGTGCTTTGACTTTGTGGCAACTCCTGAGATGTTAGAAGACTGCTATCATGTCTCCCCTAGTCCTTCCTTTCATTAAACTAGACATGCACAGTTCCTGCAACCGTTCTTCATATGTTTTAGTCTCCAGTCCCTTAATCCTCTTTGTTGCTCTTCTCTGCACTCTTTCTAGAGTCTCAACATCTTGTTTTACCTCGTGGCGGCCAGAACTGAATGCACTATTCCAAGTGTGGCATTACCAAGGCATTATAAAGTAGTATTAAATAACCATTATTCCTACATACCTTCATTTCCTGTTGTCCTGAGGACCTGATCTTTGGGAGCAGAGACTTTCTGGTAGATGGGATGTAATGTGGTGAGGTTTTTTTTAGGCTGGAAACTCTATTTAAGCCTTCCGAGTAGAGACCCCCTCCCCACTGGAAGCAAAAATGAAGCATTCTGAAGGGATTTCCTGTCAAGGAGGTGAAGGCTTGGAGTAGTTGACATTTCCTGGAAAAAGAGGGAGGGGGCTGTCATTCAGGAAAAGTCATCCGGGATTCTGACATATCCATTTCCGTCTTGAAATAAATGCATCGGCATTCATTAGTAGCGATGACGATATTGCTCTAATGTTGCAGGAATGAGATCCAATAAAGACCTAACACGTAGACAACCAGGTGTCTATCTTAGCAAACTGGCCACTGCGTTCTGCATTAATAATCTGGAAATATACACAATATACAATATACAATAGCAGAGTTCGAAGGGACCTTGGAGCTCTTCTAGTCCAACCCCCTGCCTAGGCAGGAAACCCTATACCGTTTCAGACAGATGGCTATCCAACATCTTCGTAAAGACTGAATGCAGAATGCAAGAATGTTGGGGCATTCACAACTTCTGGAGGCAACTTCTGTTCCACTGACTAATTGTTCTAACTGTCAGGAAAGTCCTCCTCAGTTCTAAGTTGCTTCTCTCCTTGATTAGTTTCCACCCATTGCTTCTTGTTCTGCCCTCAGGTGCCTTGGAGAATAGTTTGACTCCCTCTTCTTTGGGGCAACCCCTGAGATATTGGAACGCTGCTATCATGTCTCTCCTGGTCCTTCTTTTCATTAAACTAGACATACCCAGTTCCTGCAACCTCCGCACAATCACGGACCTTTGCCTCTTCCGTCGAGCACTTAAAACACACTTCTTCCATGTGGCCGGCCTGGCATAGTTATGTTTATTATTGAATTTTTAGCTGGGTTTTTAAATTAAGTTTTAGCACGGGTCAAATTCACTTAATTTAATTTTAAACTTACTTGTTGTCTGTTTATTTATATTTTATTTTTATTCCTGTGCACCGCCCTGAGTCCCATTTGGGAGAGAGGGCGGTATCAAAGTATGAATAAAATAAGTTCATCGTATGTTTTAGCCTCCATTCCCCTAATCATCTTTGTTGCTCTTCTCTGCACTCTTTCTAGAGTCTCCACATCTTTTCTACATCTTGGTGACTAAAACTGAATGCAGGATTCCAAGGGTGGCCTTACCAAGTCATTATAAAGTGGCATTAACACTTCATGTGATCTTGATTCTATCCCTCTGTCTGTACAGCCTAGAACTGTGTTGGCTTTTTTGGCAGCTGCTGCTCACTGCTGGCTCATATTTAAATGGTTGTCCACTAGGACTCCAAGATCCCTTTTCACAGTTACTACTATTGAGCAAGGTACCACTTATGCTGTACCTGTAATAATGACTTGGTTATAGATTTGTGGGCAATACCTATCGTAAGGGACTCAACACACAACTCTGTGATGTACCCGTGTTAAGAATAAGGGCCGAGGAGGTATGATTACCTAATCTGACCCTCTAAGAGAAGCCAAACAGGATATGTGCTGTCAAAGTGCATTAGTCAGATACACATCATTTCCCGTCACTCTTAATATGGACAAGAACTCAGCTTTGCCATTTAATCAATGATTCTGAAATCAACATTGGGAAGAGAAGATCACCAAACAGCGGGGGATGGGGATGGGGCTTTATGAAAGTCAACTATTGCACGCACTTTGCTCCGATGGAAAGGGCAGTGTCCATCAACTTGACATGCCTTGTCATAATACCCAATGGATAGAAGATAACTTTCGGGGTGAACTTGTTTCTGATTTTGAACATATTGGCTGCTCCAATGAACCCCAAACTTTTCCACAAGGAAACTCCATGCTTAGGTTCTTATCTTGAGCTAACTTGCCATGTTGATGGCTTTGGGGCCAATGTTTCGTGTGAATCCATAAATCACGGAGAGTGTTGCAAACAAATTCCTGCCTTCTGATATTCCTGGTTTAGCTTGTTTTTTTAAAATATATATATATTTTAACTGATGAACCTTAACAAAGATAGAAGCTACGTACACCAGTGGTGGGATTCAATTTTTTTTTACTACCGGTTCAGTGGGCGTGGTTTTGTGGGTGTGACTTTGTGGGCATGGCACGGGAAGGTTACTGCAAAATCCCCATTCCCTCCCCACCCCACTAACTTGCTTTCCAGCTCCCTTCTCCTGTTCAAGGCAACAAAAGATGATCAGCTGGGAGGCTGGGAGGCAGCAGGGGCGGGGCCAGCCTATTTGCCGGTTCTCTGAACTACTCAAAATTTCTGCTACCGGTTCTCCAGAACCTGTCAGAATTGTCTGAATGGCTCTGGTGTACACCCTGCTAGCTAACATATATGTATTTCTCTTACTATGAGAACTTAAGGAAGGGGCATACTTACTCTATATACCCTGGATGGCGAACCTATGGCATGTGTGCCACAGGTGGCACAGGGAGTCATTTGTCAGGGCACGCAAGTTGTTCCCCTGTCAGCTGGACAGCGCACATGCGCGCGCTGGCCAGCTGAGTTCAGTCTTTTTTAAAGCCATTTTTCACCCTCCCGAGCAGTGGTGGGTTTCTGCAGGCTCGCACCTACTCGCGAGAGCCGGTTGGTGAAATTTAGAGAACCGGTGAGAGGGGGTTCCACCGGCGTACCTGGAAGTCAATCTGGCCCGCTGCTGCCAGTGACCCAACAGGAAGGAAAGGAAAGGAAAGGAAGAAAGGAAAGAAAGGAAAGGAAGAAAGAAAGAAAGAAAGAAAGAAAGAAAGAAAGAAAGAAAGAAAGAAAGAAAGAAAGAAAGAAAGAAAGAAAGAATTTATCATCACAATTGAGTCCAAAATTTGGGTTGCTAAGCAAGAGCGTTGTTAAATGAGTTTCACCACATTTTAAAAGGTGGCCACTCCCACCCTGTCACATGACTGCCAAGCCACACCCACAAAATACGTCACACCTACAGAGTAGGTTCTAAAAAATTTGAAACCCACCACTGCTCCCGAGGCTTTGTAGGAGCCTGGGGAGGGCGAAAAAAGCCTCCCCCCCCCCGGGAGGCCCTCTGGAGGCTTCATGAGCTTCCCTGGAGCTTCCGGAGCACAAAAAACCAGCCCTATGGGCAAACCGGAAGTTCAGGAACGGACTTTCTGTTTGCTCGTAGGGTCGTTTTAAGCCCTCCGGAGGCTTCAGGAACCTTCAGGAGGCTTCCCCGGAGCCTCCGGAGGGCAAAAAAAGACTCTAGGACAGTGATGGCTAACCTTTATTGGCTCGCGTGCTCAAAGCGGGGGGAGCGCAAGGGGGTCGTGTGTGGGCGTGCCACACCCATAATGCTATGTGCATGACCCCCTGCTTTTGGAGCACTTTTTTCACCCTCCCCAGGCTCCAGAGGCCTTCTAGGAGCCTGGGGAGGGTGAAAACAGCCTCCCCTCCCCACCTCCAGAGGCTTCAGGAGCTTCCCTGAAGCCTCCAGAGGGCGAAAAACGGCCTCAAAAGAAAGCCTAAATCAGCTGGCCAGGACACACATGCGCGCTAGTGCTGAAAGGGCAATGCTTCGCGTGCCCTAAGAAATGGTTCCGTGTGCCACCTGTGGCACCCGCGCCATAGGTTCGCCATCACTGCTCTAGGAGCAAACCGGAAGTGATTTTGGGTTTGCTCGTAGGGCTCTTTTTAGTCCTCCGGAAGCTTCAGGAAAGCCTCCTGAAGGTCCCTGAAGCCTCCAGAGGTCCTCCGGGGGGGGGGGAGGCTGTTTTCGCGCTCCCCAGGCTCCTATAAAGCCTCTGGAGTCTGGGGAGGGCAAAAAAAGCATGCAAAAAATGGGGGTGTCGCGCCTGCCATGCGTGCATGCACATGGGGGGTCGCGCATTGCATTATGGATGCAGCATGCCTGCGCAAGACCACGAGGAGAGAAGCAACCTAGAACTAAGGAGAAATTTCCTGATAGTGAAAACAATTAATCAGTGGAACAGCTTGCCACCTGAAGTAGCAAATGCTCCAACACTGGAAGTTTTAAAGATGTTGGATAGCCATTTGTCTGTAGTGGTGTAGGATTTCCTGCCTGAACAGGGGGTTGGACTAGAAGACCTCCAAGGTCCCTTACAACTCTGTTATTCTATTCTGTTCTATTCTATTCTATTCTGTTCTGTTCTGTTCAACAACCTAGATTACTCCAAATTACATAAAAACAATATTAACTGGTGAATTGTCCCTTTCAATTGCTCACTTTCTGAAAGAATATCCACCACCACCACCACCCCATATCCCCAGAAAGGAGAAACACAATTTAAAAAGCAGGAAATTGGGGCTAATTAAGAAGGCAACATAACACCGGTGTTTCTGGTCACATGACTTTGCTTAGCCCCGCCCCCAGACTTCTAGTAGCCGAGAGGTATAAGTTTGATTTTCTATTTTCAGCTTGATGTGGTTTTTGTAGGGTTATTTTTGGGCTTGTTGATTAGTGCTTAAGAAAAAAGAGAGAGAGAAAGTGTTTCCATTGACTGTTCCTGGGGGTCTGAAATTGAGAGAACTTCAATATTCCCATTTTTTTATGCTGTATTTCTTGCAGTTTAAAGCCCAACATTTGTCTGTCTATGCAGGAAAGTTAGCCAAGTGGAGCCAAGAAATCCTGTTGGAATATTTGTGTTTTTTTAAAAAGTGCATCACTGCCATTGTGAACTTGGTATGATCTTTTACATTAGCTGTTCCAAACTTGCAAGGAGGTTCCTTTTGAAAAATGTATTGGCCTGTATGTTTTGGTTCCTAATTCCTGATTCCTAATTCAGGTGCTGTTATTTGTTGTTGTTACTACTACTGCTATTGTTTCTGCTTCTCCTTCTCCTGCTGCTGCTGAATTAGACTTTCTTTCAAACAATTTCTGGGCAGGTGATATTAGTTATGAGGGAAGCTTTCTCCTAGGTGGAAAGGCCTGCACATGTATGCAATGGTTTAGTTCATGCCTTGGAGTAAATTAAATAACGAAGGATGCAATCAACCAATGGAACAGAAGTTGCCTTCAGAAGGTGTGCGAGCTTCATCACTGGAAGCTTTGAAAAAGAAACTGGACACCATCTGTCAGAAATGGTGTAGGATCTCCTGCTTGGGTAGGGGGGTGGGTGGGACTAGATGACCTACAAGGTCCCTTCCTACTCTGTTAACCTGTAATCAGTGGTCATCAATCTTTGGAGTCTTCTTCCATTTTTTACCAATATGGGAGAAAATGGGCTATATCAAAATAAAAAGTCAGCATTTATAAAGATAGGTAAATTCTATGCATACTGGGGATTTCTGTTCCTATATTTAGTATGTCCAATTTTAATTGGTTGTCTATGTCTCATGTAGAGTACCAGCTCTAAATTCTATGGGGCTTTTTTCCAACCATGATATCTTCAGATATGCTGGTTTAAAACTCACCCTCTCTAATCTGTAGCACCGTGATTGAGATAATGTGAGGTTATCATTTGATCTTACATTTTCACCTGCTTGGTGCTTACCCACTATATTAGATCACTGCTCCTTAACCTCGGCAACTTTTAAAATATATGAATTTCAAGTCCCAGAGTTCCCTAGCCAGCCACACCTAGGGAATTCTGGGAGTTGAAGTCCATGCATCTTAATGGCTGAGGTGGAGAAAGAATGATCTAATAATATTCGGTGAGCATCGAGCAGAGGAAAGTGTACGCTCAAATGACAAGTCTTTAAAATCCTTACGTGAAATCTAAAATACATAATCGTTGGTGGACTACGTAGCTTCTTTGGAATAACATTGCATGCACGTGTATTCATGCTGTGCCAAAATTCACTTTGCATTTCTCAGTTTTATTTTTCTGGCAAAGGAATACTTTGAGAGTTTGCTTTTTAAGGTTATGAAATGATGGTTTTGAACTGACTTGACTAGAAGTTGGCGTCAGCTGGGGGGTGTTGTTGATTCATTGATTCAATATATTTTAATAAAAAGGGGCTGCCACAAACAAGAAGGTGCGAAGCTATTCTCTGAAGCACCTGAAAGCCGGGCAAGAAGCAATAGATGGAAACTAATCAAGGAGAGAAGCAACCTAGAACTAAGGAGAAATTCCCTGACAATTAGAACAATTAAATCAGTGGAACAACTTGTCTTCGGAGGTTGTGAATGCTCCAACACTGGAAGTCTTTAAGAGGATATTGGATGACCATTTGTCTCAAGTGATGGTTCCCGGCCTAAGCAGGGGGTTGGACTAGAAGACCTCCAAGGTCCCTTCCAACTCTATTATATTCTATTTCTATGCCGCTGCCATCAACAACAATTCTCAGCAGGTCATTAAACTAACCGTTGTGCTTCCAGTCCAGCCATTCCCCTTCCTGCGCATTAACCTTCTTTTTTGTCCCGTTCCCCGCTTAAATTATTTCGTAAAGCAACTAATTAGGAAGTTGGCACACTACAGATCAAAGCACAGGTCTCTTAACATCTCAGATTTCTTTACAGGGATGTTTTTGATTGGCAGGAACGCCGACCTGCTAGCGTGATCGGAAACGTTGTGGGAAAGTGCGGTGTTCCCATTGGGCAGCCATTTTGTTCCTGTTGGGCAGCCATTTTGTTCCCATTGGGAAGCCATTTTGTTCCCGTTCGGCAGCCATTTTGTTCCCAGGAAGCCATTTTGCCTTTCAAAAGGAACGATTGTATCCCTGATGTTGCAGCCTCCCTTTGGCTACTCTTGTCACAGGTCAAATGGTTGACAGTTTGTTTCTGGGTCCCGTGGCGTTGTCGACTTTTAAAACCCTACTTGACTTTATTACGGGGCTTGGGATGGTTATGATGGGGGAGGGCCTTCTCTGTGGTGGGTCCGGCCCTCTGGAACGACCTGCCCCCCGACCTTCGCACCATCATGGACCTACGCCTCTTCCGCCGGGCGCTCAAAACACACTTTTTCCATCTGGCTGGTCTGGCATAGATTAATGGTTTAATTTTAAATATTACATTTTAATAGTTTTTAACTACTTTTACCACAGACTTAATTATTTAATTCTATTTTATATTGCGATTGTTTGTTGTGGGTGTTTTTATTCTTTCTGTGCACCGCCCTGAGTCCCACTAGGGAGAATAGGGCGGTATATAAATTTGATAAATAATACTAATAATACTAATAACTATGAGGACTGGTCATAAGGGGGGTATTTTTTCCAGTGCTCTTGTAATTTTGAACAATCACTGAAACAAATGATTGTAAGTCAGGGGTGTCCAAACTTGGGAACTTTAAGACTTGTGGACTTCAACTCCCAGAATTCCACAGCCAGCCGGCTGGCTGTGGAATTCTGGGAGTTGAAGTCCACAAGTCTTAAAGCTCCCAAGTTAGGGCACCCCTGTCTTAAAGAAACAGTGGGCTAGAAGATCTCCTGGGTACCTTCTAGCCCCATGCCTCTATGATTCTGGCCAAAGAGCTTTGGATAATAACTTGATTCCCTCTTCTTTGTGGCAGCCCCATTAGCATGGCTGGCTGGGGAATTCTGGGAGTTGAAGTCCACAAGTCTTAAAGCTCCCAAGTTTGGACACCCCTGTTGTAAGTCAAGAATCACTCGTATAAGAATCTGAAAAAACAATGAGGTCCCAACAGACGAAAGTGTAATTAAAAAAAATAATTAGAGTGGGCTGAGACAGATAGACTGACACTTAAGATAAAAGAAAAGGAAGAAACAAAATACTTTTTAACATGGGATATTTTTTTATCAATGGTTAACAATCAAAAACAGAGATTTATTTATTTATTTATTTCGATTTGTAAATCGCGCCTATCTCCATCGAAATGGACTCAGGGCGGTGTACAGATAAATCTACCATAATAAATAATAACATATACAATAAAAGAATTAAAATTAATTAAATTAACTTGTACTAAATTTCCCATTAACCATTTACTAGTTTGGTTGTGGTTTTGGCATATATGAGGTCTAAAATTCTAGGCTAGTCAAATGATTGATTGCATGAAGTTGGGAATATATGTATGTATCTCACTCCACTTTGTAGAGAAATGGAAAAATTATTGTACTGTTTTTTGTTTGTTTGTATGAAGCCTCGGAGGGGGTTGACACCTCCGACACAGATGTCCTCAAAATGTCTTATTAACACCTTATACCCTTTTCCTATTGAAAAAATTTGTAAAAACCAATAAAACTTTTTTTTAAATCTAAAATTCTAGGCTAGTCCAGCTTGCTGGAAGAAATGAGTCTTGAGTGAGCGGCGAAAGAGGGGAAGGTCCGTGATAGTGCGAAGGTCGGGGGGCAGGTCGTTCCAGAGGGTGGGCCCTACCACCGAGAAGGCCCTACCCCTGGACGCCAACAGCCGGCATTGATGGGCGGTCGGCACCCTGAGGAGGCCCTCCCCCTGGGAGCGAATCGGTCGTTAGAATTTAAAAAGAACTCAAACAGATAATTAAAATATTATTGAAAATATTGCAAGATGAACTAGTACTCATTGTCTTATTATTTTATGATTAATATCGATAGGTTTATTAAGATTACTAGTATGATTAGGGTTATCGTTGTACCTTTACTTAAAAATCAATGATGCCCAGACAACACACTGTTCAAATAGAAATGGAATTTTATAATGAAAATATGTACACATAAAACATATATTTAAAAAAAAAAGAATCTGAAATTTATTTATTTATTTATTTATTTATTTAAATTTATATCCCGCCCTTCTCCACAGAGGACCCAGGGCGGCGCACAGGAAATTTAAAAACATACAAAATACAATAAATATAATTTAAAAACTATTAAATAAACCTATCCTGCGCTAAAACCAAATTTTAAAAACCCAATTTAAAACTATCTAAAAGTCCCCATGGGAGGTTAGGCTAGGTCGGCTTGTTGAAATAAATATGTCTTAAGACATTGGCGGAAGAGGCGGAGGTCGGTGATGGTACGTAATTCACGAAAGACTCTAAGTCTTGAATTATATGGATAGAATGATGGGATTATATGTTGAGGGGGCTGACATAGTTTAGAACAAGTGATTTAAAAAATATTAGATTGTGCAGAAATGGACAGATTGACATTAAAAAGAAAAGAAAAAGAAGAGACTCTAGAAAGTGCAGAGAAGAGCAACAAAAATGATTAGGGGACTAAAGGCTAAAACATATGAAGAAAAGTTGCAGGAACTGGGTATGTCTAGTTTAATGAAAAAAAGAACTAAGGGAGACATGATAGCAGTCTTCCAATATCTCAAGTGCTGCCACAAAGAAGAGGGAGTCAAACTATTCTCCAAAGCACCTGAGGACAGAACAAGCAGTAACTGATGGAAACTAATCAAGGAGAGAAGCAACTTAGAACTAAGGGAAAATTTCCTGACAGTTAGAACAATTAATTAGAAGACCAATTTGCCCCCAGAAGTTGTGAATGCTCCAACATTGGACATTTTTAAGAAGATGTTGGCTATACATTTGTCTAAAGTGGTGTAGGGTTTCCTGCCTAAGCAGGGGGTTGGACTAGAAAACCTCCAAGGTCCCTTCCAACTCTGCTATTCTATTCTATATGGAGTGTTTTTGAACACGGGACTTGTTTTGTCAATGGTTGAAGAATAGAGGTAGAAATTAGGGGTTGGAAAAATCGTTATGTAAGCAAATTGATGTATGTTAAATGAAAACATATAATTAAAGTGCTTTAGAAGAGTAAACACAACAACACTAGAATGCCTCAGAATAGTTTTTGGAACTGCCAGGTTCCTTGCCCTTTGAAATTGTTTAGATTCTTTGAATAATAAATAAATGAGTAGCTGGCCTGCTGCCCAAAAAAAGAACCAACCTTATTTTTATAATAATGTAAACTGTGTACAATGATTATTTAAATCTGTTCAAGATGTGATTATTAAAATTTTAATTATATTAATATTAGCTACCCAGACATGGGATGGGCAATCATAGAAATCCTTTAAATAGTTCTAATTTTAAAAAATCCACAAAAAGAATCTGAAAGACTCTATAAGTCTTGAATTATATGGATGGAATGATGAGATATCTCTCTGGCTAAATTATATTGTTCCTGTTCTACTCTAAAACCTGAAAAATACTGTTAGAATTCTTTTAAAATTAACTTTGAATGTGTGTCCTTGAACTTCAGTCTTGTATAAATGAAGGAAATTATCTGAATGTTCAATCTTATTATTAAAAAAAGTTATATCTTCCCCCACCTTTTTTTAGGCAACCTCTCAAACCGGGCACAATGTCTTCCAAAGATACATGTGGGAAACGCCATCATCCTGTGGCCAGCCTTTGCAGGAAGCTCCAAGCTATCAACATGATGGACCAAGCTTCGAATCCTGCCTTGCAGATTCCAAAATTCCAATCAAAAAACTTTGACAGTCCACAGAGTAACACAAAGAAGAACCTGGAGGAAATCTTGAAGAAAAGGACGCTAAAAAGCACCAGTTCCTTAGACACCAACCTCTTTTTGCTAAGTCCTTCCAGTGACAACCTCTTCTCTCCGAGCCCTGGCAAGGTGCGAACACCACGGCATCGACGTGTTTCGGATATTCGCTCCGAGTCCTTTTCTCTGGGTGGGAATAAAGAGAAGCTCAACAAATCATGGGTTTTGGTCAACCAGAGAGGGAACGGTTCACCCCATCTCACTAAACATGGAGAGTCCACCTCCGATTATGGCAACTCTAATATCGAGCCAAAGATCACATCACCTCTGGAAAGCAACTATTTCTCATCCAGTCCTGATTTATTTATCCAAGGACTAAAATCTGTACAGCCCACTTTTCCTTCTCCACCCAAAAGATTCTCCTTAGGTAAGGACTGAAGGAAGGCACATAGGCTGCTTCTGTGTTATTTGTATTATTGTATGTATTTGCATTTATATTGTTCTGATATCTCAGGGGTTGTCACAGAGAAGAGGGAGTCAAGCTATTCTCCAAAGCACTTGAACATATGAAGAACGGTTGCAGGAACTGGGTATGTCTAGATTAATAAAAAGAAAGACCAGGGGAGAAATGATAGCAGTGTTCCAGTATCTCAGGGGTTGCCCCAAAGAAGAGGGAGTCAAACTATTCTCCAAAGCACCTGAGGGCAGGACAAGAAGCAATGGGTGGAAACTAATCAAGGAAAGAAGCAACCTAGAACTAAGGAGAAATTCCCTAACAGTGAGAATCATTAATCAGTAGAACAACTTGCCTCCAGAAATTATGAATGCTCCAACACTGGAGGTTTTTAAGAAGAGATTGGGCAACCATTTGTCTGAAATAGTGTAGGGTTTCCTTCCTGAGCAGGAGGTTGGACTTGAAGACCTCCAAGGTCCCTTCCAACATTTCCCTTCCATTTCCCCCTTCCTCCCATTCTCATCCCTTTGGTTTTGCTTTTTTGCAATGTATCCTTCCCTTTTATAGTATGACTTTGGCCAGTTTGGAGGAAACAAACAATGAGCGGTCAGTCCCTCAAACACAAAATGTTTTTTCAACCTGATTGCAGATGTAATACCATATTTTTCAGAGTATAAGACGCACCTCCCCCCCCCCCCCCAATGGAGAAAATCTGTGTGCATCTTATACACTGAATATAACAGTTTTGGCCTCCTGAAACCCCGCCCCCTTCACAAAAATAGACGTGCAGAGGCTTTCGGAGGCCTGCAAAGTGCTCCTGGGTGCTGGGGAGGGCAAAAACAAGTGAAAAATGGACCATTTTTTGCTCGTTTTTGACCCCCTAGCCCCCAGGAGCACTTTGCAGGCCTCCCAAACTCTCTGCATTCTCCATTTTTCACAAAAAATGAGGCACGCAGAGGGTTTGGGAAGCCTGTAGAGTGCAAAAACATTTTTTAAAAATTTACCTCTTCAAAATTGTGGTTCATCATACTCCAAAAAATACAGTAATTGTACAAGCTAAACAGAAGGAAGGAAAAATAAGACTTGGGAAGAGTTCGATGAGAAGCAAATTGTTTTGCTTCAAACTTCAAAAATACTTAATCTAGATAAATATATATAGCATACAAAAGTGAGCAGGAAAGGCAGTTAAAAACAATTATCTTGGCTACATGTGGAAAAAGAAACCAGCTTCCAATATTCTTTGTCTTCATAGGGTGGAAGATGACAATGGACAACAGAGACAACGAAGACTCTGACATAAGTCTGATTTGTGAAGAAGACCTACTGACTACTATGTTTTCTGCATGTGATGTGGAAAGAAGAGGTAATATAACAATTGAAGAGTTCCAAAAGGAATTTGGGAGGCTACTTATACAGGTAGTTCTCAATTTATGACCATTCAGACTTATAACAGATCTCCCCAAGACTATTTCTTGTTGAAAATTGTCAGCATAGTTTGCAGTTAAAGGTCAAGGGTTGACATTGGTCAGAATGGTAATTGCCTACTCATAATTTAAAACAATTTACACCAAAATGATGGACATCTTCCGAAGACAAACCTCTGTTAATTTTCATTGTTTGTTGTTGTTAGTTGCAAAGTCATGTCCAACATGGAGGGGGCACTCCATGAAACTTTTGGAAGCTAGACCTCAAACAAATAAGAGGAAGTACTTTTTCACCCAGAGGATCACTGGTCTATGAAACTCCCTGCCAGAAGACGTGGTGACAGCTGTCAGCCTCGACACCTTTAAGAAAGGATTAGAAGAGTTCATGGAGAACAAGGGTATCAATGGCTATCATTATGGATGCCTAAGGACACCCTCTGGGTTGGAGAGATAGGCAGGATATTTCTCTCAATGCCATTTGCAGGGAATCATAAGCAGGTGAAGACATCTGCTTGGGAAGACCCTGAAGCAAATGGTAAGTCACTGTGTGAGACAGAATGCTGGACCAGATGGGCTGTGGCCTGTTCCAGCAAGGATGTTCTTATGTTCTTAACCCATTGCAACCCCATGGACAACGTTCATCCAGGGCTTCTTGTCCTCTACCATCCTTTGGAGTCCATTTAAGATCACACCTACTTCTTCGGTGACTCCATCCAGCCACCTCATTCTCTGTCATCCCCTTCTTGTTTTGCCCTCAATCATTCCCAGTAGTCAGGGTTGTTCTCCTCTAGGACTGACCGGTTGGATGGCCTTGCAGTTCAAGGGACTCGTAGGTGTCTTCTCCAACACCATAGTTCAAAGGCCTCCATTCTTTGGCACTCAGCCTTCCTTATAGTCCAAATTTCACTGCTATCCATTGCAACTGGGAAAACCATAGCCTTGACTAGACACACTTGTGTTGGCAGGGTGATGTCTCTGCTTTTTAGTATGCTGTCTAGATTTGCCATAGCTTTCGTCCCCAGGAACAAGCGTCTTTTAATTTCTTGACTGCAGTCCCCATCTGTGGTGATCTTGGTGATCTAACAATTTTCATTATTACATTTAGGCAAAGTTGCAGTTTCTAAATTAGTTGACTTCCTGAGGAACACGACAAGTCGGAGTTCAGAAGATAGTGGCCTTGAGGATTTATGCAACATGCTTGATCCTGATCATAGGGATATATCTATGGATTTGGAAACCTACCATGCCATCATGAAAGAATGGATTGAAGATTGCAAGAGAAACTGGTACCTAGCTATTATGTCTTTTTTTTTTGTAGTGCAAGGCATGATAACCCCATATATTGATCTTAACCTTTACATCAGGGATGTCAAACTCGATTTCATTTGACGGCCGCATCAGGATTGTGTTTGACCTCGGGAGGGGGGGGCATGGCCAGCTTGATGTCACTCGTGTCAGGGGCGCCTGTGTTTGCCCGAGCACTCTTCCAGTGAAAATGGGCTCCCGAGCTCTGTTTTCGGCTGCGACAGCCTCCTGCAGCCCTCTGCTAGCATATATGGATTACAGGAGGGCCCCTGAGACCCATTTTTTTCTAACAGATACTGTAGGCCGGTCCTTTGCTCTTTCCAGGGTGGCCCCATGGGCCAGATCTAAGCGCTCTGCGGGCTGGATCTGGCCCCTGGGCCTTGAGTTTGACACCCCTGCTTTATGTAAATTTAAAAAAAACTTCCGGAGTTCTTTTGAATCCTTAATGGATCCCACATGTGTTTGTTCTCCATTGAAAAAAGAATTTATTCCTCTTCTTTGCTTTCTGGTTTTTAACTAGTTAGCAAACAATTACAAAGCAGATGTTATTCCACAGTGACTAAATATATACATAAAGAGTCTTTGATAAAAAGTTAGAATGGATGATATCATGCCATATAATTATATAGGTTAAGAAACAGAAAACGGGTTACAAATCATGAGAAAGAAAAAGTTTTTTCAGTACACAGTATTAAACATGCAAAAAAATGCGTAATATCAATTAGAGCCATTTCTGTTATCCTGAATTCAGATACCTGGAACTACACTTCCCCCTTCCCCCTGTTTTTTCAGGAATGAGGTACCCATCAAGGAGGCAACCCCTGAAAATAATTTCTCAGGTATTTATCAGATTTATTGAACTGCATTCAGAATTAATAAAAATACAAATGTATTATCGGTAGAATAATATTTTGGGTATTATGGAAAGTTACATTTAGTAACTTATCAACTCTGTATAACATGCATAGAAAGTGGCAGAAATTAAGCCCTACATCTGCTGTCCAATAATCTCACTGTTGGTTTTCAAACTATCAATGATTATGTAAACCATCTGCACAGTTCCTCATTATCAATAAGAGAGTTATTTTCCCTCCATTGTAGCCTAAGGCTGTGAAAAAGACTTAAGAAGTCTCTCTAAACATATATACTAAGAAATATAGTGTCAGATCTGCAGCTATCCAGCCAGCACACAAGTAAACAATTCAGCAGGATTCATTTATAGAAGAAACGTCTTTATCTACAACGAGCCGATAATCTGGCGCTGCCCAGGTATTTATTTATAGGGAGAAATTGTCCAGATCAAACGTAATTTCTAATGTTGGATTTTCCCCCTTTCCAGAGGGAGCCCCCTTGTGGAGTACTGCGAATTTCACTGCGCTGTACAGTAGAAGTCATTTTACAGCAGTACAGTAGAAGCCATTTTAAGGCACAACAGGCTGTATCTGAAGAGAACACCCCCCCCCCAAGGGGTTTTAGGGATGTCTTATCCCCAGATAGATAGATAGATAGATAGATAGATAGATAGATAGATAGATAGATAGATAGATAATATAAAACATGATGCTTATATACAATACCCATTCAGCTCTTGCAACGTGATAGAGAGAAGTGACAAGGGCAAGGAGTAAGGACAAAGAACTCTTATATGCACAGAACAGTTAAACTAAGCCACACCCAGGCTCCGAGCTGTCTCACATGGCTCACAACAAATCCTGTGTCTCAGTCACCAAACAGTTCCCATTGGCTGACTTGTTGTTATGGCTGTTCCAATTTATAAATTCTTATACACTGACGTATAGGTTCTTCTTCGAAAGTGGAAAAAACCAAGTCCTGAAATGCTAATTCAATTTAATTCTTTCGTCGTAATAAATCTAGCTAAAGAGAACTCTTGAGACTGTTTATAAAGGAAGAAGCTATGCTAAACGATTGACTGAATTATTTGCATGAGCAGGTGAATTATTTACCTTGTCGCTGAAGACCTTGCAAACTTGGTTTCAACTAATAAGTTGATGGTTTGTTCTGAAACATGCCAGCTTTCTGCTTTTTATTTAATTTTTTTTTTTAAAAAACAGCAATACTGAAATGTTACATGGGAATAAGGAACCAGATCATACCAAGAGAGTTGTCAGGAGGCAGATCAGTCCAGAATTAGGTGAACTAAGGATTTATTAGCTTCCTTTGTTCCTTCTGAACAAAGCACCCACCCCTCTAATAGAAAAATGAAATATCCTAGGAAATATTAAAAGGCAGAATATTATATTTCCCTGGATGAGAAAAGGAGAAACATGTTTTAAAACAAAGCAGCTTCCTGCTTCCTGTCTTCAGCTCTAGGGTGATGGCCCTCAGGACATGATAGGATTAGTCCTCTACCCATCTAGCAACAGATTTCACCACATGGCACCTGGGGAGATTGTATCACCCAAGCCTGGGACATAGACAGCCTACAAAGTTAGCTAAGACCTCCGCCCCCTGTGAGTCTGCCAGCCAATGGGATACATTCCTTGGACAGGGACAGGAAACTCTAAATACCCAAGAGAAGGTATAAAACTCAGGCTCTCTCAATATCTCTGCCCTTTTTTCTTCAAGATCTTCAAGGCATGTGACCCCCTTTTCCTCCAGGACCTCAAACCATGTGGTCCTGTCCACCATCAATAAACCTTGTTTCCAAGCAACTTCCATGAATCCAGTGTCTATTTCCTCACTTGGAACCGAACCCAGAAGGATATTTCTTCCAACGCTTCCAATAGTATCTCTTACCCCTGTCCCGTTAAAATCGATTATGCTTGCTAAGATAGCAATGAGCCGTGGTGGCGCAGTGGTTAGAATGCAGTACTGCAGGCTATTTCTGCTGGCTGCAATTCGGCAGTTTGATCTGGCTCAAGGTTAACTCAGCCTTTCATCCTTCCGAGTGGGTAAAATGAGGATCCAGATTGTTGGGGCAATAGGCTGACTCTGTAAACCGCTTAGAGAGGGCTGTAAAAGCACTATGAAGCGGTATATAAGGCTAAGAGCTAGTGCTAGTTCTAAGATGCTGGATGACTCATTTTGCTTGTGTCAGATGCTAAATTAGGGCATTTGAGGACTGCCATAAAAGTGAAAGTGATGCAGAGGCAACCATTGTGCTTAAAATGCTTTATGGAATGGAATGGCATGCAGTTGGTTTCTTTCTTGCCTTACCACCGAAAACTTCTTTTTGCAGTGAAAAGGTTGAATATAACTTCTGGAAGCCTAGAAGCACTTGGCGGTGATGTGTCAAGAGGAGATTTGTGAGTCCTGTTTTAGTCGACGGGTTTCAGAAACGGGAAACAAAAGAGACCAATCTTCAGAAATGCGAACTGTTGTCTCCTACGACCACCATTCCCCTTTCCTTCTATTTATTCCCCAGCTGGGGAGGAGCCATTCAGCATCCACATGTTCCTTGCTTCCTGAGTCGACTTGTCCTCCGTTGTTCACCTCTCCTAACTGCTCTGTGCATACGCACATCTGAAACAAGCCCCAGCTGTTCTTCCTCCCCACTTATCTCAGCCTCCAAAGGCAGCTGCCTCTCCGGTGGCTGGGAAATGTCAGACAGCCCTGGATCTATCTCTGCGTCTGAAGCAGAGCACCAATCAGAGCCTTCCCCAAGCTCCAGAATTCCTCCCCAACTTCCTCATTGTCTGAGTCTGCTGCCAGTTCCGCTGGCAGGCCACATCACCTTAAAGTTGTTCTTGGGTGATGGGTCTTTAGTCAGAAAAGGTGCAGATAGACCTGACAGAGGAATTTTCTTAGCACTAAACGCCCATCCTACTTTTGGTCTCCTCCATTTAAAATAAATGGAGCAATTGAAGGTAAAAACGAGAAAGTCCTCTTGTCTTTACCCTTCCAGAGAAACGTCTGACTTGATTACTTGCGTGGCCGATCTTCAGTTCAACAACCAGAAACTTCAAGAGGAAAATGACCAGTTGAAGCTGGCACTGGATGCCACGGAAGAGACCAATAACAGACTGGTGGAAGACAGCGGGGACCTGCGGAATCAGATAAAAAGGTGTGGTGCTTTTGAAAATAAATGAAAGTTCTTTTGCTGGGGGGAGAGAATCTCATAGGTTCCTTGTCTATCACAAATGGTTTTTTGTTTTTGTTTTTGGCTTTCTAGCTTCCAGCAGTCTGCAAGTCAAGTGAAATCATTAAAAGATGAATTGGAAGAAGTGAAGAACATTCTGGGCACTTCTGAAGAAAAGAGGCAGTTGATGGCCATCCAGAATAAGCAGCTTGTAAGTTGATGTTTGCATGCAGGAGTCCACCTTTGGCCAACTGTTACAATCCAAATTGCTTGGCTTTTTTTTTTTTGAGGGGGGTGGCTTCATGGAGCAAGTGCCGAATGTAAGTCAACACGCAGCTCAGGTTCCTGATAAACATCTGATTGTTTCTGTTCTTCACTTTCTTTTCATAACCAGGAAAAAGAGAATCAGTCCCTCGTTCTTAAGATATCGTCTCTTCAAGAGGAGGTAAGAATGAGTGTGAATACTCTTTGAATCATAGCGTGATAATTTTGTTATTGCTGTGCAGAAGAAGTAAGATAATAGTAAGGGACACAGTGGCTAAGATGCTGAGCTTGTCGATCAGAAAGGTAGGCAGTTCGGTGGTTCGAATCCCCAGTGCTGCGTAATGGAGTGAGCTCCCGTTACTTGTCCCAGCTTCTTCCAACCAAAAATGCAAGTAGAAAAATAGGAACCACCTTAGGTGGGAAGGGAACAGTGTTCCGTGAGCCTTTGACATTTAATCTGCTGGCCACGTGACCACAGAGACGTCTTGGGACAACGCTGGCTCTTCGACTTTGAAACGGAGATGAGCATCGCCCCCTAGAGTCAGGAACAACTAGCACATATGTGTGAAGGGAACCTTTACCTTTACCTTAATAATAAGAATATACAGCTAGTCCTTGACTTACAACCACAACTAACCCAAGATTTCTGTTGTTAAGCGAAACAATTGTCAAGTGAATTTTCTCCCATTTTACGACCATTCTTGTCTTCATTGTTAAGGGAATCATCAAATTAGTAAACCAGTTGTTAAGGGAATCTGGATTCCCCATTGACTAAACTTGTCAGAGGTTTGCAAAAACTGATTACATGACCCACGGGACACTGCAACCATCATAAATATGAACCACTTGCCAAGCCTCTGGATTTTGATCATGTTACCATGGGGATGCTGCAACGGTTGTAAGTGTGAAAAATGGTCATAAATCCCTTTTTTCAGTGCCTATGTAATTTTGAATAGTCACTAAACAAACATCGAGGTTGTAAGTTGAGGAAAAACTGCAATAGCCTGACACAGATGGCATTTCAATATCCTCCACCGAATTCATTCACACATACTTCTTGACCTGTAAGAGCACCACACTCTACTCCCAAGAATTTATCCCCAAACACCTTCTTTTATGTAAGAGTTTTTAGAATGAGCGCAGAGAAGAGTAACAAAGAGGATGAGGGGACTGGAGGATAAAATATAAAGAACGGTTGCAGGAAAATGGGTATGTCTAGTTTAATGAGAAGAAGGACGAGGGGAGACATGATAGCAGTGTTTCGATATCTAAGAGGCTGCCACAAAAGAAGAGGGAGTTAATCTATTCTCCAAAGCACCTGAAGGCAGGACAAGAAGCAATGGATGGAAACTAGTAAAGGAGAGAAATTTCCTGATAGAACAATTAATCAGTGGAACGGCTTGCCTCCAGAAGTTGTGGGTGCTTCATCACTGGAGGTTTTAAAGAAGGACAACCATTTGTCTGGAAATGGTATAGGGCAGGGGTCAGCAACCTTAAACACTCAAAAGAGCCACAAAGTTTGTAACCAGAAGCCCCCCCGTTCAATTCTGGAGCCACCTGGAAGTCCAATTCCCCCACCATAGAGTCTCCTCCTAGTGCAGTGTCCTTTTTTCCTCTGCCAACCAGAAGTCCGATTTCCCCACCATAGAGTCTCCTCCTAGCGCAGTGTCCTTTTTTCCTCTGTCAGCCAGAAGTCCAATTTCCCCACCATAGAGTCTCCTCCTAGCGCAGTGTCCTTTTTTCCTCTGTCAGCCAGAAGTCCGGTTCCCCCACCATAGAGTCTCCTCCTAGCGTGGTGCCTCCTCCTAGCGTGGTGTCCTTTCTCCTCTACCTGTCCTAACTGAAAGCTCTATCAATTGTGGAGCCAACCGGCGACAGGGAGCTGCAGCAAAGGGATGAAAGAGCCACATGCGGCTCCAGAGCCGCAGGTTGCCAACCCCTGGTATAGGGTCTCCTGCTTGAGTTGGATTAGAAGACCTCCAAGGTCCCTTCCAATTCTGTTATTCTATTAAGGTATTTTTTTTCCCCACGGAAAGACAACTAGTAGAAAAGGAAACCAGTAATAACAAATATGTTGTTTAAATCAGAACATTAGAAATGCTCTTGATTCAGATGGCCTCCAGCAGAAGATTGAGGAGCTGTCGCAGAATATTAGTGAACTCCAAGTAAGTGACTCCTACATTTTGTTTCAGTGAGGGATGGCAGAGATCCAGTTCAGATATTTGAAATGTTCTAAGTGTCCATAATCAAGATAATCTGCTGTGGCCTAGAGGTGGAGCTCTCGCCTTACAATCAGAAGGTTGTGAGTTTGATCCTAAGTAGAGGCAGATGTAGGGTTTCCTGCTTGGGCAGGGGGTTGGACTAGATAACCTGCAAGGTCCCTTCCAACTCGGTTAATCTGTATCTGTTAATTATTTTCTAAAGACAATGCAGTAATTCCTACTCTTGGATTTCCAGTTATGTTGCATTGCAGAACCCACCATCCCGTCTCACTGGTTACATTAACTTGGGATGATCAGAGATTGTAACCTTAACCAAAATCTGACAATCCACAGTTAAAACTAAAAGTGGATGTGTGCTATTTACACACGATTGATGGAGGAACATGGGAAAGCCTTTGAAAAGCAACATGTAAATGTGGAGATTGTGATACTGTCTCTTAAACGTTAAATTATATTTTTAAGAGGAATTTGAGCTAAACCTAGGTTCTAAGCATTACATTTACATCTCACTTAGCAAATGTTCCAGGTCTGAATAATAGATGAGAATGTTAATGATGGTAGGATTTTTCTGTCTCCATAACTTCTGTGATATTTAATTATGTTGGTGATATCCTTCTTAGGACTCTTCAGCATTTCTGCACACAATAGGCATCAGCATAGAACATAATATAACCTTCTAGCTGATAACCTGGCATTGCCCGGGTATTTATTTATAGAGGGAAAGCGTCTGGATCAAACGTAATTTCTAATGTTGGATTTTCCCCCTTACCAGAGGGAGCCACTTGTGGAGCGCTCTGAAGCTATTACCATGGCATCTCCACTGCGCTGTACAAGAGAAGCCATTTTACAGCCATTTTACAGCAGTACAGTAGAAGTCATTTTAAGGCACAACAGGCTGTATCTTAACAGAACACCCTCCCCAAAGGATGTTAGGGTTGTCTTACCACCTCCACAGTATTTTTTTCCAGAGAGTAAATCATCTGCGTACCAAGTTTGGTTGAAATTGCTCGAGGTGTTCCAGAGTTATGCTGGAACACACACACACACACACACCTGTTAGAATCTTGCTGGCGCTGAACCTTCCCAGTTGCAGTGCCCCTTTGTGAGGTGGCAGCTTGGGTAGAGGGAGAGGGCTCTGGGTGACAGTGCAGGAAAGCCACTTGTTTTTCTTTTTGGTGTGGAACTAGTTCTCCCTCTTGTGGTGCACCTTGGGAAACACATGAGCATAAACTGAACATTGC
This sequence comes from Rhabdophis nuchalis, assembly GCA_039707465.1. NCBI lineage: Eukaryota > Metazoa > Chordata > Lepidosauria > Squamata > Natricidae > Rhabdophis > Rhabdophis nuchalis. The sequence goes on from CM077648.1 coordinate 115,063,435, forward strand.
TAGTAAACAGGCCACCAAACTGCAACCCTGCATTAGCGTTGTAGTCTCCTGGCTAAGGTAACATTGCCATACATTAAAAACAAAAAAAACCCAAAAAAACTAGAAGCCAGCAAGGTGTGGTTAGTGAAGGTGCTGGACTACAAATGATGCATATCCTAGATTTCCCTCACAAAAATGTTCCGGTGACTTTTGGTAACCACAGACTAGGAAATGGAAAACTTTCTATCAGCCCATACTGGACTAATATGATCGATTATACAGTATTTCATAACCTTCAGTGAGGTTATCATTTGATGCATTGATTAGAATCTCTCTATCTACAGTATCTATCTATCTATCTATCTATCTATCCATCCATCCATCCATCCATCCATCCATCCATCCATCCATCCATCCATCTACTGTATCTACCTACCTACCTACCTACTCTCTACTCTACTCTATCTGTCTGTCTGTCTGTCTGTCTGTCTGTCTGTCTGTCTGTCCGTCCGTCCGTCCGTCCGTCCATCCATCCATCTACTGTATCTACCTACCTACTCTCTACTCTATCTATCTATCTATCTATCTATCTATCTATCTATCTATCTATCTATCTATCTATCTATCTATCTATCTATCCATCCATCCATCCATCCATCCATCCATCCATCCATCCATCCATCCATCCATCCATCCATCCATCCATCCATCTACTGTATCTACCTACCTACTCTCTACTCTATCTATCTATCTATCTATCTATCTATCTATCTATCTATCTATCTATCTATCTATCTATCTATCTATCTATCTAAAAAGGGTGTGTGTGTGTGTATGTGTGTGTGTTCGAGCATAACTCTGGAACACCTTGAGCAATATCAACCAAACTTGGTACACATATGACTAACTCTCTGGGGACAAATACTGTGGGGGTAAGACACCCCTAACACCCCTCGGGCTGTGTGTTCTGTTAAGATGCAGCCTGTATTGCTGTAAAATGGCTTCTACTGTACAGCGCAGTAGAGTTGCCATGGTAACAGCTTCACAGTACTCCACTAGGGGGCACCCTCTGGTAAGGGGGAATATACAACATTAGAAGTTAAGTTTGGTCAAACATTTCCGCCCTATAAATAAATACCCAGGCAACGCCGGTTATCAGCTATTAATAATAAGAGCCATAACAATTAACAAGGCAAGTCTTTTGCTTCATTTTACTATTTTAGAAAAAAATATATCCCCAAAGTGAGGGAAAAAAAGTAACAAAACAATTTTAGGAGCGTTTCTTCCTGCTAGAATGCAGTTTCATGGTGGGTTTTTGTTCGTCTTTCCCCAGATACAAACACATCTTTATGAAAGCACGGTGAGAAATAAAGACACAGCACTCCTTAAGGTTCGTGGGTATTTGATGACCTTGAAGAATTTCTAGCCTGGTTTAATTTTCAAAAGGTTGGATGTGACTCATCTGCGTCGCTTAATGAAGACGTTTTAGGTCCCAATTGGCATAATTAAACAAGGACTACCTTATGGGATTAAAGAGAAATGTATTCTTATGGAAATGACGCTCTATAGTTACGATGGCAAACCAGCGGCACATGTGCCACGGGTGGCATGCAGAGGAGAACCGGTTCGGGGGCATGGCAGGTCTGGGTTACTGCCAGTTCCAGCCGCCCAGGCCACCAAAACACTACCGGTCCATCCGAACCAGTAGGAACCCACCACTGGTGTGGCTAGGTGGCATGCTATACGATTTTATCTATATCTAATTTACAGAGCTGCTCGTTTCCTATCTCCTGTCCTCTTCCTACAGTTTGTTAGGCATGTATGCTTGGAGCCCATATACAAATTGACAACGCACGCACCAAAATGTAATGCAAACCACACAAAGAAATGACCCAGGTTGTTTCAATAGATACCAGCAATCTATATTCCAGTTTGGGGCTTGAGCCCTGCAAATGCATCGGACGGCTATGCAAACCTGGGCTTAGAGTAGCCTGCATTTGTAGACAATTTTCTGCAAAAAGCCTTTGTTGTCAAAGCCTCTGCTTTGCGTAAGTTGTCTTCCTTTTCTTCCAAACACCTGCACCTACTTTGAATGTATGTAAAAAAATACCCAAGTAACCAAACATCATTAAGCCTGCTTAGGATAGTATCTATTTTACAATCCTGTTTTGCAATGATGAAGCTTCATTCCATTTTTGTCTTAGTGTGTACTCACCTGCACTCCAATCACATCACATCTGTTTTGGCATTTCCTATTCTCATATACATACATACATACATACATACATACATACATACATACATACATACATACATAAAAGCGAAATACCACTCACGCATCATCACGAATTCTCCAGAACTATAAAGCCTGAAATTTGGCACGTATGTTCCTCTTAGTTTCTAGGTGCTTGCTAAGAAAGGATGTTTTGAAATGTCCATCAGATCATTCATATTTCTTATATTATTATTAACATGCTCTGATGCTAAAGAGTTAGACGTTCTACACCCCCTCCCCACCTGAAAAGAATTCTGTTCCAACTGCCACTTCGGTGTGTCCAGCACATGACTCATCAGGCTGGGAGTTTAGACATTCTATTCCCCTTTCCCACCTGAAAAATGCTCTGATGCTAGGAGTTATACTGAGGGAAAGAAGGAGAGAAGATAAGAGAGGCCACGGGGGGGGGGGGGGGAGCCTGAGGGAGAAAGAGGGAAGGATCAATGAGACCAGCCTGAGGGAGAGAAGGGAATAAGATAGCAGAGGCCTCTATGGAGCAAGCCTGAGGGAGAGAAGGGAACAGGAGAGGCCGGTGGTAACTACTCATTAATTGTAAGTGTCAATTTATCAAGCCCGATCACATAGTTTCATAGCGGAGCATGGGTATCCAGCGAGTACTGAATACGGAGGTGATAGGTGATAGAGTTATCCTACTCAGAAGCAACATATATCTGATTATTGGATGTACCCAAGTACAAAGAGGAGGGATAGAATCAAGATCACAAGAAGTGTTAATACCACTTTATAAGGCCTTGGTAAGGCCACACTTGGAATACGGCATTCAGTTTTGGTCGCCACAATGTAGAAAAGATGTGGAGACTCTGGAAAGAGTGCAGAGAAGAGCAGCAAAGATGATTAGGGCATTAGAGGCTAAAACATATGAAGAACGGTTGCAGGAACTGGGTATGTCTAGTTTAATGAAAAGAAGGACCAGGGGAGACATGATAGCAGTCTTCCGATATCTCAGGGGTTGCCACAAAGAAGAGGGAGTCAAACTATTCTCCAAAGCACCTGAGGGCAGAACAAGAAGCAATGGGTGGAAAGTAATCAAGGAGAGAAGCAACTTAGAACTGAGGAGAAATTTCCTAACAGTTAGAACAATTAACCAGTGGAACAGCTTGCCTCTAGAAGTTGTGAATGCCCCAACACTGGATGTTGGATAGCCATTTGTCTGATATGGTATAGGGTTTCCTGCCTGGGTAGGGGGTTGGACTAGAAGACCTCCAAGGTCCCTTCCAACTCTGCTATTGTATTGTAATTGTCTCTTTACTCCCTATTCACAGGACTGCATTTCAAAGCACCTGGCAACCAGCTCGGTTTACAACTAGTTGCAGTGTCGCCCACGCTCACATGCCCACCTCCATAATTTAATGCCCCCTGCATCATGCCCTCTGCACATGCATGCATGAACTGCCCCATACGTGTGGGCACGGCTTCATGGAGCCTGGGGAGGGCAAAATCCCCCCCCCCCGAGGTCCACCAGAGGCCGAAAATGGCCCATTTTCTGACTTCCGGTGGGTCCATTTTTCACCTTCTCCAGGCTCCATAGGCTTTCCAAAGGTGAAAAATGGCCCAACACGCAAAGCAAAAGTTTGGCAACGGATCTCCAGGTTGCCCGTTGGGCTTCCCTGAAGCCTCCAGAGGACAAAAATGGCTAAAACCAAGGGCGAAAATTAGCTGGACAGCACGCACATGCGCACTGGAGCTGACAGGGCAATGCCTCGCGTGCCCTCAGAAATGGCTCCGTGTGCCACCTGTTTGCCATAGGTTTGCCATCACAGAATTAGGGGTTTGTTTGTATATTAAAGCGTGGTTAGTTAAGGCACAACCTGGTGTATCTACTTCACTCTTTCTCTTCAATCATTGCAGAAGGAGCTGGATATAGAAGAACTGAACTCTGCCTTGAAGGAATACACGTCAGTGATAGAGGTAATGTTACCAGGGCTGGTATTCACTCACTTTCCCTACCAGTTGGCAAATGTGAGCACATGTGCCTCGTCCACGTGTAAGCTCGGCCATCCATGCATGCGCTTTGACCAGCCCGTGGCTTGCACGTATGCGCACGGCTTGAAAACATGCCTAAATAGGGCAGCATAGAACCTGGGCGGGCGGACCCACCCACAATTTCCACTACGGGTTTTGGTGAACCGCTCCGAATCGGCTGAATACCACCTCTGAATGTTACGATACTTTGGGGGGGAAATGAGAAAGTGGTCATGGATTGATTGTTTCTTGCTTATAGGGTCCGTTCTAATTTTTTTTTTTTTAATCTCAAACGTAGACGCTGCGCATAGAGAAAAATAAGTTGTTGAACAACGTTCAGCAGATGCAGCAAGAGCTGATCTCGTGAGTATTTGGGGAAGGCCAAGAAAAAAAGATGCAGATTGTGATGGTGTTCCTGAGCTCCAGATGTTTCAACTCTTTAAATGTGTGTGTGTGTGTGTGTGTGTGTGTATGCTGGTTTTGTTGTATTCGGGTGTTTTCCCGTGTAAGAATGAGATTGTCTTTGCAACGTTTCGGCAAGATCTCACTTGCCATCTTCAGGCTTCGGTCTCTTCGGTCTCGGACCGAAGCCTGAAGATGGCAAGTGAGATCTTGCCGAAATGTTGCAAAGACCATCTCATTCTTACACGGGAAAACACCCGAATACAACAAAACCAGCATGCTTACACCCGTGAAAATCTGCAAAAACAAATATATATATGCTTGTGTCACAACACCCTGTTAAGCCCCAACTAAGGAAAGCAGTATGCTTCCTCCCTTAATGGGGCTTAACAGGGTGTTGTGACACAAGCTTATACTTATCCTCCTGTCTCAGCTGATCAGGATAAGAACCAGTAGTCTAGAAGCAATTGCGGCTGCCTCACATGTAATACAGCCCAGGTTCGAATCCCAGTAAGGGTATGGCTAGCTGATGAGAGCTAAATAGCTCGAAATAGATCTATCCTAGTCTCCCTGATTTATTTATTTATCAGCTTAAAACACCTAACATATATGTATGTATTTTTTCTAGAAATGGTATCAACTTCCCCTTAATCTACAAGTTCAACAGCAGCTTCTTGGAAGCCACCAATTCATTGCACTGCGAACTGGAGCTGGCCCAGGAACCATCAGAGGTCAGAAAATGTCTTTCAAAGGATGAGAAGATTAAACGATTTAAAATTCTTAGGAGCACTTTAACTCCCATTGCTAATCTAGACATGGGATCCCTAGGGGGAAGGAAAAAATCTGTTGTGGCCCGCAGATGGCAGGAGGTTGGGGAGGAACATAGGCCAATCCTGGAGTCTGGGGAAGGCTCTGATGAGGGCTCTTCGTTGGAGGCAGAGATGGGACCAGGGAAGAAGGGTCGCCTTGGGAGTAAAGCCACAGGTGGACGGTGAATGACCCCTCCCATAGGAAATAAAAGAGGAGCAAAAGGGGAGTGGAGTTTGCAGGAGGCAATTAGTTCATTCCTGCATTCTTCCCAAGATATCGGCCTGGCCACTCTCCAAGTCTGTTAAAGGTCGATTAAGAAAGGTAGTAAAACAGGGAAAAACTCACTTAAGAAATGTCTCGCTTAGCATTTTGGGCTCAATTGCAGTCATGTCGAGGACCATCTGTACTGTTGGATCTGTAGAGCTTTCATAACATCTGAGACCCGTTAGGAGTACTGCAAGAAAGAGGTTTGAGGAACGTTTCTTTGAAGTGTATGGGTAGCTTTTAAGATCTTGTCCTGGTTTTTAAGATTAGCTGAAAAGCAGATGTTCAGTGTAGTATTTAGGCAGTGTAATTTGACTTTTTCAAATGACTTTTTCTCATTTAAGATCCCTGGAATTGAGTGGACGGCGCTTGATGAATCCCTGGACAGAGAAGTTTTACTGCTCCTTGAAGGGCCAGAGCGAGTAGGAGAAAAGTTCAAGGCCACCATTTTAAACCTGGTAAATGGAACATGATGGGTGGGGATAATGAGAAGAACCAGACTTGAAAACACTTTGGTTTAAACGTTTGCTCAATCCAACAACATGTTTTGCTGCCTTTCCTCCCATTTGGGTAACACAACATCTAGGTTCTTCTCACTTATCAATACTGCTAGTTGTGTCCAGACTATAAAAGAAAATATAGCATACAAATGTTCTGTTTCTAAAAGTTCTAGCCATTCCATTAGATCCATTCCATTCCAATCCAATCCAATCCATTACATTACATTAGATCCATTGCATTCTAGCCTTCCAATTCTATCACATCACATCACATGCAATCCTTTCCATTCCATTTGTGCCGTTCCAACCTAACCCAACCCAACCCAACCATTCCAATCCAACCCAACCATTCCAATCCAACCAAACCCAACTAAACCATTCCAATCCAATCCAACCATTCCAATCCAATCCAATCCAAACAAATCCAATTTAACCCAACCATTCTAATCCAACCCAATCCAATCCATTCCAACCCAACCATTCCAATCCAACCCAACCCAACCAATCCAATCCAAACCAATCCAACCAAACCATTCCAACCAACCCAACCATTCCAATCCAACCAAACCATTCCAATCCAAACCAATCCAACCATTCCAACCCAACCCAACCATTCCAATTCAAATCAACCATTCCAACCCAACCATTCCAATCCAACCCAACCCAACTATTCCAATCCAACCCAAACCAACCATTCCAAACCAAACCAAAGCATTCCATTCCATTCCATTGAGGTAACGCTGGGATGCTGATAAAATTATAGAATTTCCCCCTCTTGAGAGGCCTGCTGAATACATCCTTATTCTTTCGCTTTCAAATATTAAAGTTCTTTTGTCGTTGTTCTCTTAGATACTTGCATGCATTTCTTTAAAAATATTTGGTGTTTTGTTTTGTAAGGTCTCCTGAAGCGCAGTAGAAAAACTTCTAAGAAAGCCCCTAACTCTCAGCTATACCTCTTGAATCCTGCCTTTCTGTCTTGAAAGGCATAGTGGGGACAGGCAGACAACAAAAGAGAGAACAGTGGGTTCAGATGGTTTTGGGGTAGAGTACCATCTCTACGCTGATGATACTCAGCTGTATATATCTACCCCAAACCACCCCAACGATGCCGTAGCGGTGATGTGCCAGTGCCTGGAAGCCGTGCGGGTCTGGATGGGAAGTAACGGACTCAAGCTCAACCCGACCAAGACCGAGTGGCTGTGGTTTCCGGCTGCCCGGTTCAACCAGCTGTCTCTATCGCTGGCCATAGGGGGCGAACATCTTGCCCCTGTGGATGGGGCGCGCAACTTGGGTGTCCTCCTGGATTCCCGGCTGTCCATGGAAGATCAAGTGACAGCCGTGGCCAGGAGGGCGTTCTACCAGGTTCGTCTGGTTCGCCAGTTGCGCCCCCTATTGGACCGGGATGCCCTTCGCACAGTCACTCATGCTCTCGTGACATCCCGACTGGACTATTGTAACTCTCTCTACATGGGGCTCCCCTTGAGGTGCACCCGGAGGCTGCAGCTGGTCCAGAATGCAGCCGCGCGAGCAATAATGGGTACCACAAGGTACACCCATGTAACACCGCTCTTGCGCGAGCTGCATTGGCTACCTGTAGTCTTTCGGGTGCACTTCAAGGTGCTAGTCATCATCTTTAAAGCGCTCCATGGCTCGGGACCTAGCTACCTGCGGGATCGGATTCTGCCTCATACTTCCTCACGGCCGATTCGCTCCCACAGAGAGGGACTTCTCCGGGTGCCGTCCACTAGACTTTGTCAGCGGGCGACGCCCAGGGGAAGGGCTCTCTCTGTGGCGGGCCCTGCCCTCTGGAACGACCTCCCCCCCGATATTAGAACTACCACGGACTTCCGTTCCTTCCGTCTGAAATTGAAAACGCACTTTTTCTGCCTGGCCGGCCTAGGGTAGCCTCTTACCATAGTATTATAGGGTTTAGGGTTTTAGTGATTGGTTTTGGGGAATTTTAGCGCAGGGTCTTATTGTTTAATGTGTTTTTTAACTGTTTTGTATATCTATGTATATTTATTTGTTTAATTTCCCTGTGCACCGCTCCGAGTCCCCTTGGGGAGAGGGAGCGGTCTAGAAATTAAATATATTATTATTATTATTATTATTATTATTATTATTATTATTATTATTATTATTATTATTATTATTATTATTATTATTATTAAAATCCTGCAATTGCTTTACAGTTTCATATTACTCTGTATTGTTTGTTCTTCGGACTGGGGACAGAAAACCAGGATGAGCAAATTAAATTGTTAAATTGAAGCCTCCATGTTGAGGATGAGGAGTGTGCCATGCTGTGGTCCATGGCATTGCGAAAAGTCAGGCACAACTTGTGCTATTCGCAACTCAAACCAGGGTTGTATAAAGACAGCTTATCCCAGATCCAGGGCCCCTTTCAATCCAATGATTCTTTTATGATACCTTCGGATGTTTCCCACGTTCTCAAAAATAAACCATATAATCTCAGCTCTTACTTTGCAGCGAGAAGAACTTTCTCAAGTTGAAGATTTAGCCGGGCTGCCTTTGCTGAACCCAACGGACTGTGAATTGGATCTGCAAGAAACTTACCAGAAGACCTTGGTGGTAAATAACCCTTGAATGGCAGGCAAGCATGCTCTTAGGTTAGCTTCCCCGAAGATAAATTCCCTTGTAAGCATTGGCTCCCCTTGAATGAACCTGGCACCCTTCAGATGTGTTGGAATATGAATCCCCAGCAAATCGTGCAGTTGCAGGTATCAGAACGTTTTGTATCTGGGATTCTGTGGGTAAATATTTTTGCCTCACAATTTTGGGTCCTTTAAGGGGAATGGGTCGCTTGAGGGCTTTGCGGCTCCCTTTGAGCAGAGCAGAGAAAATAGACAAAGGCAGAAGTGAAAGATGTTTCCTTCAGCTGCCAAAGCTCCAACCTGTTTTTAGATTCTTCTCTTTTCTTCCCTTTCTGGGGGTGCTAATGTTGTGGGGCTTTCTGGTAACAGGAGGGCCTTCAGCGGCTTGGCATCTAGCATTGATTCTTCTTCCTTGTTCTCACAATTTGTGAAGTAGCAGAATTACCTCCATGGTTTATAGTGATAGTCAGGATTCCACCAAAGTGCTTCCAAGGATTTGAGGAGAGAAACCAATTTCATTGTAATTTTAGTACAATGACAATAAAGATTATTATTATTGATGGCCCATAAATCCCCCTAGTGCAGGGGTCTGCAAAGTTGGCTCTTTTAAGACTGGTGGACTTCAACTTTAAACATTCCAAGAACCATTTGGACCCGTTTCCCACAGAAAAGAGAACACCGGGAACCACAAAATCCTTCCCGTGCCTGCCTATTTCCTGAGCGGCCACAAAACTAGCTTATGTAGTTGAATTAAACATTCTGTTTTCTTCTGAAACTTTTCCTTTCTTGGATTTAACCATGGCTGGCCTACCGGGGGTTGAAAAGCTCAATAAATCACGTGCCAGCAGGTGTCACACGTTGCTGTTGTGACACATATTTTGAGCAACGGAGCCGCAGCAGAGGGATGGAAGAGCCACATGCGGCTCCGGAGCCATGGGTTTCTGACCCCTAACTGAATTCAACCAATAGATTGCTGTGCTCTATAGATTGATGATGTTCGTCCATCGTGTTCGAAGAGGCCCTTGACATCTAGCAGGTGGTGGGCTGTCCACGATGTGTCCGCAGGTGGCTCTATGAGATATTTGTGTTGACCTCCACACAGGACCTCAAGAAAACTCTGGAGAATAAAAGAACCCTATGGCTGCAGAAACTGAATTTTTTGGAAGCTCAGAAGGAATCCCTGGACAAGGAGCTCATTAAAATGGCAGGAAACATGCGGAGGATGAGAACGGAGCAGCTACATTTAAAGAAAATGCTTTTGTCCAGGTTGTTCTTTCTCATTGTATAGAACAAGGGTAGTCAACCTTTTTATACCTACCACCCACTTTTGTATCTCTGTTAGTAGTAAAATTTTCCAACCGCCCACCGGTTGGTGGTTTATAACGGAGAGAAGTAATGGAAATGGTGGTTTATAAAGGAGAGAAGTCAATTAAAGTAAAAAAAGGAAAGTGCTTCAGTATTGGACAAAACCCCTCCCGCACACCATGAAAGCTGAAATGCCCACTAGTAGGCGGTAGGGACCAGGTTTTTAGCGCAGGATATGTTTAATTGTGTTTTTAAATTTTGTACTCTGGGAGAGAGAGCGGGTTAGAAATAAAAATTTATTATTTATTTATTATTATTATTAAACGACTGTAATGACTTGTAACAGAAACTCGAGTCCCAGTTGTGGTTGAGGACTGTAGGTGAATATCCTCAAGCATTACCCTGTAAGCCTGTAAATGCATATAATTGAGCATATGTACAGTACAGGGAGTCCTCAACTTACGGCCACAATTGAGCCCCAAAATAAGTCAGAAGTTTGTTAAGTGAGTTTTGCCCCATTTTATGACTTTGCTTGCCACATTTCTTAAATGAATCACTGCAGTTGTTAAATTAGTAACGCGGTTGTTAAGTGTAGAAAAGATGTGGAGACTCTGGAAAGAGTTCAGAGAAGAGCAACAAAGAGGATGAGGGGACTGGAGACTAAAACATATGAAGAACAGTTGCAGGAACTGGGTATGTCTAGTTTAATGAAAAGAAGGAGTAGGGGAGACATGATAGCCGTCTTCCACTATCTCAGGGGTTGCCACAAAGAAGAGGGAGTCAAACTATTCTCCAAAGCACCTGAAGGCAGAACAAGAAGCAATGGGTGGAAACTAATCAAGGAGAGAAGCAATTTAGAACTGAGGAGGACTTTCCAGACAGTTAGAACAACTAACCAGTGGAACAACTTGCCTCCAGAAGTTATGAATGCCCCAACACTGGAAGTCTTTAAGAAGATGTTGGATAGACATTTGTCTGAAACGATATAGGGCTTCCTGCCTAGGCAGGGAGTTGGACTAGATGACCTCCAAGGTCCCTTCCAACTCTGCTATTGTATTGTATTGTATTGAATCTGGCTTCCCCAGTGACTTGGCTGCCCCCCCCGGGACGCTGCAACCATCATAAATACGAATCAGTTGCCAAGCGTCGGAATTTTGCTCACGTGACTGTGGGGATGCCACCACAGTCATAAGTGTGAAAAATGTCATGAGTCACTTTTTTTCAGTGGTCTCCAAATGAACCGTTGCATGTCGAGGACTACCTGTAGCTTCCAGGAATCCAAAGTTGCCCCTAACCAAGAATCGCTTGCAAACTTGGAGAGAGTAATTCAGCTTCGAATAACATGGCTGTACGTTGTTTTTGGTGTTTTGGTGCTTAATATCTTCACAGACAACACGAGATCCAGTCCACCAAACAGCTCAAAGAAGAAGCTTTGACAGAAGCAGACGATTTAAGATTGAAATTGCAAGAGCTAAGCGAACAACTAGAGGTAGCTGGGAAGAGGGTAGGTGTCCTCCATTGTACTTTTATGTCTTTCGTTGTTTTTTTAAAAATGGAACAATCTTTTCTGTCTTTAATCTATATACCGTATTTTTCGAGGTATAAGACGCACCTTTTTCCCTCAAAAAAGAGGGTGAAAATCTGGGTGCGTCTTATACACTGAATGCAGCATTTTTGGCCTTCCGAAACACTACCCCTTCACCAAAATGGCCATGCATAGCTTTTAGGGGGCTTCCAGAGTGCTCCTGGGGGCTGGGGAGGGCAGAAATGAACGAAAAACAGGCCATTTTTGCTTGTTTTTGCCCCCCTAACCCTCAGGAGCACTCTGCAAGCCTCCTAAAGGCTATTCATGCCCTTTTTTTGAGAAACGGACCTGTTTTCGCGAAAAATGGGCCGTTTTTGGTAGATCTGCAGAGTGCAAAAACTTTTAAAAAAAATTTGCCTCTTCAAAATCTTTGTGCGTCTTATACGCTGAAAAATACTGTATATATAAATGGCTGTCTGTGTGTGTGTGTGTTTGTGTGTGCTCCAGCATAGCTCTGAAACACCTCGAACAATTTCAAGCAAACATGGTACACAGATGACTTACTCTCTGGAAAAAAATACTGCGGGGGTAAGACACCCCTAACAACCCTTGGGCGGGGGGTGGGGGGGTGTTCTGTTAAGATACAGCCTGTTGTGCCTTAAAATGGATTCTACCGTACTGCCGTAAAATGGCTTTTTCTGTGCAGCGCAGTGGAGTTGCCATGGTAACGGCTTCACAGTACTTCACAAGAGGGCTCCCTCTGGTAGGGGGGAAAATCCAACATTAGAAATTACGTTTGGTCAGGATATTTCCCCCCATATAAATAAGTACCTGGGCAATGCCAGGTTATGATCTGCGGGATCACATCCTGCCCCATACATCCCTTTGGCTGATTCGCTCCCACAGAGAGAGGGACTTCTCCGGGTGCCGTCCACTAGGCAATGCCAGCGGGTGACGCCCAGGGGAAGGGCCTTCTCTGTGGTGGGCCCAACCCTCTGGAACGACCTACCCCCCGAAATCAGAACAACGACGGACCTCCGCTCCTTCTGCCAGAAGTTAAAGACTCACTTCTTCCATCGGGCCGGCCTAGCCTAACTTTTTATACCTAGCCGCAGAAAGAAATTGCTTAATTAGAATTTTACGGGGTAATTGTTAGGGTTTTAGGGGTTTTAATATTGATTTTAGCACAGGGGTAATTTAATTCGGTTTTAATATTTTGTATATTGTCGTATTTATTAGATTTTTAATTTCCTGTGCACCGCCCTGAGTCCCCATGGGGGAGAGGGGGCGGTCTATAAATTTAATAAAATAAATAAAATAAATAAATGAGCTAGTTTTGGTTTTTAAAAGAGGGAACCATGTTTAGAGATGCCAAAGTGTGAAGCAGTGTGAATTATCTGACCCAGACATTTGGTGCATCCATAAATCCTGTGTGCCCTATTCATTTAGGATTGTTTCCCTCACTTACGACCATTACAGCATCCCCATAGTCACGTGATTAAAATTTGAGGTGCCTGGCTACTGGCCCACATTTATGACGGTCGCAGTGTCCCGGGGTCACATGATCCCCTTTGGCGATCTCCTGACAAGCAAAGTCAATGGGGAAGCTAGATTCACTTAGGAGTCATGTTACTAACTTAACCATTGCAGTGGTTCACTGAACTGTGGCCAAAAAAAAGCCGTAAAATGGGGCAAAACTCACTTAACAACTGTCTTGCTTAGCAACAGAAATGTTGGGATTAATTGTGGTCGTAAATCAAGAAATACCTGTAAGCTGCAGAGGTTTTTCATTGTTTTCTTTTCTTTTGTTTTCTTCTGTTCTGTTCTGCCCTCTGCTCTCCTTTCCCACTCCACTCCTTCTCTTCTCTCCTCTCCTCTCCTCTTCTCTCCTGTTCTCTCCTGTCCTGTCCTATATTATTATTCTATTATATAATCCTATGTTATGCTATCCTTCTCTTCTGTTTTCTCCTCTCCCACTCTACTCCACATCTTCTCTCTTCTCATCTTCTCTCTTCTTCTCTTCTCTTCTCTTCTCTCCTGTTCTCTTCTCTCCTGTTCTCTCCTGTCCTGTCCTATATTATTATTCTATTATATAATTCTATGCTATGCTATGTTATGCTATCCTTCTCTTCTCTTCTGTCCTCTCCTCTCCCACTCTACTCCACATCTTTTCTCTTCTCTTCTCCTCTCCTCTCCTCACCTATCCTATCCTATCCTATCCTATATTATTATTCTATTATATAATCCTATGCTATGCTATGCTATCGTATGCTATCCTTCTCTTCTCTTCCCTTCCCTTCCCTTCCCTTCCCTTCCCTTCTCTTCTCTTCCCTTCTCTCTCTCAGTCCAGCTGCCGAGCTGCTTCGAAATGTTGATTATTATGAAGTCTTAATGTGCAATCTTGGTGAAGCGACTGCTTGCGTTATTCCTTTTAGTATGTCGAGGCTGGCTTCTCCACAGGGGAGCTCAGTTTCCTTCTGTAAAAGATTGGGAAGAAAGAGCTTTACTGTGGCCAGCTGTAGGCCTCTTCGGTTTAACGAAAGCAGAACTGGTGTGCTCATCTGGAACTTGCAGAAATGTGATTGCGGAAGAAGTCAAAGCTAAGCGGGAGGCGGGTGACAACTTCTTGTGCTCTGCACAGGAAAACAACGCTTGGTGCACACCAACGAGCAGAACCTGTCCCTCAAAAAATGCAGAAGCACGAAGAGTTCATGGCTTCCGGAAAGAGAAGAAATGTGTTTTTGGTCTCTTTTTTGGAAGCTGCCCATAGGAGCGTATCTTGCAGCATTTGATGCCGGAAACTTGTGTTGACCTGCTGCCGCTGCTTTCTTTAAGGTTAAGGATCGCGAGAGTGACTTTCACTCAGCCCACGAGGAAGTAGGGTCTTTACAGGAGAAGCTAGAAGAAAGCGCTGCCGAGCAAGGGAGACTCCGGGGTAGAAATACAGATTTAACGCAAACTTGCCAACAGCTGGAACGGCAACTTAAGGAACAAAGTAGTAAGTATTTCTCAACTCTGGGGTCCTTCCGTCCTTTTAGGTTACCACCTGCATTCGTCTTGGGGGATCTGAAGCCTTAGTAAGACCATACGTAGAATATTGCATCCAGTTTTTGGTCACCACACTATAAAAAAGATATTGAGATTCAAGAAAGAGTGCAGAGAAGAGCAACCAAGATGATGAGGGGACTGGAGACTGAAGCATAGGAAGAACAGTTGCAGGAACTGGGCCTGGCGAGTCTACTGAAGAGAAGGACCAAGGGAGACATGATAGCAGTCTTCCAATATCTGGGGGGCTGACACAGAGAGGAGGGGGTCATTTTTTTTCCCAAAGCACCCGAAGGCCAGACAAGGAATAATAGATGGAAACTGACCAAGGAGAGATTCAACCTAGAAATAAGGAGAAATTTTCTGACAGTGAGAACAATCAACCCATGGAACAGAAGTTGCCTTTGGAAGCTTCATCACTGGAGGCTTTCAAGAAGAGACTGGACTGCCAACTGTTAGAAATGGTGAAGGGTCTGCTTGGGTGGAGGGTTGGACTAGATGACCTACAAGGTCCCATCCAACTCTGTTAATCTGTATCTATCTGTCGGCCATTTCCCCAAAGTCATCGGTTGCAGATTCTGTCATGATAGCTATAACACACTCACAACCATTTGTTTTGCGACTGTCCAAAGTGACAACAGCACTGAAAAAAAGTGACTTGTGACCGGTTCTCACTCTTGTGGCCATTGCGGCACCCTCCCACGTTCATGCGGTCAAAATTCAGGCGCTTGGCAACTGGCACGTGTTTACAACAATTGGAACACCCTGGGGGTGTGTGATCCCTGTCTATGACCTTCCCAGCTGATTTCAGTCAATGGAGGAAGCTGGGTTTGCTTATCAGCTGGGGTGATTTGCATAACATCGTGACAAAGCAGGTTGCAAATGGGGCTGTAAAGCACTGTGAAGTGGTATATAAGTCTAGGTGCTGTTGCTATTCTTTTAGATCGGGGAGCAAAGAGTTGGAGGGGTATAAAAACCTAACGTACATCTAACTTGTGGATTCCCTGGGACCTCTGAGTGGGTGAAGTTGTTGGTCTTGAAGGCTTTAGCTTTGTCCGGCTCTTCTGATGTCACTCTGCAGGTAGCCTCCCAGCAACCACAATTGAGCCCAAGAGTTTATGTTGCTTAGCGACACATTTGTTAAGTGAGTTTCGCCCCATTTTACGACCTTTGTCACCACAGTTGCTAAGTGAATCACCGCACATGTGAAGTTAGTAACACGTTTGTTAATTGAATCTGGCTCCCCCATTGTCTTTGCTGGTCAGAAGGTCGTAAAAGGGGATCATGTGACCCGGGACACTACAACAACCGTCATAAGTGTGAGCCAGTTGCCAAGCGTCTGAATGTGGCCCACGTAAGCATGGGGATGGCAGCAACGGTTGTGAAGTGTGAAAAATAGCCACGGATCACTTTTTTCACCTCCATTGTAACTTCAAACGGTCACTAAATGAATCGTTGCAAGTCGACTACCTGTACTATGATTCTTAATGGATAAAAGAATTATCTTCCTTATGCTGAGCTGGGGTGAGTCACAATGGTTTATTTAGTCCCAACTAGCTCTGTGATTTCTAGAGATGACTCACATTGTGTGAGAGGAAGGGTTAGCACATTGCTTCAGGTTCCTGGTGAGGTCCAAAACTAGAAAGGTGTGAAGGCAACTTCTCTTTGTTGTCAGTTGCGAAGTCGTGTCCGACCCATCGCGACCCCATGGACAACGTTCCTCCAGGCCTTCCTGTCCTCTACCATCCTCTGGAGTCCATTGAAGTTCACGCCGACTGCTTTGGTGACTCTGTCCAGCCACCTCCTTCTCTGTCGTCCCCTTCTTCTTTTGCCCTCCATCGTTCCCAGCATGAGGCTCTTCTCCAGGGAGTCCTTCCTTCTCATTAGGTGGCCAAAGTGAGTTTCCTCTTCAGGATCTGGCCTTCTAAAGAGCAGTCAGGGTGGATCTCCTCTAGGACTGACCGATTTGGTTGCCTTGCAGTCCAAGGGACTTGCAGGAGTCTTCTCCAGCACCAGAGGTCAAAGGCCTCCATTCTTTGGTGCTCAGCTTTCCTTATGGTCCAACTTTCTGTTCTGACCCAGGCTTCCTTAAGAAGCAAGAAGCAGAGTCTTGGTCCCGGCAAAACCTCTTTTATTTACACAACTGTGAATTCCTTTCATTCACTGTCAGCAAGATTTAGCAAACCATCTTTCAGAGGAATGCTTATCCACACGCACCTTATCTCGTTTGGAGAGCTGCCCAATAACTAGTTTCCAAATGCAGGGCAAGGCAACACTTGGCACAGAGTTTCTTATAGTCACAAACAGAACTTTCCACTCTTCAAATGACTGAATGAATGAACTGTTTCCTGCAAAAGCCCCCTCCCCATTCGTTCCTCTTTTGTTTCCTCTGGGAGGGGCCAATCACCTCCACGGTGTGGCTTTACTCCTAAGTCCACCCTGCTTTCTTAGTTGTTCTTGTCTTCTGGCAGCTCTGCGCATGCGCACACTGGGAACAGGCTCCAGCTGTTCTTCTGCCTCACTGCTGTCTTAATTCCCTCTCTACCTCTGACGCAGAGCCCTCGTCTGAGCTTTCCTCAGCCCCCAGGACTGGCCCATGTTCCTCCCCAACCTCCTGACTGTCCCGCTCCGCTGGCCAGCCACAACACTTTCACAGCCATGCATTGCAACTGGGAAAACCATAGCCTTGACTATATGCACTTTTGTTAGTAGGGTGATGCCTCTGCTTTTTAGTATGCCATCTAGATTACCCCAAAGACTATAATTGGAAAAACTTTGCCTGTGGACAACTGGGGCCTTGAGGTAGGTCTGTCAACACTATTGATTGACAAGAGTTTAGAGCAGTGATGGCGAACCTTTTTGGCACCGAGTGCCCAAACCAGAATGTTTGGTGCGTGTTCACCAGCCACCAGGTCTTTGCATTTACGGCATGCACATCTGTGTTGGCCAGTTGGTCTTTGCATGTGCTGGAGCGCCATAAACCCAAAGATCAGGTGGCCGGTGCGTGTTTACAGCACATGCATGTGCACCAGCCACCTGGTGTTCGGCTTATATTTTTGTTAGATGAGAATAGGAAAGCTATAGTTTATAGATACTCATCAACTATTGTCTAATGTTTTGTAGCTGTTCTGGAGTCACTCAAGGAGAAGTATTTAAGAAGACTGTTCTGTGGTGTACTTTGTCAGGTACGTAAAGGTAAAAGTTCCCTCGCACATATGTGCTAGTCCAGTGATGGATAACCTTTTTCTAAACACATGGCAAAATTGCGCACGCTATCTCCACTCCCCACCACCCCCAGGGCTGGGTTCCTGCCAGTTCTAGCCTCTTCTATAGAAGAGGATCCACAAATCTACAGTGCTGTTTAGAACCGGTTCCAGCTCCCTCCCCCCACCCGTCCGCCCATCATCCAGAGGAAGAGCGAGAGGAGGAATTCTGGGAGTTGAAATCCACAAGTCTTAAAGCTGTTAAGTTTGAACACCCCTGGGGGGGGTTTTCCCTAAAGGTTTAGGGGTGCAAGGGTCTTGTAACTTGATAGCTTTAAGACTTGGGTGCTTCAAATGCCAGAGTTTCTGAACTAACATTTTGGTTGCTAAGCAAGAGGGTTTTACCACATTTTACAAGTTGGCCAAGCCCACCCAGTCACATGACTGTCAAGCCACTCCCACTCGATCACATGGTTGGCAAGCCACTCCCACAAAGCAGTCACATGGCCAGCAAGCCACCCTCACCCGGTCACATGGCCAGCAAGCCACTCCCACAAAGCAGTCCACACCTACAGAAGAGGTTCTAAAAAATCTTGAAACCCACCACTGCCCCCCACCCACCTCGTGCATGCGTGAGTGACCTCCATTCAGGAAAGTTTTTCTTTTAAAGAAAAATGTTCTCAAAAGATAATTTTGTTTGGTTCCTACGAGGGCTCTATTGCACAAGCCGCAACTGAGATGATCAAATCTAGATGATCAAATCTAGAACAGCATCCTCTGTGCTGATTGAAAACATCAGGCAGGGTTTTCCCCAGCCCTAAAACTGAGAGGCATTTAAGGCCTTTTGGCATGCAAAACATGCATTCAAGCTTTTTGGTTCTTGAAAAATATGTTTCTATACTCCCTCTTATTTCTTCTTGGCGTCAGGCATTTAGCACTTGTCCTCTTAGATAGCAGCTGTGCTTCCAAAAACACAGCTAGGTTTTCTTGGTAAACGGACTTTCCTTTCAACTGACCAGCATGCTAACTTTCTGTTAAAACAGAGGTGTGCGTTTGATCGTGATGAGAGCCCTTCGCCCTGCTCAAGCATCAGTGAAGCGATAAGGACAGAAGGGAAGGTAAGCGGAAGGCAAGTTTTGGAAATGGAGGTGGGAAGAGAGCTTGAAGAGGAACGGATCATCTGTAACGTTTCTTTTTATTTATTTATTTATTTTATTTTATAACCACAAACAAAACATGAAACCATTCTCAAATTCCATATAACATGTCATTTTGTTACAATTTTCACCCATTATCTATAGAATATACAGTACTTATATATCACATATTCAAGTTCGATTATTTTCCCACTGTTAAATCAAGTAGTTGCTAAGTGTTTCAATTCATATATATATATATATATATCATAGAAAAGTTGTTGCAACGTTTCGACAATATCTCACTTGTCATCATCAGGCAGGCTTGTGTCTGTGAGTTCATTGTGTCTTTATTGTGTCTTTATGTTTTACATGTGTGTTAGGTCTTTGAGCTGATAAATAAATAAACAAGGGAGACTAGGATAGATCTATTTTGAGCTTTTTAGCTCTCATCAGCTAGCCATACCCTTACTGGGATTTGAACCAGGGAAGTATTACATGTGAGGCAGTTGTAATTGCCACCAGAACACTGGTTCTATCCTGATCAGCTGAGACAGGGGAAATAAGTATATGCTTGTGTCACAACACCCTGGTAAGCCCCAATTAAGGGAGGAAGCATACTGCTTTCCTTTTCTGCCTTTCGGCTCATCACCAGAGACCATTTAGACAGAAAGCTATGAGTTCTGTTGTGTAATTTTTTTACATATGTGTTAGGTTTTTGAGCTGATCAATAAATAAACAAGGGAGACTAGTATAGATCTATTTCAAGCTATTTAGCACTCATCAGCTAGCCATACCCTTACTGGGATTTGAACTTGAGCAGACTCTATAAGAAAACAAGCCATTGGGTCATCGAACAAATCAGCTCAGAGTTCTCTTGAGGCATAAATTGACCAGGCACAAATTACAGAGTGTGCTCAATTAACTATCCTCCTTCGTCGACTGTTGGACATTCCAGCTGTCCCAGAAGCGACACGTCTTCAAAGAAAGAAAGAAAAACGAAAAACCAGTTGCCTCTTGAAAAAGCACCTTTGGGACAACGATGGCCTGGAAGACTGCGAATCTCCATAAACAGCTTGTCTCAGCACTTGCCCACCGCTCTGATCACAATCAGGGTGCCTGGCGACTTACACAACACGTCAGCTGCCAAGCATCCGAATTTTGAACCCCAAAGATGCCGCAACGGTCCTAAAGGGGAAAATCTGCCATATGTCTTTTTCTGCCGTTGTAACTTCAAGCAGTCATTAAACAAATGGTTGTAAGACTATCTGTAGTGCTTGGTTTTTCAAAATGCAGGTAGGGAGGCCCAGTTATTCCGAAAAAGAGTCGTCTGATGGATCCTTATTTCCTGGTAGAAGGAACTTTCTGTAAATTAGGGTTTTTGGGGGTAAAGTCCTTTTATTTTATAACATATAAAAATACCACTTTCAATTGAATGTTATCTGGGTACAAGTAATTTTAGGAATTAGAACGTAATCAAAATATTTATAACAATCATCATTACATTATTATTATTATTATTATTATTATTAATAATAATAATAATAATAATAATAATAATAATAACAATAACAACAACAACAACAACAACAACAACAATAATAATAATAATATTTACTTATCCATTTTAACAAATCTTCCTTGTTCATTGATCCTTTCCATATATTTCCATGTTTCTAACTTCTGTTTTGATTAGCTAACCATTGATAAAATAAATCCCATGTCAAGAAATACTCAGTTTCTTCCTTTTTCTTAATTATAAGTGCTAGTCTATCCATTCCTGCAAATTTACTTTCTGTAAATTGAAGTGCATTCTGGCCTCTCACTTTCAGTTCCTCTTCTTTAAATAGGAAACCTGTTGCTATCAAAGACTAGGAACCCAGCTGTTCTGGCCTTGGAGCACGTGCTGGTCCACCCAAGATATTTCACTGCTAGGTAAGCTTAAAAATATACCTTGGTTGCAAATGGATTGGCTTAAAAAGAAGGACAGCCCTGGAAGAAGGAACCAGTATCTGATTTGCATGTTGCTATGTGTTATTTTTCAAAATTTGAATATGTGTGTGTGTGTGTGTGTGTGTGTGTGTGTGTGTGTGTGCCAGTGCCAGAGCACCTGGTATGCCAAATATGGGAGGAAGGGAGCTTAAAAAGGCTCTGACTGAAATGTCTCTATTGAGCAATCATTTTTTGGAATGGTCATTTGTATGTAAAGTAGGGACGTGGTGGCTCAGTGGTTAAGAAGCTGAGTTTGTCGATCAGAAGGGTCGGCAGTGATGTACTTGAAATAATATGAAATAATATGAAACTTGGATGAATATCGAAGAGATGTATGAAAATATTTTGTAATCAGCAGATACACTTTCTATAACATGCGAGATGAAGGATTTTTATGTTGTGTTTAAAAATAAAATAAATAAAAAATTTGAATTAAAAATAAATAAATCACATGTCGGCGGGTGTCACACATTGGCGGTTGTGACACATATTTTGAGCCACAGCAGAGGGATGAAAGAGCCACATGCAGCTCCAGAGCCGCAGGTTGCCGACCTCTGTTCTAGATAAACCAAGCCACATTTTCTGGGCTTCCTCCCATTAATAATTCTGCCACGCTCTCCTTTTCTGTGTTTTTAACAGAAGCACTGTCCCTTGATTCTCTGCAATTGGTTCAAAGACGCTCTCTGCCCAGGACTGTTGGAGATCCTCAAATATTGTTGATATTTGGGAAACAAGGCTTAAGAAATGGAAGCACCTCGGATGTGATATTGGATGAATACAAGTAAGATCAGAGAACCCCCCCTCCCCCCAGCTTTTAAAATCTTGCCTCTTCCAAGGTTGATAAAGGCTAGTTGCAGCTCAATTTTAAGTTGTCTTTCTCCCTCATTGCCAGCATCTTTTCATTTGATTCTTAGTTATCTATTGTATCCTAATGACTTCTGTTCCCTTTTGTATAGATGACTAGTCAATAACCCAGCGTTGCCCGGGTATTTATTTATAGGGGGAAAGTGTCCGGACCAAATGTAATTTCTAATATTGGATTTTCCCCCTTACCAGAGGGAGACCCCTTGTGGAGTACTGTAAAGCCATTACCATGGCAACTCCATTGCGTTGTACAGTAGAAGCCATTTTACGGAAGGACAGTACAAGCCACTTTAAGGCACGACAGGTTGTATTTTAACAGAACACACACCCAGAGGGGTATTAGAGGGTGTCTGATATGTTTTCACTGTTATAATTTCATACATTATTTTAATTTCCATTCTATAAATCTTAGTCATTGCTTATTTTGGGTCTTTCCTTTTTTTGTTCCAACCATCAATAAAATTTATCCCAGATCTTCTAATATTCTGATTCGTCTTTGTCCTTCAATTCCCACGTCAATTTATCCATTTCAGCACAAATCAGAATTTTCCTAATTACATCCTCTTCTTGTGGAATTTTCCTGTTTTTCCAGTTTTGGGCAGAGACCATTCTTGCTGCTGTAATACATATTAATGTATTATTAAGTAGATTACTCCCGGCTACGAGGGTTACTGTTATACAGATCCCTGAAACTAGTGACAGCTACTCGTTCTACTTTGCCTTATCCTGGTTTTGTGTTGTAGCTGGGGTTATAGTCTTTGCTTGGGTAAAAGCTGTAGATAAAAATAACCCCCAGCGTTTCACTTTAAGGGAAGTGAAAGCTGTATAGCAGCCATATGCAAATAATTGCTTTCTGCTGGCAGGTCTAATCACCATTCGGTTGGTAACCAGACGGATGCAGACCTGGTCTTGGGAATAAGGATGGAGGGTGACACTCCCAAGGTTAGTTTCATTTACCTGTTTCCAATAAAAGATTCCCTAGAAGAAGACCATTGAGTCAGAACCAGGGAAGTAGAATTATTTCCTTCTGTGCTGAGCTGTCCCCAAATATTTATGTATTTAATTAATTTTTTGAACAGTATGAGATAACAGGTATAAGTATAAACATGGACATGAACAAAAGAAGTGAGTACAAATAAATGGGGACAATAGGACAGGGACGGAAGGCATGCTGGTGCGTATATGCACGCCCCCTTTACGGACCCCTTAGGAACGAGGTGAGGTCCACGGTAGACAGTTTGAGGTTGAAGCTGTGGGGGATTGAGGATTTAACAACGGAGTCAGGTAGAGCATTCCAGGCATTGACCACTCTGTTGCTGAAGTCGTATTTTCTGCAATCGAGTTTGGAGTTGTTTACCTTGAGTTTGTATCGATTGTTTGCCCGTGTATTATTGAAGTTGAAGATGAAGAAGTCATTGACAGGTAGGACGTTGTAGCAGACAATTTTGTGTACTATGCTTAGTTACAGTCCTGCAGTCATAAGTGGGAGGAGATGGGCGATAGGAACAATGAGAAGATTGATAGTAATGCATTCTTAGTAAGTAGTTTGACAGTGTCGACGGAATTATTTGTTTAGCAGAGTGATGGCGTTCGGGGGAAAACTCTCCTTGTGTCTAGTTGTTCTGGTGTGCAGTGCCCTATAGGGTCGTTTTGAGGGTAGGAGTTGAAACAATTTATGTCCAGGATGTGAGGGGTCTGTAAATATTTTCACAGCCCTCTTTTTGACTCATGCAGTGTACAG
Organism: Rhabdophis nuchalis; assembly: GCA_039707465.1. Lineage (NCBI taxonomy): Eukaryota > Metazoa > Chordata > Lepidosauria > Squamata > Natricidae > Rhabdophis > Rhabdophis nuchalis. The sequence goes on from CM077648.1 coordinate 115,087,074, forward strand.
GTCCTCAATGGAAGGCAGTTTGGTAGTATTTATTGATTTCATCTGGTAGTGTATTGACGATATTATTAATAGAATTTATTCTAAGTGATGAGCAGACTGGGCTGGAAGGCAGCATTAAACATGTCATTAGTTTGGAATCATTGCACAGCCAGAAAAGAGCCAAGTCCAGCCCTCCATGAATTCTGTAGACATTTATCTAGTACCAATTTAACTTTGTTAATTGACCAGATTCCTCTTTATAGCTAGCATAACAAACTCTTCTGTGCTTTGAAATCAACAAATGCTCCTGCTTATTTATGCCTGACAATTTATAAGGTCATCAAATCAGCAGGTCAAGGCAGTTTCAAGGAAATGTACCTCCCTATGCCTCATATTTTTTACATATATAAAAATAAATGTTTCCAATGTTTTTAGTTTGGCTATAAATACCAAGATGTTTCATCTTTTTTTTCAAGGAGAGTGATGCTACAGCACTAACAGACACCTTATTCAGGTGAGAGAAAAATCTATCCATTTCATAATCCACCTTGATTTTCTGCTATTGGATTGTACACTCTGTTCTGACCCAGCCTTAGCAGAAGCAAGGAACAGACTCCTTGTCACGAAAAAACCCTCTTTGTTTGCCTCTTGTGAATTAATTTCATTCCCCCACCAAAAAGTCCAGGCAATAATCTTTCAAAGGGTCAATTGCAGTAACAGACCTTATCAGTTCTTTGGGCCATGAATTCCCAGGCTAAAGGCTGAAAATTAAATTCTGGCAAGCAGTTTTCTGGCAGGAAACACAATGAGCAAAAATCTTCAGAAATACAAACTGTTGTCTCCTATGACCACCACTCCCCATTCCTTCTATTTATTCCCCAGCCAGGGAGGGGCCATTCAGCGTCCATGTGCGCTTTGCTTCCTGAGTCGACTCCTTGTCCTCCGTTGTTCCTCTCTCCTAACTGCTCTGCACATACGCACATCTGGAACAGGCCCCAGCTGTTCTTCTTCTCACTCATCTCAGCCTCCAAAGGCAGCTGCCTCTCAAGTGGCTGGGAAATGTCGGATGGCCCTGGCTCTATCTCGGCGTCCAACACAGAGCATCCATTACAGCCTTCCCCAGACTCTAGCACTGGCCCAAGTTCTTCCCCAACCTCCTCATTGTCTGAGTCTGCTACCAGCTCTGCTGGCAGGCCACAACACACTCATCTCTCATTCTTTTTCCCAGTGAACTAATTTCATCCGAGAAAACGTCTGTCTCTGCCGCAGAGGGCATTAAAGAATCACAAGGTATGCTGAAAGTAAAAGTACAGATTGAGCGAAACCTGGCTCAAAGCCAGTAAACGTGGGAGGGACCATCTTCAAAGCGCTCCATGGCTCAGGACCTAGCTATCTGCGGGATCGGATCCTGCCCCATACATCCTCACGGCCGATTCGCTCCCACAGAGAGGGACTTCTCCGGGTGCCGTCCACTAGACTTTGTCAGCGGGTGACGCCCAGGGGAAGGGCCTTCTCTGTGGCGGGCCCAGCCCTCTGGAATGACCTTCCCCCCGATATCAGGACAACCACGGACCTCCGCTCCTTCCGCCTAAAATTAAAGACACATCTGTTTCGCTTGGCCGGCCTAGGGTAGTCTCTTTTTAGATTGGGGTTAGTTTTAATATGGGATTTTAGCGCAGGGTTAGTTTAATTTCATTTTATTATTGTATACTCTTTGTATTTTATATGTATTTTAAATTCCCTGTGCCCCGCCTCAAGTCCCTTCTGGGAGAGAGAGCGGGTTATAAATTAAATTATTATTATTATTATTACCTTGGAGTCCTAGTGGACAGTCACTTAAATATGAGCCAACAATGTGCTGCAGCTGCCAAAAGAGGCTAATACAATCCTTGGTATAAACAGAGGCATAGAATCAAAACCACGTGAAGTATTAGTACCGCTTTATAAAGCCTTGGTAAGGCCACACCTGGAATGCTGCATCCAGTTTTGGTCCCCGCCAGTGCTGGGTTTCAAAATTTTTTAGAACCTCTTCTGTAGGTGTGGCCTGCTTTGTGGGAGTGGCTTGCCGGCCATGTGACCAGGTGGGAGTTGCTTGGCAGTCATGTGACTGGGTGGGCGTGGTAAAACTCACTTAACAACGCTCTTGCTTAGCAACCAAAATGTTTTTCCACAGATTACAGTGGGAATCCAGATCTGGCTTTTCCTGCATCTGTAAAGCACTAAAAAATTTTTTTTCCTAACTAGCATTTCCCTTCCTTCACAACCAAAGTATTTGGGCGGTGAACGGAGAGAGGCTCAGAAATGATGGTGGAAAGCCATCAAGTTATGTCCGCTTAACAGAAGATGGTTCTTTCCTCTAATAATTTATTATTATTTATTATTGAAATGTACGAAAATCTTTAAGCACCCAAGGGATCTGAGCCGGCTTTCATATTACCAATTTTTTCCCCTCGTCTTCTGCCTTAATAGATTCGGACTCTACACTACTGGAACCAAAGGGGGAAACGGACCTCTCTACTCTACCGTTGCAGGAAACAACTGTGGCTTCAAAAGAGGAAGCTATAGAAGATGCCTCCAGCAACAAGACTGGTACTGTTTGTTACTCTTTTTTTCAGATACATGAAACTCTTGGCAAGCAGGACCCTAGTGAAACCACCAGCATTCCTTGGATTTGGATAAAGCCAAACTGGGCTGGGTTCGCGCCTTGCCTTAAGCCAGTGGTAGTCAACCTGGTCCCTACCGCCCACTAGTGGGCATTCCAGCTTTCATTGTGGGCGGTAGTATCAATGCCCGATACTGAAGCACTTTCCTTTTTTAAATTTGATTGACTTCCCTATTTTATAAATCACCCTTACTGTGGAACCGGTGGGCGGTTAGAAAATTTTACTACTAACAGAGATACAGAAGTGGGCGGAAGGCATAAAAAAGTTCTGCCTTAAGCCATGGCTTACAAGTTGCATTGACTGACTTAACAGTTCACACTAAAGCAGGAAAGTCAAAATTTTAATGTTTTTTAATTTTTGTACAGGGTAATTTAATTCGTTTTTAACTTTGTATGTCTTGTATGCTTTTAGATAGTTTTTAATTTTCCTGTACACCGCCCCGAGTCCCTTCAGGGAGAGGGGGCGGTTTATAAATGTAATAAATTATTATTATTATTATTATTATTATTATTATTATTATTATTATTATTATTATTATTATTATTATTATTATTATTATTATTAAAATCAAGGCCAGATATGGCCCGCAGGGTACTTAGATCAGGCTCGTGGGGCCACCCTAGAAATAGCGAAGGGCTGGGTCCGCAGGGCCTCTGCCAGCGAAAACAGAGCTTGCGAGGGGCACACGCGGCCTTCCCCGAGCTCCGTTTTTGCTGGCAGAGGGTTGCAGGAAAGTGTCACAGCCGAAAACGGAGCTCGGAAGCCCGTTTTCACTGGCAGAGCACTCGGACCCCCACATGCCTCCCACCCCGATACAAGTGACATCATTCTAGCCCCACCCACCCTGGCCCCTTGAGGTCAAACACAACCCAGATGCCGTGTTTCAAAATGTTTCTTTTTTTAGCGCTGTGCGGGCGCACCTCAGGCACGCATGCGCACAAAGCGCACGCTCGGTGAGCAGACTCACCGAACCGGGAGCAGACTTCAGAGGATTAGACCGCTGCACTGAAGAAGGGATTCTATCTCACGGCCTAAATCGTCCCTTCGATTCTTTGATCCTCAGTTATTAGTTATTGGGTTTTTTGACACTGTCGTCCTCTTAAGTAAATATGGAAATTGTCAATCATTCAGGTCACGGTCGTCCCAAATGGGCTTTTTCCAAAAGGCAACTGGACCTCCTTGGGGTTTCTTGGAAGACGTTTCGTTTCTCTTCCAAGAAGCTTCTTGGATGAGGAGCGAAATGTTTTGAAAGAAAAAACAACCCAGAAGGTCCATTTACCTTTTGGAAAAAGCACTTTGGGGACCTCCTCTTAAATAATTCTCCCCATACCGGGGTAAAATGCTACCGGTTCGAACCGGTATTTTTAAAAAAATGCTACCGGTTCGAGTGAACCAGTAGTTCCGACGATCAGCTGTGCGGCAATCAGCTGTACCGCATGAATTATATTTAAATTTATACAGAAAGCAGGAAATCCGCCTTTCCAGAGAATCTAAATCCCGTGGCACAGTTTTCACCCCCCCCTCCTCGCTGTTCTACTTACCTTTGCAGACATAGAAAAGGCTTCTTAGCCCTCCTTTTTCAGTGCTGCACGGTAGCGCCTGCGGTGCGCATGTACGCAAAGCACACTTTTGGTGCGCATGCGCATGTGAAGCGAACCGCCAGTAGACTTCAGAGCATTTCACCCCTGCCCCCCTCCCCTAAAGAGGTAGTCTTTCAAGGCCCCAAGGAGTTTTGTAATAAAAGTAATAATACTCATGAACCAAACAGTCTCGTCTGGCAGCATTGGTCTGATGTGAGCTTTTGGGGAGGGTTTTTTGTGTGTGTGAAGTTTTCCACTCATGCAAACGAGCCCTAGAAGAGCATCCATGGAAGACACCCTAGTTAAGGGATATCTCCGTTGAGAGACAGAATGTTGTGCAGCGGGATGTGCAGCTAGAGAAACGTTGCTAGTATAACACACAAATAGTAGACCAGACACTGTTAGTAAAAAACAATTTGCTTTACTGGTGTTGTAAAACTAAACTACTGCTTCACAAGCAGTGATGGTAAAGTGAGTCAAGCAAAGTCTTATCAAATAGTAGTTTGCTTACAGTCAGTAAACCACATTCTTCCTTCTTCCTTCTTCCAACACAGTTTGTCACAGCACACGAGCATTAAGCAGAGGGAACAATTAGCAAATCCGGCAGAGAATGCGTTCTGCTGGCTTCCTCTTATAGTGGATATAATTGCCCTTCCTAATTGCATTCCAACCTTCCAACATCCTTAAAGCCACAATGACCATTTTTCATCATGGTATTTATATGTAGCCTACCTAAGTATAGGAGTCTACGCCTAACAAACCTGTTCAATGCTTCGGACTCCTCTTCTTTGGCAGGTGATGCATCTTCATATCAGGATCTGCCAAGCAGCCTTGTGTGCCAAAAGAACCAGGATAAGTAAGTATCTGATTTCAGAAATAGTGTACACTCGAGTTATTGGGTGGGGTGGGGGTGGGGTGAGGAATCAAGATGGTGATTACAACAACGTGCCCAATTTTTGGGTGTTGGATTGTTGCTTTTGCGCTGTTCTAGATGCCACCTTGTCACGTCCTATGCATGCCCATGTTCAGGTTCATATGAATGCAGAGAATATCAAGTTTGCCCCATCTTCTCGGCCCTCTGGTAGACCGAGCCTCTCTTTTTATCTGGAATATTTGTAGGAAATATAGATACTCCACGACTTACAACCCCAATTGAGTCAGGGGTGGGATTGAAAAATGTTAGCAACCGGTTCTCTGCCCAGTTGCTGGCTGGGCAGTGGCCATGATGGGCATGGCCTACTCAACCTACTGCACCACGGCAAGGGGGGGGGGGGAGTTTTTGCCATTCTCAGGCTCCGGAGTCTTTCCTTGAGCCTCCTGGAGGGTGAAAACAGCCTCCCCACGGCTCCGGAGGCCCTCTGGAGGCCAGAAACAGACCCATTTTCAGACTAATGGTAGCTTTGGTAGGCCCATTTTTCACCTCCCCGGGTTCCAGAGGCTTTCCTTAAGCTTCTGGGAGGGCAAAAGTGGCTTGCACTGGAGGCCCTTCAGAAGCCGGAAACAGGCTCATTTCCGAACTTCCGGGAGGCCATTTTTGACTCTCTTTCCAGGCAGGCACCTGGCATGATGAACAGGCTGTGTGTAGACTCCTGGGAAGGGAGGGGCAGGGTGGGCATGGCCAGCCGGTCCTTGCAACTAATGGTTCAGCGAACCGGATATAAAATTAACATCCGGTTTGCCCAAACTGGTGCAAACTGGCTGAACTCACCCCTGAATTGAGCCCAACCTTTATGTTGCTGAGTGAGTTAAGCGAACCACTGCAATTGTTAAGTTAGCATAACCGTCCGCTGCTGGGGAAACCAGGAGATTCATACAGTTCAAAGGAGTATAAAGATTCATTGCAAGCTCAAGCTCTCTACAAGAATCTGAGCTAGTAACCGTCAAGGGAAAATCGTGGCAGTTAAAGTGGATTAGACTTAGAATTTTTGTGGGCACTCAAGGACTCATGGCTGAGGGTTTGAGACCAGAGAGCCACATGACCGGGTGAGCGCCTGTCCTCCTCCCAGCTCCTGCCAACCTAGCAGTTCAAAAGCATGCATATGCACGTAGATAAATAGGTACCATTACAGTGGGAATATAACAGCGCTCCACAATGTCATGCTGGCCACATGTCCAGAAAAATATCTTTGGACAAAGCTGGCTCAATGGCCTTGAAATGGAGATGAGCATCATCCTTTAAAGTCAGCAATTAGGGGAGTAAAATCTGTAGGGACTTTCTTTTTTAAATTTTACTCTAAAACTCCATATTCTGTGCTGTACCATTGTGGGTCGGTTCAACTAAAACATTGGCAGTTTGTCAATGATGGCATTAGGATTGTTCTGCAGATGTTCCCTTAGAGTAGACCTTGTTGCATCTTGTGAGGTCCCCAACCCCCTTGAGATGTTGGTGGTGCTGGAACTCCAGACCTTTTGGCCAGAATGGTTGTCAAATTAGGAATTTGGAGAATTGCAGTTTATCTGCAAAGCCCTTAAGAAAGGATATTTCACTCTGTCTCTACTAAAATTCTTTCTTTTGTTCTCGTTTCAGTGCGTCTCCCAACGAGAAAGAAGTGGAGGTAAGCATAGGCGTATTTGTTGGTTTTTCTATCTCCTCTTGGTGTGTCTTCCTACCTTTTAGCTGTGTTTCCAGGAGAGGGGGGAGGGGCAGCAGGATTTTGGGTGTGACGAGTCCGAGCTTTTAGTTTGAGCATCTGCTAATATTTCCTGAGACAAGGTGGCAGATTAGGTAAAGGTAAAGATTCCCCTCGCATATTTGTGCTAGTTGCTCCTGACTCTAGGGGGCGGTGCTCATCTCCGTTTCAAAGCCGAAGAGCCAGCGCTGTCCGAAGACGTCTCTGTGGTCATGTGGCCAATATGACTAAACACTGAAGGCTCCCAGAACGCTGTTGCCGAAGGTGGTCCCTATTTTTCTATTTGCACTTTTACGTGCTTTCAAACTGCTAGGTTGGCAGAAGCTGGGACAAGTAACAGGAGCTCACTCCGTTACACGGTGCTAGGGATTCAAACCGCCGAACTGCCTACCTTTCTGATCGACAAGCTTAGCCACTGAGCCACCGCGACCCTAGGTTAGGACCTGGTTAATTAATTGAAGAGTTAGGATCTGATTAGGCAGGTTAGGACCTGGTTAATTGGAGAGAGGATGTTAATTTGAGCTTCCTTGCTCCATCTACTTAAATCCCATGTCTGTGTGACACTTTCATCGATTTGAGGTAGTTTGGGGCCATTGTAATCCATGATCTAACGAACAGAAATACCGTATTTTTCAGAGTATAAGACACACCTTTTTTCCCTCAAAAAAAAAGTGGTTGAAAATCTGGGTGCGTCTTATACACTGAATGCAGCATTTTTTGCCTCCCGAAACCCCACCCCCTTCACCCAAATGGCCATGCATAGTTTTTAGGAGGATTCTAGAGAGGTCCAGGAGGCTGGGGAGGGCCGAAATGTGTGAAAAATGGGTCTTTTTGTGCTCAATTTTGGGGGCCTCCCAGCCCCCAGGAGCACTCTACAAGCCTCCTAAAGGCTATTCATGCCCTTTTTTGAAACAAAACAGGCCTGTTTTCGTGAAAAATGGGCCGTTTTGGGAATGTTTGCAGAGTGCAAAAAGTTTTTTTTTAATTTGTCTCTTCAAAACTTATACTCCAAAAAATACGGTAGGTTAGGAAACCCTCAGTGCTGAGTTAACTGGCAGGATTGGTGTTTAACTGAATGTAAATAAGTGAAACAAATAGTTACTTTGGGCACTAGTGCCATCTATTGCTGATTAAATAAACCACGTGCAAAATGATTTAGAGTTTGAATTCAAAACTCTGATTCAGAGCAGGAAGCCGCTTTTCGGAGTGCGACACAGCCACTGTAAGTGGGAGAAGAGCCTCCCCAGCACTCGGATGTGCACTGTGTTCGAAATGCCTCTGTTTTAAGAGCAGAACAGCATTCGAATAATAATAATAATAATAATAATAATAATAATAATAATAATAATAATAATTTAATTTTATATCCCGCTCTCTCTCCCCGAGGGGACTCGAGGCGGGGCACAGGCAATTAAAAATACAAATAAAACCACAGACAAATACAAAATACAAAGTTAAAAATAAATTAAATTGATCCTGCGCTAAAACCCATAAACTAAACTAAAAATTACCCCTAAAAACCCCTAACCTAAAAAGAGACTACCCAAGGCCGGCCAGACGAAAAAAGTGCGTCTTTAATTTTAAGCGGAAGGAGCGGAGGTCCGTGGTTGTCCTGATATCGGGGGGAAGGTCATTCCAGAGGGCTGGGCCCGCCACAGAGAAAGCCCTTCCCCTGGGCGCCGCCCGCTGACAAAGTCTAGTGGACGGCACCCGGAGAAGTCCCTCTCTGTGGGAGCGAATCGGCCGTGAGGATGTATGGGGCAGGATCCGATCCCGCAGGTAGCTAGGTCCCGAGCCATGGAGCGCTTTGAAGATGGTAATTAACACCTTGAAGCGCACCCGGAAGACGACAGGTAGCCAGTGCAGCTCGCGCAAGAGCGGTGTTACGTGGGCAAACCTAGACGTGCCCATAATTGCTCGCGCGGCTGCATTCTGGACCAACTGAAGCCTCCGGGTACACCTCAAGGGGAGCCCCATGTAGAGAGAGTTGCAATAATCCAGTCGGGATGTCACGAGAGCATGAGTGACTGTGCGAAGGGCGTCCCGATCCAATAGGGGGCGCAACTGGCGTACCAGGCGAACCTGGTAAAACGCCCTCCTGGCCACGGCTGTCACTTGATCTTCCATGGACAGCCGGGTATCCAGGAGGACACCCAAGTTGCGCGCCCCATCCACAGGGGCAAGATGTTCGCCCCCTATGGCCAGCGTTGGAGAGAGCTGGTTGAATCGGGCAGCCGGAAACCACAGCCACTCGGTCTTGGTCGGGTTGAGCCTAAGTCCGTTACTTCCCATCCAGATCCGCACGGCTTCCAGGCACTGGCACATCACCGCTACGGCATCGTTGGGGTGGTTTGGGGTAGATATGTACAGCTGGGTGTCATCAGCGTACAGGTGGTACTCTACCCCAAAACCACGGATGATCTCACCCAGCGGCTTCATGTATGCGTTAAACAGGAGAGGCGAGAGGACCGACCCCTGAGGCACCCCGCATGTGAGGGGTCTCGGGGTCGACCTCTGCTCTCCTGCCCGCACAAATTGCGATCGGCCAGAGAGGTAGGAGGAGAACCACCGTAAAACGGTGCCTCCCACCCCCAACCCCCCCAGCCGATGCAATAGGATACCATGGTCGATGGTATCGAAAGCCGCCGAGAGGTCTAATAGGACCAGGATGGAGGAACATCCCCCATCTCTGGCCCTCCAGAGATCATCTACCAACGCGACCAATGCCGTCTCGGTGCTATGCCCGGGCCGAAAGCCGGACTGGCGCGGATCTAGATAGTCAACTTCCTCCAGGTGACGGGGAAACTGTTGTGCCACCACACTCTCAACAACCTTTTCGAAACTCAAAAAGTTTGCAGTGTGCTTGAAACAGCAGGCTTCACACTCCAAACGGTGGTTTTCCATTATATGTGGACTATTTCAGGGTTGAACTGGTTTGACTTGAAACATTTGGCACTGCCTCCATTGCCACAGAATAACAGAATTAGAAGGGACCTTGTAGGCCATCTAGTCCAACCCCCTGCTCAAGCAGGAGACCCAATACCATTTCAGACAAGGGGTTGTCCAGTCTCTTCTTAAAAATTTCCACTTTTGGAGCACCAAGAACTTCTGGAGCTTGGTGGATTGTTCACACTGTCAGAACATCTCTCCTAATTTCTAGGCCCAAGATCATCCAGAGTTCAACGTAACATTCCTTCCTGCTGGAAGTAATTAGATATACACCGTATTTTCCCCCCAAATAAGACATGGACTTATTTTCTCTTCACCCCCAAAATAAGCACTTGGCCTTATTTTTGGGAGGTCTTATTCAGGGAGCCATGTTGCAACATTTTCGGTGGAGGGCTTATTTTAGCGCATGCTCTCAGAAGCCCTATTGGGCTTATTATCCAGGGAGATCTTATTTTGGGGGGGGGAAGGGTGTTTGTGTGTGTGTGTGTGTGTGTGTGTATGTTGCGTTTGTGCTGATACCTGGGAGTTCAAATTGTGGCACAATTTATACTTATTCCCCTGGCTCAGGTGATCAGGAGGAGAACCTGTTGGCCTAGTGGCAATTACAACTGCCTCACATGTAATACTTCCCAGGTTCAAATCTCAGTAAGGGTATGGCTAGCTGATGAGAGCTGAATAGCTTGAAATACATCTATACTAGTCTCCCTTTATTTATTTATCAGCACAAATGCAACACAAATATAACAAAGGCAAAGAAAAAATAGCTTTCTGCCTGGATGGCTCCTAGGGTGAGCCGAAAGACAGAAAAACGAAGCAGTTCTGCCTCCTGCCATATTTGGGGCTTATCAGGATGTTGTGACACTGTGTGTGTGTGTATGCATGTGTGTGTGTGTGTGTGTGTGTGTGTGTGTTTTTGAGCTGATCAATAAATAAATAGGAAGACTAGTATAAATCTATTTCGAGCTTTTTAGCTCTCATCAGCTAGCCGTATACCCTTACTGGGATTTGAACCGGGGCTGTATTACATGTTAGGCAGAAGCCTTAGCCATTATGCCACCAGGTTCTCTTCCTGATCAGTTGAGACAGGAAGACAAGTATATACAAGTATATAAAGGTTATGTTTTAACCTTTTAAATTTTAGCACAGGGATAATTTATTTAATTTGTTTTTACTATTTATATTGTGATACTGTTGCGTTTTTTAATTTTCTGTGCACCGCCCCGGGTCCCTTTGGGGAGAAGGTGCGGTTATACAAATCCGAAATAAACTAAACTAAACAACTTCCCAGGTTCAAATCTCAGTAAGGGTATGGCTAGCTGATGAGAGCTCAAAAGCTCAAAATAGAGCTATACTAGTCTCCCTTGTTTATTTATTGATCAGCTCAAAAACCTAACACACATATAAAAAAAATACACAACGGAACTCATAGCTTTCTGTCTAGATGGTCTCTGGTGATGAGCCGAAAGGCAGAAAAGGAAAGCAGTATGCTTCCTCCCTTAATTGGGGCTTAACAGGGTGTTGTGACACAAATACACACACACACACACACACACACGCATACATACATACATACATTCATACATAGTATATATATTGCCCAGAGAGAGAATAACCAGATGGTAATCTGCCTACTAAGGATGTTTGCTCCTCTTCTGTTTTCCAGGCAGAATTTCTACGGCTGTCTCTTGGATTCAAATGTGACCTCTTCACTTTAGAGAAGAGAGTCAGGCTTGAAGAACGATCTCGGGATCTCGCGGAGGGGAGCCTAAGGAAAGAAATTGCTGGCGCCTTGAAACTACTTGATGTAAGGAGGAGGACAATGGGTTCTGTTATACCCATCTATTGCTTCAGAGGGTGGAGGCAGACCTAACTTTTAGATCAGCGATTCTCCGCTGTGGCCATTCTTCAAGTGGGAGAGTCAAAGACAGCAGCAGATGTCCTGCCTCTACTGTATTTCCCCAAATATAAGACCTAATCAGAAAATAAGCCCTAGCGTGATTTTTAGGATGCTCGTAATATAAGTCCTACCCCCTAAAATAAGCCCCAGTTAAGATAAGTCAGCCAGATGGATGCATTTAATACTGTATTTCCCTGAAAAAAGACCTAACTGGAAAATAATCCCTAATGTGTTTTTTGGAGCAAAAATTAGTATCAGGCCCGGTCTTATTTTGGGGGAAATATGGTAAGTCTGAAGCAGAAGGACCCAAAAGAAGGCCAGGATTGTATGAGCTAGTATGGAACAATGGTGAAGGTCTTGGACTAAGAGAAGGACAACTCAGCCTTGGTGTCTATCACAGGGGTGGGCAAATTTTGCAACTTTAAGTCTGAAGGACTTCAGCTCCCAGACTTCTCCAGCCAGCTTTGCTGGCTGGAGAATTCTGGGAGCTAAAGTCCTTCAGACTTAAAGTTGCAAAGTTTGCCCACCCCTGGTCTAGAAGGTCCATAGAGACATTGAGCTTGTCTCCCATCCCAAGAACCACTGTAGTGCAATTGTGAAAGTGTTGGTCTAGCACTTAGGAGATCCAGATACTAGTCCATCTTCACCCCCATATGCTCTGCATCAGTCTGTTCTCTCAGCCCAACCTGGCTTACAGAGCAGGAATGAAATGAAATACTGTATTTTTCGGAGTTTAAGACACACCTTTTTCCCTCGAAAAAGAGGGTGAAAATCAAGGTGCATCTTATATACTGAATACAGCATTTTTGGCCTCCTGAAACCCCATCCCCTTTGCAAAAATGGACGTGCATAGCCTTTAGGAGGCTTCCAGAGTGCTCCTGGGGGCTGGGAAGGGCAAAAGTGAGTGAAAAACAGGCCATTTTTTGCTCGTTTTTGCCGCCCTAAAGGCTATGCATGCAAAAAACGGGCCGTTTTTGGAAAGTCTGCAGAGGGCAACATCCTTTTTTTTAACTTGCCTCTTCAAAATTTTGGTGCGTCTTATACTGTGGTGCGTCTTATACTCCAAAAACTACAGCAGATCTCTTCCTTGAGTTCCTGAGAAGAGTTAGGGTAGATATTTATTAAATAATAGCAATATATATTGCTTTGCAGGCATGGCTATGCAAATCTCGAGCCACAGACAAAGATATTTCTCTGTACTGGATGTAGGTGGGCTTATTGATACGAATGGCAATTATACTGTTGCAAACAGAGGGCTCCAAAGTCATTTTTGGAGCTGAATGTTTGGCAGAAGGCTGTCCCGTTCGTTGTTTTCTTCGTTTGGGTAGAGTACAATGCTAGCCTTCTGTTTGCGTGCGCATCCTGGATGTTCTTTGTTCAGTCTTTAGCCTCTCTAAGTGAAGATAACCAGGTGCAGGAGATAGTGAAGAAGCTGCAGAAGAATCTGGACCTGCTGAATCAGCATGCCACCAGAATCGCCAGCAAAGCAGAAATGCTTGGAGCTGTTCATCAGGTAGGTTGCCCGATCCAAAATTGTAAAAAAGAAATATATCAAAAGGTCTTCTCCAAGCTGAGTTTGATTCCTGGTGACTTCATGGATCCATCCTCTGTTTTGTTCCATTGCACACGTGTGGGCAAGGCAGGATTTAACACCAGAGGTGAGCTGCTGCCGGTTCACACTGGTTCGGGCAAATCGATAGTTATGATTCTGCGCAGTTCAGCAAACCAGCAAATCCCACCAATGGCCCAAAACCAGCCTGAAAATGAACAAAAAAGCAGCCAAAAAACAGGGAGAAAAATAGGTGGGAGGGGCGGGGCCAGTCAGTGGTGGGATTAGCCCCAACCGGCTGAAACCTACACCTCTTTGAGGCGTGTGGCTGGGAGGCAGGACTGGGTGTGATGAGTGATGTCGCCCACCCAGTCACATGACCAATCGGCCACGCTTATCCAGCCAGTTGTTAAATTATTCAAGTCCCACCATTTCCTAACACCCAAAACAATCTACATTCCTGGGATTTCCTTGTCTCCTTTACAATGATAAATCAGGCTTCATTTAGCTAGTCAACACCTGGCAGAGTTGGTTAGGTGTTGCCACCTGCCTGGGTTGTATGGGTGTGGCATTCTTTCACGTAATCATGCAAAATATATATATATATATATGCAGAATTGAATATTCCTTACCATTGGCTTTGAGTTGGCAGGAGTTTGCCACCTTCTTGGAAGTCAAATCTGCTAGGATCAAATGAAACGTTCTTTGAAAGTAGAGTCTTGAACAGTGTTTCTCAACTTTGACAATTTTAAGATGGGTGAACTTCAGCTCCCAGAATTCCCCAGTCTACATGGATGACTGTGGAATCCTGGAAGTTGAAGTCCACCCATCTTAAAGTTGCCAAACTTGAGAAACACTGTCCTGGAAGAATCCTATCTTAGCAAATTCTGTTTATAAATGATGGTGGGATTTAATACAATACAACAGCAGAGTTGGAAGGGACCTTGGAGGTCATCTAGTCCAACTCCCTGCCTAGGCAGGAAGCTTTATACCGTTTCAGAGAAATGGCTATCCAACATCTTCTTGAAGACTTGCAGATTTGGAAAGCTTGTGGAAGTTAGTCAGCCAGAAAGAAATATGAACCAATAAGATAAGAAAAAGATGAAATAAGCATAAGGATTTAATATTTTTGAGTTTGTAGTGAAAAAAACAACCTCCTTTTTGTTTCAAAAGAGCAAGTTGAATCTCTGTAATTTTGAACAAATCTGCAAAGACATTTGTGATGCAACCTTTGTGACTGGGGTTACATCACACAACCTATAAAAGCAGATATTCCCTTGATTATTGTGTATTGTGTTGTGATAGTTTTAATCCTGATTGCATTATAGAAGTATAGTGCAGCTATGGTTCAAGAATTTTAGATACTGGACTTCGTCAATGTGATTGGGAAGTTCTGGAGATGAATAGGAGCATCATGTCTTAACAATATTTTAATTGATGTTTTAAGTTGTGAAGAAGCTTTTCATCTTACCCAAACACTCTGCCCCCTTAAATGTACTACGTAGCATTTTGCCCGAAGAAATATTCTGGCCTCTCAAAGTCTTACTTTTTCTGAAGTTTGAAAAGGAGGAGCTGCTTATTTGTAATATCGGTTCCTCCCAGACAATATTCAAGACAATGTGTCTCAAGGAGAGAAGCTCTTTGAGCCTTGGTCCAGCCCAGTGGTGCAATTCAGTCAGTTCTATCCGGTTCAGGTGAACCGGTAGCGGTGTGCAGTGGGAGTCTCCGCCCACCTACCCGCATGTCATCACGTCCCGTTTTCGACGCTCTGCGTATACGCGGAAGGTCCGTGCGCTTATATTTGAGAACTGGTAGCGAAGGTAAGTTGATCTCACCCCTGGTCTGGCCTTAACTCTTGATTTGCAATATCAATCTGTGGAATTTGCCAATCTTTTCATTTCGTTGCACACCCTGTTCATTGACCAAACAAAGCCAGGCCTCCTTCATTCTTACTCTTCCCTAAGGAATCAGAATTTCTTTAGCAAGTGGTTGGCACTACACTCCTGCTTCATACATACCTTGCCACCAAAGTCTTTTCCTTGAAGGTTATGTGGCATCCTTCTCCAACCTGATAAACATTGATGCACCCTCCCCACCATCAATGTGGTTACAGGATCTAGTAGTAGGCCAATGGCCACCAACCTTTGTGGCTTGGTGGCAGTGGTGGCTTCCAGATCCCGGTGCAACCGGTACGGTGCAACGGGGCCCGGCGTCCCCCACATGCACTTGTGCAGCACGTGCGCGCGCATACTCAGTGTGTTCATGCGTCCTGACCTCCATGACGCTTCCACGATGCTCCAGCTGCTCAGCGGAGTACCAGGGCGTACCATCTGCAACCCACCACTGCTTGGCAGGCCGATATATTCCAAACTCCGTGCTGTAGCAGCAATTACATGGCAAGAAGTCAGTAACAGATCTTCACCCTAATGAATGGAACTAATTGTCTCCTGCAAACTCCCTTCCCCTTTTGCTCCTCTTTATTCCCTATGGGAGGGGCCATTCACCACCCACCTGTGCCTTTACTCCTGAGTCGGCCCTTGTTCCTTAGCTGTTCCCTTCTCCTGGCAGCTCTGTGCATGCGTATATCAAGAACAGGCTCCAGCTGTTTGTCTGCCCTACTGATCTCTGACTCCGAAGGCAGCTGGTAACTGTCAGATGGCCCGAGCTCCATCTCTGCCTCTGACGCAGAGCATATCATTCCCTAGACTCCAGGACTGGCCCATGTTCCTCTCCAACCTCCTCACTGTCTGAGCCTGCCACCAGCTCTGCTGGCTGGCCGCAACAAACACCAGTTGCCTTCTCTCCTTCTCTACCTTTTCTTCTGTAGGAAAGCCGGGTCAGTAAGGCAGTAGAAGTGATGATTCAGCACGTGGAGAACTTAAAGCGTACATACGCAAGGGAGCACACAGAATTGGAAGAGCTGAAAGAGCTATTACTCCAGAATGAGAAGTCCTTCAGCTCTTTGGGGGAACGAGGTAACCACCAAGGTGATGTGGACTGAAATGATGGCGACATCATCTTCCCCACCTTTTCTCTCCAGGGCAAGATCGGTGGGCTTTCTTTTCTTTTTTTTTCTTTAATATTTTTTTATACCCCGCCCTTCTCCTAAAAAAGGACCCAGGGCAGCGCACAGGCATCATTAAAATCATACAAAAAGTACAAAAATCCAAAATTGTTAAAAACTAATTAAATATTCCCTGTGCTAAAATTAATAAAACTCTAAACTTTAAAATTATCCCTATAAAAATTATCCCTACAAAAGTCAGAACGGGGGTTATGCTAGGCCGGCTTGTAAATGGGTTTTAAGACGTTGGCGGAAAAGGCGGAGGTCCACGATGGTGCGTAGATCGGGGGGTAGGTCGTTCCAGAGGGCAGGGCCCGCCACAGGGAAGGCTCTTCCCCTGGGCACCGCCAACCGGCATTGCCCGGCCAACGGTACCCTGAGAAGGTCCTTTCTGTGGGAGCGGATCGGTCGAAGGGATGTATGGGGCAGGAGGCGGTCGCGAATATAATGGGGCTAAATCAGGGGCTTCCAAACCTGGCAACTTTAAGACTTGGGGACTTTAACTCCCAGAGTTCCCCAGCCAGCTCTGCTGGGGCACATGTTCATGGTAGGGTGGGGTTAGACCAAGATTCTGGGTCTTCACTCGCCATGCCACATAGAGAGTGGTGGGATTCAGCCGATTCGGGCTGGTTCAGATGAACTGGTTGTTAAATGGCTGGCTGGCCCTGCCCCTTCCTGCCTCGCCCCTTCCAGGAGTCTCCACACGTCCTGTTTTGTCTCCCAGGGAGCCCTACTAGGCCCAAGGTGGGGGGCAGTGTGCCCCCCATGGGGGGGGGCATTTTTGTTCTTAGGGGTGGTACAGGAGGCCAAGTGCTGCCTGTCACACACCATGGCCATGCCCACCCACCCAGTCATTAGGGCAGAGAACCAATTGTTAAATTATTTGGATCCCACCTCTACACCTAAGGACAACCCAAGGAAAGGCAAACAAATGACCATGAGCTCAGCAATGGAAGAGGTGAGCCCAGCCCACTCTGGACATCTTCTCCAAACCAATTCGCTCCCCAAATCCAGACTAAGCAGCAGAGATCCCCGTCCCAGAAGTCCCTCTTCTAGTTTTAATGACCTTCTTTGCTTCCCTGATTAATGTATATTCTTCCACTTCTCTTGCACTTTCAGATGACTCTTCAATTAAAAAACTCTCTGGTTCCCTCAAGGTACACAAGTTGCAAGCATCTTGCTTTCTGCACCCTCTTCTTGCGCTGTGCCTGGCCTTCGCAATCCGATTGTGATGCTTTTGAGCCATTCTTGCCGTTTCTTTTCGCAGCTTTGCAAAATGCATAATCCGAGTCCTGAAATTTCCAATGACGCCCCTGAAAATTGTTTGCCGTTTTCTTGTATAATGCCTTGAATTTTTACTATATTGTGGCCAGGTCTTTTCAATTCAGTCTGCTTGGGGTGGGGTTTTTTTTTCTTTCCATTTTCAAATCACTCCACGTTGAACAGAATTCTGTATTTGTGGTCCTTCTAGATCGTAGTTCATGAGATGGGTGATAGTAAATATTGCAACTGCAATTAATATGTGATTAAAAAAAACCTCAAGAACCATGGTTTTCATGGAATCACAGAACCCGATTTGCAGCTGGGAGAGTTAGACTTTTGATACTTCATTTTCTGCATAATAACACTTATATACCGCTTCACGGTATGTAAACCTCTCTAAGTGGTTTACAGAGTCAGCGTATTGCCCCCAACAATCTGGGTCCTCATTTGACCCACCTCGGAAGGATGGAAGGCTGAGTCAACCTTGAGCCCAATGAGCTTTGAACCGCCAAATTGCAGGCAGCCGGCAGGCAGCAGAAGTAGCCTGCAGTACTGCACTCTCACCACTGCGCCACCTCGGCTCTTACGGAAGTAAACTGACGAATATAAAACAGAACAGAAATAGTTCATGCAGATTAAAATGTCTTTATGACATTTCATTCCGGGTTTTTTTTTAAAGTATTTATAAATTCAGATGGGTATGTACAAAACACATATAATATGCTCAACCCACATTGCTGGTAAAAGAAATAAAACAGACATCTGAATTTCAGACAGGTGTCTTAAATGTTCATCTTGAAATGTAAAAAAGTTACATTTCCATGTTTATCACGAGTTACATAAGCTACTTTGAAATACAGTTTCTTTGCACACACCCTGATCTGGGAGGATGGGATAATAATTGGAGCATGTATTTGTGCTCCAAATTTGAATTCATATTTTTAGTGAATCTTTAGATGCAATTGAGAATCATGAATGAAGGTAAATATATATGCCATGGGATAATGTTGCAGGATCCAATCTGGGTCGGTCACCGGAACTGGAGATCCTCCTGAATTTTCAGGCTGCAGCCCATCCTCAGGAAATTTCTCTCTACCAGAATGCGTGTGTGTTTCGGACTATTTTGTACGTGGCATTTATATGGTGCCTAGTTGTGTGTGGCTTTTTAGTTGTTGATTTGCCATTACTCTCTGGAAACAAATACTGTGGTGGGTAAGAAACCCCTAATATCCCTCAGGGGGGTGTCAATGTGTGTGTGTGTTCCAGCATAACTCTGGAACGCCTGGGCTGCTGAAACGAAAACGAATGAATTATATCTATAGTGTCAAATCAGTACTTTTGACAGTGATAGTGTGCATTAGTGTGATAGTGTTCGGATACAGCCTGTTGTGCCTTAAGATGGCATCTACTGTACAGCACAGTGGAATTGGTATGGTAATGGCTTCACAGTACTCTACAAGGGGGCTCCAACCTAAAGCAGAATTAGAATAAATAAATACCTGGGCAACACCGGGTTATCGGCTAGTCAACAACTAAAAAGCCATACAGAACCAGGCACCATATAAATAACACACACACACACAGAATATCCTAAAGCACACACACATTGATAGAGAGAGGTTCCCTGAGGATGGGCTCCAGCACGAGTCCAAAAGCTTGGAAGAGTAAATTTTGAGTCCCGGTAAGCGACCCAGATTGGATTCTGCAATTGAGAATGATCCACTTTCAATGGCTTCACTAAGATCAGAACTAAATTTGATGATTTGGGGAAAGGAGGGAAGATGGGCTAAGTAATGTGACTTATAGGACTTTTCAAAAACTGTATATTAATTAAGCAGGAAATTGGAGTTAGTGGTAAGATATATTTTTTTTAAATCAAGGAAAGTGTCTGTGCATTGCTTTAGCCTTTTATCTGTGCTCTTTATTCATTTGCCAACCAATTCCTGGCCTAAATCTCATTCCAAAATCGTTCTTAAGTGTGAGCAAAATTACAGCTTGAATTACCAATATTGACCCTGCGAGTCAAATTACAAATACTGCTTGTAATTGAGTTTCGGCAGCAGTTGGGATAACCATATATACCAATGGATTTTTTTAAACAAAAAGTCATTGAAATAATGAATATATGGTAGTCCGGACCATATATTTCTTTGGAGACTGTGAAATATTTGTAATGTTGTTTTATCTGCATTTGATCCTTGTTTGGTTGTGGCCCTTTTGCCGATGTAAAAATGCAGATCACGTTTCATTTAAATAGTTGCTGCTGAGGAACTGGGTGGAAAACATAATCCTTTACCTAGCTAAAGTCTGTGGACCTTCTTGGCTTTTTAGTGCTAACTATTGTAGTATGTCGCTTCGAATGTTGGCTTAGATCCCATCATTTACAACCCCAACCCCTGGGCTGCGAACCAGTACCGATCCGTGGCCTGTTAGGATCCGGGCTGCACAAGTGAACTTCATCAGCGCATGCGCAGGATCTACCGCGTTTCCCCGAAAATAAGACAGGGTCTTATTTTCTTTTGACACCCCCCCCCCAAAATAAGCGTGGGGCCTTATTTCCGAGGAGGGCTTATTATTTTTGAGGTGCAGGAGGCTTCTTAACCTCGGCCCGCGGATCAGCTGATCCAGAGGGGACCAGAAGTTCTGTCTCTGCTTCTGGCACTCTCTTGCCAGCCCTAACGGCACTGGGCCTGCTGCTCTTTTTGCAGCCGCCACTAAGAGAAGGGGCGTGGTGTCTAGGGTTTGCAGGAGCGCCCTCCACGTGGCCGTTCCACGTGGATGGCAGGTGCATGTGGGGGGCATGGGGCATGTTTCCCTCTTCCCCCACAGGAAATGGTGTGGATCTTCTGCGCATGCGTTTAAATATTTTAGGGGAGGGCTTATTTTCAGGGGAGGGCTTATTTTAGCGCATGCGCTCAAAAGCCCAATTGGGCTTATTATCTGGGGAGGTCTTATTTTTGGGGAAACAGGGTAGGTAAGTGTGCAAAACCACAATATATCACCACCCTGGTCCAAGGAAAATTAGTTTTCCACGGAATCGGTTCCTGGTGCCCCAAAGGTTGGGGACCCCTGCTTTCTATGCCCCAGATGAGTGAGGTTCCTGTGCAGAGAAGAGCCACTCTGTGTCCTTGTATCTCTCTTTTTTTGTAGTTGATAATAATAAGAAGAGAGGCTGGATGTAGAAAGGAGAGTTGGACTCAGGATTTTGTAGAGTTTTTACAATATGTGCTGTTCAGTGATGAGTACCCATTTGCGAAATCAGCGATGGAACTCCATGCAACTTTTTAAATCGGCTTAGAACAGTGTTTTTCAACCTTGACAATTTTAGGATGGGTGGACTGCAACTCCCAGAATCACAGAATAACAAGGGACCTTGGAGGTCTTCTAGTCCAACCCTCTACTCAGGCAGGAAAACCTATACTATGATTTCAGACAAATGGCTGTCCAACTTCTTCTTTAAAACTTCCAGTGTTGGAGCATTCGCAACTTCTGGAGGCAAGATGTTCCACTGATGAATTGTTCCCACTTGTCAAGAAATTTCTCCTTAGTTCTAGCACGGTTCTGTCCTTGATTAGTTTCCACCAGTGGCGGGTTGCCAATTTTTTTACTACCGGTTCAGGGTGCACTCCTGCGCATGCGCAGAAGCGTCAGGGAGGGATCGGCAAAGCCTCCCGCCGCTACTACTACCGGTTCAGCCGATCCAGGCCGAACCGGGAGCAACCCCCCACTGGTTTCCATCCATTGCTTCTTGTCATGCCTTCAGGGTCTTTGTGGCAACCGCTGAGATATTGCAACACCACTATCATGCCACCCCCTAGGTTGAAAAACACTGTTTTAGAAGTTCTGCTTCGTTCCCACAAGCCTCACCTTTGCCTAGATTCAGAACCGCAGGCGCCTGGCAGGATGTACCATACCTAACTGATCAAATAGTGTTTCTTGTTTTGTGTAGCCTTCATCACTACGCAGAGTTAGCACTGCACCCTTGCCTAGGAACAGTAATGGAAATGCAATCACTTTTTTGCAACTGGTATGTAGGCGTTTCCCAGTACTAACCGTTCCTTAACTTTAAAAGTAGTAGCGGCACTTAGAGGGTGACCTCTCCCCCTTTCTCTGTTCCTACAAAGGCCCAGATGAACGAAGCGGACGGAAACAACCGGAATGAAAAATTCAACAGGCGCTCGAGTTGGTACGTAGGGCACTGTGCATTTGTGTCTGCGTTGCACACCTAAGGTAGCTGTGTTACCACCTGGGCTTGATAGACTCACAAAACAGGCTCCTTGTAAAAAAAAATCCTTTTTATTTGGTTAAAGTGAATTCCTAGAATTCACATCCAGAAAAAGTCCTGGCAAATACATGTATCAGTCAATGTCTCTCCTCCCCTCCTTTCTCCCCCTTCCCTTCCCTCTCCTCTTCTTCTCTCCTTTTTTTCCCTCCCTTCCTCTCTCCCCACCTCTCAACTCCTTTCCTCTTCCTTTTCTTCTCCTCCTCCCTTCCTCTTCTTCCTCTCCTTACCCTTCCCTCTGCTTCCCTTCCCTCTTCCTCTTCCCCATCCCTCTTTCCCCTCTTTCTCTTTTTTCTCTTTCTCCCTCTTCCTTCCTTCCTTCCCGTCATTTTTGTTGATATTTAATGAAAAAAAAAAAAGCAGCCGAAATTTCTTTTTTTAAAGAAAGCCTGTTTGATTCACATTTTCCTCAGGAGTGTAAGAGGAACCAAACCAGGAGAAAAAAGGCCCTCGCTACAGCGCCTCATCAGCTCAACTTCCTGGACAGAGTCGGAGGAAGAGCAACTCGAATTAGAGTGAGTCTCATTTTTTCCACCCGGCGCCCCAAAGACGGGAGCTTCTCCCCTAGAACAGGGGTCTCCAACCTTTGCAACTTTAAGTCTGAAGGACTTCAGCTCCCAGACTTCTCCAGCCAGCTTTGCTGGCTGGAGAATTCTGGGAGCTGAAGTCCTTCAGACTTCAAGTTGCAAAGGTTGGAGACCCCTGCCCTAGAAGCCACTCATTTCTCTAAGCACAGGAGAAGGATTTGTTCTAGGTGGCGAAAGAACAAGGCAGGTGAACTGCTCTGCTGAAGACTCTGCCTAGGCAGGGGGTTGGACTAGAAGACCTCCAAGGTCCCTTCCAACTCTGCTATTGTATTGTATTGTAACATGGCAGTCTGGAGCCATGATGCACGCGTGCCAGCCAGCTGGTCTTCATAGGCATCGACAAAGGGCCCCAAAATGGCCCAAAATCAGGCCACTTTGGTGGCCATTTTCCAGCTGTTTTTTGGGGGGGCTGTTTTCAGACCATTTTTCAGGCCATTTTGAGGCTGTTGTTTGGGACATTTTTCAGTCTTTTTTCAGGCTAGTTTTCATCTGGTTTTCAGTTCAAAAACAGCACCAAATACAGCCTGAAAACAGCCCAAAAACCAGGCCGCTTTTTGGGCCATTTTCAGGCTGTTTTTTGGGCCGTTTTGAGACTGGTTTTTTTTTTTAATCATTTTTCAGTCAGTTTTCGGGACAGTTTTCAGGCTGCTTTCAGACTGATTTTTGGGTCAAAAACAGTGCCAAAAACAGTCTGGAAAACAGCCCAAAAGCCAAGCCGCTGTTTGGGCCATTTTCAGGTTGTTTTTCGGGCTGTTTTCAGGCCGTTTTGAGGCTTTTTGGGCCATTTTTCAGTCTGTGTTCAGGCTGGTTTTCAGCCAGTTTTCAAGCCAAAAACAGTCCCAAAACCAGCCTGAAAAACAGCCCAAAAACCAGGCTGCTTTTTGGGCCACTTATCGGTCCATTTTCGGGCTGTTTTCAAGCTGTTTTCAGGTTGTTTTGAGGCTGGGGGGTTTTTTGGACCATTTTTCAGTTGGTTTTCTGTCAGTTTTGAGGCTGATTTTTGGGTCAAAAACAGCCCCCCAAATAGCCTGAAAAACAGCCAAAAAACGGCCAAAAAAAGGCATGCACACACCGGCCAGCTGGTCTTTGGGTTCCGGCACTCATGCGCGCACATGCATGAGCGTTCCAGTTTGGGCACTCGGTGCCGAAAATGTGCGCCATCATGGCTCTAGAGCAATATTTCTCAACTGAGGCAACTTTAAGATATATGGACTCCAATTCCCAGAATTCCCCAGCTAGCATCCTGGCTGGGGAATTCTGGAAGTTGAAGTCCCCACCTCTTGAAAGCCTGATGGCTGGGGAATTCTGGGAGCCGACGTCCCTATATCTTAGCATCACAAAGGTTGAGAAGGGATGATCTAGAACCATCCTGGACGAGCAGAGTCTTTTTAATCCAGAATCTGAATCACCCCTTACAGGACTTCTCTTCAGGAACCAGCAGCTCCGGAGATCCAGGGAGGTAAAGCACGAAAGCTGAGTGAAAAGGAAGCCAACACGACCAAATGCGGGCTACTGTAAGTCTAGAAGGAAAGGAACAAGACAAATGTTTTGTGGGAATCATCTTCTTTTAACGACCCCATAATCACCTGCGGGGTGGAGCCTGGGCATCTGAATGGAGCTAACAGAGTCTTTACTGGCCCGCTGCCTTTCCCTGTCGCCAGTGCAGAGTTTTGTTCGGCAGATACATTCTCCTTGTGCCCTGAGAGAGAAATCTCTACCTAGGATCGAACTCACAACCTCTTGATCGTGAGGGGAGAGCTCCACCTCTAGGCCACCCGCACCACTCACAAATACTTTGTGGGAATGTGGGGGGGAAATTGGAATTTCTAATTCATTTAAAGGCAGTAGCAGTGGTTTTTCAGCCTGCCTTGGGTTCTGGATAGCTGATTGGGAGCATCCACGCATAGGACTTCAAATGAAATATTCCCAGAAGTTAAATTAACACTTTTTTTTTAAGCTGAAGTATTATAAATGTAAACGAAGCACACTCCACTAGTTCCCTTCTTCTTCTTCTTGTGCCATATCCATCATCGGATGTTGGCAATCTTATTTTTATCAGCAGCAGCACGAAAAAGTGCTCTTGAGTTTTGTCCAAACCAGAATCAAGATCACGGGAAGTGTTAATACCATAAGGTCTTGGTAAGGCCACACTTGGAATATTTCATTCAGTTTTGGTTGCCACGATGTAGAAAAGATGTGGAGACTCTAGAAAGAGTGCAGAGAAGAGCAACAAAGAGGATTAGGGGACTGGAGACTAAAACATATGAAGAACGGTTGTAGGAACTGGGTAGGTCTAGTTTAATGAAAAGAAGGACCAGGGGAGACATGATAGCAGTGTTCCGATATCTCAGGGGTTGCCACAAAGAAGAGGGAGCCAAACTATACTCCAAAGCATCTGAGGGCAGAACAAGAAGCAATGGGTGGAAACTAATCAAGGAAAGAAACAACTTGGAACTGAGGAGAAATTTCCTGACAGTTAGAACAATTAGTCAGTGGAACAGAAGTTGCCTCCAGAAGTTGTGAATGCCCCAACACTGGAAGTCTTTAAGAAGATGTTGGATAGCCATTTGTTTGAAACGATATAGGGCTTCCTGCCTAGGCAGGGGGTTGGATTAGAAGACCTCCAAGGTTCCTTCCAACTCTGCTATTGTATTGTATAAATTTAGAGTTGTGTAATTCGTTTCCATGCATTGGAGTGTGTGACTTGCCATTGAAGGTAGACCTCGGTTGTGGGGCGCCAGGTCTACTTTTCCATGCTTCTTTTTCCCCTCCTCTCTTCCGCAGGCGTACGAGAGTGTCTTCTTGGGCCTCGGCTCTTAGGACTTCCTTCTCCAGGATTAGCAAAGCCCTCTGCGTCTCCGTCCTTGCCGTTGCGCTCTTTGCCATCTTGATAACTTTGGTCATGGGATTTTCCTTCCATCAACCTGTGGAGGCCTCCCCCGAGGGCACCGGCACCGCATGGACCTCCGTACAGAAATTCTTGTGGCCGTACACACGCCTCCTCCATCACGGGCCCCCGCCTGTATAATCCAGCAGTGTTCAGAATGGGTTTTGTTTTGTTTTCTACTGCAGGGTTTCTCCATCTTGGTCACTGATTATGATGGGTGGACTTCAACTCCCAGAATCCCCCTGGCTGGCTGGTGGGGGAATTCTGGGAGTTGAAGTCCAACCACCTTAGTGTTGCCAAGGTTGGGGGGGGGGGGGGGAGAAACACCTCTTCTGGTGTTCAGCATGTAGCCTTAAATTGAATAATCAAACAATTTAGGTTTATCCTATTTTTAAATGTCTGACTGTAGAGAAAATGCCATTTTAATTTCTGTTCATCATTCGGGACCACGCCGTTCAGAAAGAAAATATGATTCATTCTTTTTCCGGCCAAGGAAGTATAGATCTTCTGAACCGATGGCAACTCCTTTTTGGGTTTTTTTAATTTTGTCCATCTTTTTCTCCCCTCCCCTCCCCCCCGCCCCCAAATCTCACCAAAGAGCTTATAGAAACAAAATATATTTTTAAAAAGATATATCTATTTCAGGGCACGTAATCTATCCATAAATGGCTTATTTATTTTTTTCTTTCTTTTTTTTTTACAAAAAAAAAGGTGCCTGAAGTGTGATTCCTTCCACCTCTTCGTTGACTGGAGTGTCTTTGAGCTCTAATAAAGTTCTTAAAAATCAGCTTTTTGTGCGTGGTTTAGGAGTACGTCAGCACCCTAGTAGCCAGGAGCAATTGGTAGACGGCGTCGATGAAGAGGTAGTTGCTCTGCTGGACCCGGTCCATGGCCTCTTTGCTCCCGGTGTCTTTCAGGAGGTGATAGAGAGTGGAGTGGAATTCGGAGCCTTCCGCGATGTGCTTGGAGAAAGCATCGCTCTCCTCGTCGATCGCCAGCTTCTGAGCTCTTTGGCTGTTGAACATGTACAGATCCCATTCTTCTTCTTGGATCTGCTCTTCCTCGCTCAGGTGTTCGCAGGCCTGCAGTGGGGCAGGAGAAAGAGAGGGTGGACAACCCCGCCGGATTCAGAACGGGCCCTAGGTGCCCTCTGAGCTTGGTTGTTTTCCTGCAGACGTTTCATGGCCCAAACTAGGTAACATCATCAGTGCTACAAGCGAATGAGGTTTGCTCTCTGTTTATATGCAAGTGAAGGGGCATTGCTTACAATCAAGAGCGTATGCACCAAAGACACCAAATTCCTTGTGTGTCCAATCATACTTGGCCAATAAAGAATTCTATTCTATTCTATTTTCTATTCTATTTTCTATTCTATTTTCTATTCTTATTCTATTTTCTATTTTCTACTCTATTTTCTAGTCTATATTCTATTCAATATTCTACATGTTATTCAATATTCTATTCTATATTCTATTCTATTTTCTAGTCTATATTCTATTCTATATTCTATATTTTATTCAATATTCTAGTCTATATTCTAGTCTATTTTATATTGAATTCTACATTCTAGTCTATTTTCTACTCTATTCTATTTTCTATTCAATATTCTGTTTTCTATTCTAATCTATTTTCTATTCTATTTTCTATTCTATATTCTAGTCTATTTTATATTCTAATCTTTCTAGTCTATTCTATTTTCTATTCTATCTTCTATTCTAATCTTTCTAGTCTATTCTATTTTCTATTCTATCTTCTATTCTATCTTCTAGTCTATTTTATATTCTATTTTCTATTCTAGTCTTTCTAGTCTATTCTATTTCCTAGTTTATATTCTACTATATTCTAGTCTATTTTCTATTCTAGTCTTTCTAGTCTATTCTGTTTTCTAGTCTATCTTCTATCTTCTAGTCTATTTTATATTCTATTTTCTATTCTAGTCTTTCTAGTCTATTCTATATTCTATTCTATATTCTATTCTATTTTCTATTCGTCTTTCTAGTCTATTCTATTTTCTAGTCTATTCTATATTCTATTCTATATTCTATTCTACATTCTAGTCTATTTTCTATTCTATTCTAATCTATTCTATTCTATTCTATTCTATTCTAAACAATGCCCTAATCAAGGAACTATCAATTCAGACAAACAAACAATAATAGCTTAATCAAGGAACTACAAGAATACTCCCGCCAACACTAACTAGGCAAGCCCCTAGCATATAAACAGAGAGCAAACCCCACTCCCTTCTGCACCAAGGACCGCAAAGTCGTCGTCCTCACCCCTCCCAAATCACACTCCCTTCTAGCACTGAAGGGACCTAGTTAGGTAATGAAACATCTACAAAAAAAACAACCAAGCTCAGAGTGCATCAAGGACCCCTTATTTCAACCCTGAGCTACAAACATTCTCCTTCAGAAAGAACTGTCAAACTGTTTTGAAAATGGAAGAATATAATGGGCAAAGTTGCATGTTTACTGGCAAAGTTGACAGGCAACACACACAAAACAGACAGAGCCTTATTTGTGTTGTCACAGCTACCCACGTGTTCTCTTGGACTGAAGGAGTCCACATGTCATCTAAACCAGGGGTCTCCAACCTTTGCAACTTGAAGTCTGAAGGACTTCAGCTCCCAGGAATTCTCCAGCCAGCACAGCTGGCTGGAGAATTCTGGGAGCTGAAGTCCTTCAGACTTCAAGTTGCAAAGGTTGGAGACCCCTGATCTAAACCATGCTTTGCAGACATCCCTGGTTGCTGGGCTGGTTTTATTGCTGGTTTTTATGCCAATTTAGTAAAAAAACACAGAAGGGGTGGGGTGGGGGTTGGACAGATGTGAATGATGGGTGATATTTCGATTGGTTTTAACCACCTGTATGCCACCCAGGGTGGGGCCTTGGGGAGAGCTCTGCTTAGATTTAAGATGGAGCAAAGGCAGGCGTTTCTGCTACAGCCGCTCATACACCTCCTACCTTAAAGACCAGATTGTTCTCTCCACTCTTCAGGTTCCACTTGCTCCAGCCAAAGGCAAAAGAGGTTGCGACAAGGGACATTTGCTGATAAACCATGATTTCTGCCAAGAACGTCTGTCAAAAAAAGTAGATGAAAATATCCAATGAAGCTTAGAACAGGAACAAGGCCCAACCCTGATTTCTCTCTCTTGATGCTTCTCTCCATTCATCCATCTATCCCTATTATATACTCGCCGCCCCGAGTCCCTTTGTGGTGAGATGGGTGCGGGTTACAAATGTGAATAATAAATAATAATAATAATAATAATAACAACAACAACAACAATAATAATAATATCATCTATTCATCTAATCTATCTATCTATCTATATCATCTATCCATCGATATCTATATATCATCTATTCATCTAATCTATATATTTATATCATCTATCCATCTCTAGCTATATATCATTTATTCATCTAATCTATAATCTATATCTATCTATATCATCTATCTATCCATCTATCTCTATATATCATCTATTCATCTAATCTATAATCTATATCATCTCATATATCCATCTATCTCTATCTATATTATCTATTCCTCTAATCTATAATCTATATCTCTATCATCTATCTATCCATCTATATCTATATATCTATTCATCTATCTATATCTATTCATCTATCTATAGATCATCTATTCAGCTAATCTATATCTATCTGTCTGTCTGTCAATCTGTCTATCTGTCTATCTCTATCATCTATCCATCTATATATGTCATCTATTCCTCTAATCTATCTCTATCATCTATCTATCCATCTATATCATCTAATCTATATATCTATCTCTATCATCTATCCATCTATATCTATATATCATCTATTCCTCTAATCTATCATCTATCTATCCATCTATATCATCTAATCTATATATCGCCGCCCTGGGTCCTTTTTGGAGAAGGGCGGGGTATAAATTGAATAAAATAAAAATATAAATAAATAAATATCTATATCATCTATCCATCTATATCTATATCTATCATCTATTCCTCTAATCTATATCTCTATCATCTATCTATCCATCTATATCTATCATCTAATCCAGTGTTTTTCAACCTTTTTTGTGCAAAGGCACACTTTTTTCATGGAAAAAATCACGAGGCACACCACCACCATTAGAAAATGTTAAAAAGTATTAGAAAATCATTAGAATCTAATGATTGGTCTATTTGTGAGCCGAAGCCGCATGTTACGGATGAAATTGGAATTTTTCCCACGGCACACCAGACAATATCTCACGGCACACTAGTGTGCCACGGCACAGTGGTTGAAAAACGCTGATCTAATCTATATATCTATCTCTATCATCTATCCATCTATATCTATATATCAATCTACAATCTATCTATCTATCTATCTATCTATCTATCTATCTATCTATCTATCATCTATCTATCTATCTACTATCTCTATCATCTATCTATATATCATTTAATCTACCATCTATCCCCCCCCTGCTTCCCTGAAAATAAGACCTCCACAGATAATAAACCCAATTGGGCTTTTGAGCACATGCGCTAAATAAGCCCGCCCCCAAAATATTACAACACAGCAGCTGCCATGAGGTGACCACGCTCGCTACCTCCAGCATCTCAAAAATAATAAAGACTTCCCTGAAAACAAGACCAAGCGCTTATTTCTGGGGAAACATGATATCAATCATCTGTATCTCATTTCTCTATATCATCTATCTACGAATGGATGGATCTGAAAATTATTGTCTAACAATCATCTGCTTGCTAGTTAGAGATAGAAGAGAGGTAGGTAGGTAGGTAGGTAGGTAGGTAGGTAGGTAGATGATGGATGGATGGATGGATGGATAAGATGCCAGGTCCGTTGTCAACAAAGCCCCCCTCGTCCATGACCTTGTGTCAGAGGGGGAGCCGGACCTGGTAGGAATTGCGGAAACCTGGTTGGGCCACGAGGGAGGACTTCCCCTCGTTGAAATGTGCCCACCAGGCTACCACGCTTTTCATCAGCCCCGGGCCCAAGGTAGGGGTGGAGGGGTGGCGGTCATTATCAAGGAAGGTCTTGAGCCAAGAGAGACCATTGTGCCACAGACTACCGGTTGTGAGTCCCTCTGCGTGAAGTGGGGCCTGGGGAGGCAGTTGGGCTTGCTGGTTATATACCTGGCTCCTCGCTATGTAGCAGCAGCCCTGCCCGAGCTCCTGGAGGTGATCGCTACGGTGGCAGTGGAGACCCCCAGACTTATAGTCATGGGGGACTTTAATCTGCCATCGTTGGGCGAATCATCCGAGGTAGCTCGGGAGTTCATGGCTTCCATGACGGCCATGGACCTGACCCAACTAATTCAAGGCCCCACCCACGAGGGTGGTCACACACCGGACCTCATCTTTGTCTCAGGCCAATGGAAGAGTGATCTGGACTTAGGGGATATAGTCATCACACCCTTGTCATGGTCAGATCACTCACTTCTCCGGCTCGACTTTCCGACCGCTACCCCCCGCCGCGAGGAGGCGGCACCAGAACCACCTATCTGGTTCCGCCCCAGGCGCCTGATGGACCCAGATGGGTTCCAGATGGCGCTTGGGCCACTTCCTGTACCCCTGACCCGCGCCCCGATGGAGGATCTCGTGGCCGCATGGAATACTGCGACCACGGGAGCCTTGGATCGGGTCGCGCCCTTGCGGCCTCTCTTGCGGCGCTGAACCGCCCCGGCCCCTTGGTTTACCGAGGAGCTGAGGGCGATGAAACGCCACAAGAGATGCCTAGAGAGAAGATGGAGGGCTACTCGATCTGGATCTGACCGGACACAGGTAAGAGCCTATTTACGGACTTACATTGTGGCGTTGAGAGTGGCCAAACGCCATCATTGTGCCACTCTCATAGCATCCGCAGAAAACCGCCCTGCCGCCCTGTTTAGGGTGACCCGTTCCCTCCTTCAGCAGAGGGTGCGGGAAGCCCCGTTACAGGGTAGAGCAGAGGAATTTGTGACTTTTCTGCAGGACAAAATCGTTCAGATACAGAACGAGTTAGCCCCCATCCATGGCCCAGTGGGATGCCACGAGGCTGATCTTGTTTGGGAGGAGTTTGACTCCGTTGCTTCCGAGGATATGGACAGGTTACGTGGGCGACTGCGAGCCACCACATGTTTATTGGACCCGTGTCCCTCCTGGCTTGTACTGGCATCCTGGGAGGTGACACGAGGCTGGCTCCAAGAGGTTATCAACGCATCCTTGAGTGAGGGTTCCTTGCCTGCTTCCCTAAAAGAGGCTATGGTGAGGCCCCTCCTTAAGAAGCCCTCTTTGGACCCAGCTCTTTTAACAAACTATCGTCCCGTCTCCAACCTTCCCTTCTTGGCGAAGGTTGTCGAGAGTGTGGTGGCACAACAGTTTCCCCGTCACCTGGAGGAAGTTGATTATCTAGACCCGCGCCAGTCCGGCTTTCGGCCCGGGCATAGCACTGAGACGGCATTGGTCGCGTTGGTTGATGATCTCTGGAGGGCCAGAGATGGGGGTTGTTCCTCCATCCTGGTCCTATTAGATCTCTCGGCGGCTTTCGATACCATCGACCATGGTATCCTATTGCATCGGCTGGGGAGGTTGGGGGTGGGAGGCACCGTCCTATGGTGGTTCTCCTCCTACCTCTCTGGCCGATCGCAATTTGTGTTGGCAGGGGAGCAGAGGTCGACCCCGAGACCCCTCACATGTGGGGTGCCTCAGGGGTCGGTCCTTTCGCCTCTCCTGTTTAATGCATACATGAAGCCGCTGGGTGAGATCATCCGTGGTTTTGGGGTAGAGTATCATCTCTACGCTGATGATACTCAGCTGTATATATCTACCCCAAACCACCCCAACGATGCCATAGCGGTGATGTGCCAGTGCCTGGAAGCCGTGCGGATCTGGATGGGAAGTAACGGACTTAGGCTCAACCCGACCAAGACCGAGTGGCTGTGGTTTCCGGCTGCCCGATTCAACCACCTTTCTCCAACGCTGGCCATAGGGGGCGAACATCTTGCCCCTGTGGATGGGGCGCGCAATTTGGGTGTCCTCCTGGATACCCGGCTGTCTATGGAAGAGCAAGTGACAGCCGTGGCCAGGAGGGCGTTTTACCAGGTTCGCCTGGTTCGCCAATTGCGCCCCCTATTGGATCGGGACGCCCTTCGCACAGTCACTCATGCCCTCGTGACATCTCGACTGGACTATTGTAACTCTCTCTACATGGGGCTCCCCTTGAGGTGCACCCGGAGGCTTCAGTTAGTTCAGAATGCAGCCGCGCGAGCAATTATGGGAACCACCAGGTTCACCCACGTTACACCGCTCTTGCGCGAGCTGCACTGGCTACCTGTCGTCTTCCGGGTGCGCTTCAAGGTATTAATCATCATCTTTAAAGCGCTCCATGGCTCGGGACCTAGCTACCTGCGGGATCGGATCCTGCCTCATACATCCTCACGGCCGATTCGCTCCCACAGAGAGGGACTGCTCCAGGTGCCGTCCACTAGACTCTGTCAGCGGGCGACGCCCAGGGGAAGGGCTCTCTCTGTGGCGGGCCCGGCCCTCTGGAACGACCTTCCCCCCGATATTAGAACGACCACGGACCTCCGCTCCTTCCGCCTGAAATTGAAGACTCGTCTTTTCCGCCTGGCCGGCCTAGGGTAGTCTCTCTGTCTATGGGTTTTTAAATGTATACTATATTTATTGGATGTTTTTAGTTAAGGGGATTTTAGCACAGGATTGATTGAGTTTAATTCGTTTTAATTTGTATGTATTTTGTATATTTTTCGTTTTTTAATTTCCCTGTGCACCGCCCCGAGTCCCTGTGGGGAGAGGGTGCGGTCAATAAATGCAACTTTATTATTATTATTATTATTATTATAAGAGGGATGGATGGATGGAGAGAAGGATGGATGGATGAGAGAGAGATGGATGAGAGAGAGACAACTGAAAATGATCTCTATATTGTGCAGAGTCCACAAGTCTTACATTTGCCAAGGTTGGACCCTCCTGGTGTAGGTGAAGGACTTTAAAACTTGAGGACTTAAGACACTTTCATGCTAGAGACTTCCATGTTGGCTGAGGAATTCTGGGAGTTGAAATCCACAAGTCTTAAAAGTTCCCAAGGTTCGACACTCCTGCACTTAAACCATGGTAGACAACCCCGAATGGCTGCATTCACACACCTTCCTAACCAAACAGGACCCATGAAATGAGGAAGCAACAGGAAACGGCTTCCCGGCTGCTTACTTTTTTGTTCACGCTGACATACTTTGTGGAGTATTCAGCGGGGAAGATGTTCATGCCGGCTCGCTTCAGGGACATCATGAGGGCCATAGGCGTCATCCATTTGTCTCTCAGCCCCATAAGCAGGTCAGAATCTTCGACGGTGGCCACAGAGTAGATCATGCATTGATTGTCCTGCCCCCGAAAAACAGGGAAAAACAGCCGTTTCAGATTTTCCAAAGCAGGGAGCAAAATGACCCGCCTCAGCTTACGTCCGCAATATAGCCCAAACTTTCTGTTGCTAAGCGAGGCAAAATATGAAGTGACTCACCCTTCATTTCGCAACCTTTTGTTTGCCACAGTTGTTAAGCAAATCACTGCAGTCATTAAGCAAATCACTGCAGTCATTAAGTGAATTGCACGATTAATTGAATCGGACTTGTTAGGAGTAGACCCCTAGAGTTGGGTGGGCAATATATAAATACCATAACAAATGGTCACTTGTTGCTTTAAGGATGTTGGAATGTTGGAATGCAATTAGTGACTGTAATTATCTCCACTATAAGAGGAAGTCGGTAGAACGCAAGCTCTCTCTGCTAATTGCTCTCTCTGCCAGATTGTTTTCTCTGCTGATATCTCTACTGTTTGCTATCTGCTCGTGTGCCGTGATTGACTGTGTTTGAAGAAGGAAGAATTGTGAATTGCTGACTAAGCAATTGTTAGTTTATTAAGGACTTTGTTTTACTAACTATATTATATCACTGCTTGTGAAGCAGTAGTTTAGTTTTACAGCACCAGTAAAGCTATTTGTTTTTTACTAACAGTGTCTGGGTTATTATTTGTGTGTACACTAGCAATGTTTCTCTAGCTGCATATTCTACTGCGCAACTTTCTGTCTCCCAATGGAGATATGCCCCAACAGGGCTTCCCCCCTTGATTTTACCTATCGGAAGCCAGTTGGGAAAGTAACAATTGGTGATCACATGACCTCAGGACAGTGCGACTGTCATAAATACCAGTTGCCAGCCCACCCCCCCAACCCAAATTTTGATTACATGATCCTGGGGATGCTGCAACAATTGGAAGTGTGGGTCATAAATCACATTTTTTTTTAATGCCATTGTGTCTTTAAAGGTAATGGTAATGTGCTAGAATATGTGCTAGTCGTTCCCAACTGTAGGGGGCAGTGCTCATCTCTGTTTCAAAGCCGAAGAGCCAGCACTGTCCGAAGACGTCTCCGTGGTCATGTGGCCAGCATGACTGAACGCCAAAGGCACACGGAACGCCGTTACCCTCCCACCAAAAATGGTCTCTTTGGTGAGGCATCAGTGAGGCAGATGAACAGGTGGAGCCTGTTTCCAGTATGCACATGCGCAGAGCTGCCAGACGAAAGGAACAGCTAAAGAACATGGGTCGACTTGGGAGTAAGGCCGCAGGCGGACAGTCAATGGCCCCTCCCATAGGGAATAAAGAGGAGCGAAAGGGGAGTGGAGTTTGCAGGAAGCAATGAGTTCCATTCATTAAGGGGATGATCTGTTCCTGCCTTCTTGTCAAGGAATTGCTGCTACAGGGTGGCATTTGGAAGATATCGGCCTGG
This sequence comes from Rhabdophis nuchalis, assembly GCA_039707465.1. Lineage (NCBI taxonomy): Eukaryota > Metazoa > Chordata > Lepidosauria > Squamata > Natricidae > Rhabdophis > Rhabdophis nuchalis. The sequence continues at coordinate 115,122,195 of CM077648.1, forward strand.
CAGCTCTCCAACCCTGATGAAGGTCCGTAGTTGTGAAATCTCATGAAAGACTGTTGGCGGAGAAGAATTCCATTTAAACTAAATAAAAGGGGTTTTATCGGGACAAGGAAACGGCTTCGTGCTTTTGGGAAGCCTAGGTCAGAACGCTACATTTGCTCCCGCCCCAGCTCTGTCGGTTGTCTCCCACGTACCTTGATGTGGATCTGGACCTCGGCAAAAGTGGTGAGGATGGTAAAAATAGCTTTGTCAGGGCCCACAGGCTGGAGCTCCCAGGCTTGATAGGGCATATTGAGATGAGCATCCTGAAGCAACGTGATGCTGAAGAAGCCGTTCATTCTAAAGGAGATCTCCTTCCCTTTCATGCTGTAGTTCACCTCCCCGATGTCGTCGGTCCTCCAGTGTTTCTCTTGTACATGGAAGTAAAGAAAGACCACATCTGTTCCCCACAGCTATTTACGTATGTTATAACTGCCCTATTCTATTCCAATGGACTTCATACTTAATTGTTCTGCCACACAGATGGACACACCCAAGCTTGGCTGTTTGCCACTATCTCCTTGGCTGCGAGCCCTAATTCACGTAACAAAGACAGACAGAGAATTGCAGACGTGAATTTCCAATGAGGGGTTGTCACTGTTTTTTCCTGCAAATGACCCCTCCCCAAAGCCTTCCCTATAAGCTCTCTTGGGAGGGGCCACTCATCAACCATCTGGTGCTCATCAGGGCTTACGAGCTTGCCTCTTACATAACTGTTGCCTCCTTTTCTCAGCCCTGCGTAATCTAGCGTCAGGGACAAACTGCCCCTGATCCTCCCCACTGCTCCATGACCCAGGCGCCTCCTGGTGGCCAAGCAGACTCTCTGCTTCCTCAAGGTCTCCCTCCTCCTCCAGGGCAGACTCATAGGACTCTTCACTAGAAGAGTCCATCAAAAGCTCATCCGGAGCCGGCTGGGCCACAACACTTAATCATAACAGAGTTGGAAGGGACCTGGGAGGTCTTCTAGTCCAGCCCCCTGCTCAAGCAGGAAACCCTATGGTTTCAGACAAATGGTTGTCCAATCTCTTCTTAAAAACCTCCAGTGATGGAGCACCCACAACTTCTGGAGGCAAGCTGTTCCTCCAGTTAATTGTCCTCACTGTCAGGAAGTTTCTCCTTAATTCCAGGTTGTTTCCCTCCTTGATTAGTTTCCACCCCATTGCTTCTTGCCCTGCCCTCTGGTGCTTTGTAGGTTGCCCCTCTCTTCTTTCTGGCAGTCCTTGAGATATTGGAAGGCTGCTATCATGTCACCCCTAATCCTTCTTTGCTCTAGACTGGCCTTCCCCAGTTCCTGCAGCCGTTCTTCATATGTTTTTGTATTATATTATATACTAGCCAATAACCTGTCATTGCCCGAGTATTTATTTATAGGGGGAAAATGTCCAGGCTAAACATATTTTCTAATGTTGGATTTTCCCCCTTACCAGAGGGTGCTCCCTTGTGAAGTACTGTGAAGCCTTTACTATGGCAACTTCACTGTGCTGTACAGTAGAAGCCATTTTAAGGCACAACAGACTATATTTTAATAGAACACACACTCCCCCACAATATTTTTCTCCAGAGAGTAAGCCATCTGTGTACCAAGTTTGGTTGAAATTGCTGGAGGCGTTCCAGACTTATGCTGGAACACACATTCACACACACACGTTTATATATATATTTATATCTATATAAATAAAAATGTAAGAAGAGTTTGTTCAAAACTGCTAATCTCCGAAAGTACTGCACCCATCGCTTCTAAATTTTCACACAACGTTCCTTTGAAATACGGCACCAATGATATATATAGTGTAGATGTTACACCTGTGCCAGGTACACGCAACGGAAATGTAAAAAATTGTTTAAAAGGTAGGTAGAGGGATACAGAGAGAGCAGTGGGCCACAGGTATTATGTCATCCTTTATGACATGTAATACTCTGAGGGAGAAATACAGTAGATAGGTAGGTAGGTAGAGGGATAGAGAGAGGGAGAAATACAGTAGGTAGGTAGGTAGGTAAAGGGATAGAGAGGAAGAGGGAGAAATACAGTAGGTAGGTAGGTAGGTAGAGGGAGAGAGGAGAAATACGGTAAGTAGGTAGGTTGGGGGTTATACGGTGGTTGTGTGTATGTTTTTGTGTGTGCAGGTGTAGATCTACACACAGATTGGTTGGCCATTTAACCAGACTGGGCCACAGCAACGTGTGGCCGGGAACGGCTAGTTATATATGAATATTATATTAATCGCTCTGCATTTCCACTTTACTGGAAGGAAAACATCTCAGTTTATCCTGGGAAAGACAGAAGATGAACCAAGTATGCAAAACTTGAGGCCCACCACGCCAGATTCCAGGATGGATTTCCAACCTGCTTCTTGTCCCCTACACGATTAGCCTTCTTATAACTCAGTGGCGAATTACTGGAATTGTAGTCCGGCCACATCGGCAGGTTGCCAGATTGGTGGGGTTCTGAATGATCTACAGGTAGTCCTCTACTTATAACAGTGGCCATTTGAAGTTACAACGGCACAGGGAAAAAGTGACTTATGACCATTTTTCACACCATTGCAGCATCCCCATCCAAATTCAGATGCTTGGCAACTGACTCGTCTTTATGACGGTTGCAGTGTCCCGGGGGTCACATGATTCCCTTTTGCGACCTTCCTACGAGCAAAATCAATGGGGGGAACATGATTCACTTCACAACCATGATGTCAGTTTGTGAACCATCTCTATGAATACTATCAAACTGCCATAGAGAGAGAGGGAGATTGCAAACATACCTGTGGTCAAAAAGGAATCTCAAACTGGCCTGTGAATGCGCATGTCTAAACTACCATCTCTTATTGGCTGTGATTTATGACGAAGGCTGAGCGGAGGACAGTAATGCGGGCAAAGCTCAGAAGCAGATAAAGAAAGCAAAAAAGATGGCTGCAATGAAGAAATGCCAGGATGTTAATCCTAATAAATGATTGGATTTCTTATGAACCTTGTCTCGAAGCTTGTTTTCTCCTGGGAACTTGACATGTCTCTAACTTAACAACTGCAGTCATTTGCTACCCAACTGTTGGTTGTCACTAGCACAGGAAAGCAGAGCTTAAGACCTAGTTGATCCTGGTAACAGTTGTGTCGGAAGTGCGCCGTACCTTGATTATCCCATCTTGCGATCAGTGGCTCTTCAAAATAGATGACGGAATCGGAAAGATGGATGGTGATTCCCACAGTGACCGCTGAGCTGTCCTCAGAGTCGTCGCATGCCGCAGTGTAGGGGTAAGTCTCTAATCCCGTATCCAAGACCTTCAAGAGAAAGAAGGAAGGAAAATGTAGCTGTTTTGTAGAAAGAACAAGAAGCCCATCCTGGAGTCTAAACTCTACAGGGGTTTGACAGGGGTGTCAAACTCGCAGCCTGCAAGACGGATGCGTCATGGGCTGGCCACGCCCATTCTAGCGAAAGGGGGTGAGGAGAAGAAGAAGAAGAAGATCATCAGATTTGGGAGGGAGAGGCCATGGGGCTAGCAAATCCCTTTTCTCAGCCTCTTTGAGGTGAACATTACTTCCACCATGGTCCATCCTTTGACTTGCTTGGCTTGGGGTGGGAGCTTCAGCAAATTGCAGTGGTAGACGCCCCCCACCGACATGAACTGGTGCAAATCCACCGTGTAGTCTTCAAGGATATCCAACTCACTGATGTCAAAGAGCCGCAGGGCCGAAACGTGAGCTGCAAAAGAACAGACAGGTGGGAGGCCTTAACTTCTCTTGTCCTTCTACATTGCCCGCAATCCCTGGTCTCATCTGAGGAAGAAGCAAGGTACCATCCTCCTGGCCAAGGCCTGGCAGCCTCTCAAATTGATTGGCTGCTAGGTTTGCCTTTTTTGGCCAATGGAGAATGGGGCTTGTGATGTCACAAAGTCTTAATACTTATTTGTTTGTTTCCCCTGACTCTGATATTTTTATAGACACCGCAAGGTGGCATGTATATTTCATATGCGCCCTCTGCCCAGTTTCTCCACAACAACCCTGAGAGGTGGGATGGGCTGAAGCAGAGAGACTGGCCCAAAGTTACCAAGCTGGCTTCCATGTCTCAAGCGGGACTAGAACTCACAGCCTCCTGGTGATTGGCTCAAAGGCACCCAGCTTTCATGCCTTAAGGCAGGACTGGAATTCATCGCCTCCTGGTGATTGGTTCAAAGACACCAATCAGCTTTCATGCCTTAAGGCAGGACTAGAACTCACCGCCTCCTGGTGATTGTCTCAAAGACACCTGGTCCGCTTTCATACCTAAGGCAGGACTAGAACTCACTTTCTGGTGATTGGCCCAAAATTCACCATTCATACCTAAAGCGGGACTACCTTCTTTCCCTGAAAATAAGACCTCCCAGATAATAAGCCCGATCGGGCTTTTGAGCGCATGTGCTAAAATAAGCCCTTCCCGAAAATATTGCGACACAGCAGCAGCCATGAGGTGACCCCGCTCTCCACCACCTGCCCCTCCTCAAAAATATTAAGACCTCCCCCAAAATAAGACCAAGCGCTTATTTCAGGGGCCCAAAGAAAATAAGACGTTGTCTTATTTTCGGAGAAACACGGCAGTCGGAATTCTACTGTGGTGCCTTCACCCCTGGACTACACTGGCTCTTGCTTGTCGATGCTCCACTGTTACAAAGGCTTTGGCTGAGAGCTAAATCTCACACGGCCAAAGGAAACTGCCGGATACAAGACCGGCCTACGTTTCATGACTAAAACAAAGGACAAATGGAACGGGGGCTTACTGCAGTCGAAAATGGAACTTTTAGCTCACTGCACAACTTGGGTGGAAGAAAAAAGGCCCGATCGCTGGAATTGTTGTTGCAAAGCAATCGTGTAATTTCCTTATTATTATTATTATTTTGCCTTACGACTTGGTCACTTAACGATGGCATTCCCGGCCGCAGTTACCATCATTAAACCACAAGGCCTAATCGTAAAGGGATGTCCTTTCTTATTCAGAGTGGGACCACGTTACCTCTGGAGGTGGACCGGAGGAAAAAGGAGCTTTTGTAATGATCCTCTCTACTTCCAGAGCCCCGCGAGCTGCTGCTCCGTCTTCTCTCCGAATAACTGAAGACATCGCTGAAGGTCTACAAGGAGGAGAAGACATCAGCCTAGGAGAAGGGCTGGCCAGTTGAATGATATTCATGAATCACTTTTGGAGGCTGCAGACTCTCCTCTGATTAACCAGATAGGAAAGTCACGTAAAGCTGGCAAAACCGATAGAGAGTTCAACCCTACTGTTCAAAACAGGTTTTTAAGAAGAGAGTAGTAGATTGTCACTTATCTGAAATGGCATAGGTTCTCCTGCTTGAGAAGGGGGCTGGACTAGAAGACCTCCAAGGTCCCTTTCTATCCTATCCTATCCTATCCTATCCTTTCATTCTATTCTATACTATACTAGCTATACCCGGCTACGCGTTGCTGTGACCCAGTCTGGTTAAATGGCCAACCAATCTGTGTGTAGATCTACACCTGCACACATACACACAACCACCCACCTACCTATCTACTGTATTTCTCCCTCTCTATCTATCTCTCTACCTACCTACCTACCGTATTTCTCCCTTTCTATGTATCCCTCTACCTACCTATCTACCTACTGTATTTCTTCCTTTCTCCCTCTATCTACCTACCTACTGTATTTCTCCCTCTCTATCCCTCTACCTACCTACCTACCTACTGTATTTATCCCTCTCTATCTATTCCTCTACTTACCTACTGTATTTCTCCCTATCTATCTATACACCTACCTACCTATAGTATTTCTCCCTCTCTGTCTATCCCTCTACTTACCTACTGTATTTCTTCCTTTCTCCCACTCCCTACCTACCTACTGTATTTCTCCCTCTCTATCTATCCCTCTACCAACCTACCTACCTACCTACCTACTGTATTTCTTTCTTTCTCCCTCTACCTACCTACCTACTGTATTTCTCCCTCACTATCCCTCGACCGAACTACCTACCTACCTACTGTATTTCTTCCTTTCTCCCTCTATCTACCTACCTACCTACTGTATTTCTCCCTTTCTATCTATCCCTCTACATATCTACCTACTGTATTTCTCCTTTCCTCTCTCTCTCTATGGGCCACGTGGGAGTTTGCTATCTCAGTGCCTTCTTTTGGCCCTAAGAGGCCTCCATATGAGGCCTCTTCCAACAATGACAGTTGAAAAGCAGTCTGATGGGCGGGGCTACAGGGAGGTGAAAACATAATCAGTGGGTACATTTTAAATTTGTGTACCTTGCACATGACACACATGTGCTAGGCACAAAATGAGTACGTATTCTATTATCGGAAGTCCTTGGGAACATTGTGTCAAAATTTGAGGTAAATCGGTGCAGTAGTTTTTGAGATTAGCTACTTTGTACAAACTATTTTACATTTTTATTTATATAGATTATACTTTCTATTTTCTAGTCTAGTCTAGTCTAGTCTAGTCTAGTCTTCTATTCTATTCCATTCCATTCTCTCTATATTCTATTCCATTCCACTCCATTCCATTCTCTCTTATTTTCTATCCTATTCTATCCTATCCTACCCTACCCTATTCTATTCCATATTTTCTATTCCATTCCATTCCATTCTCTCTATTTTCTATCCTATCCTATCCTATCCTACCCTATCCTATTCCATATTTTCAATTCTATTCTATTCACTATTTTTTAGTCTAGTCTAGTCCAGTCCAGTCTTGTCCCATCTAGTCCTCTCCTGTCCAAGCAAGTATATGCATTGGGCAGTTGCAGCCGCCATCTTGATTATTTTGACCCTCTCTCTGGGAATACACTGAGAATACCTCTGCCGAACAAAACTCCGCACTGGCGACAGGAAGGCATCAGGCCAGTAAACACTCAACTCCATTCACTTGCCCAGTGCACCCTAAATTTCTCTTTGGCTTGACCAGCTTCGTGCCCACGAAGGGAATGTTGCAAATCCTCGTAATGTCCTTTTCTTTCTGGAAGCTTCTGCCCCCTGCCTTACCATGGTTCTCGTCGAGGCTTCCGTTTTGATCTCGGAAACCTCTTTCACGGCCTCCCGCTCTTCGGTTTGGACTTCTCTTTGATTGCTGGACTGAGTTGTGTCCGTGGATGGGAGGTCCAGCTTTGGGAGCTCTTTGGGGAAATCATGAAAAGGCGACAAATGGTCATAACGGGTGTGCAGGATGCGTACGGCCACATCGCAGGTGGTCAGCGGCTTGGGAAGCTCGAACCCGTGGGAGGGTTGCTTCTTGTCATCGTAAAACAATTGGTTCCGGAATCTGACGGGGAGAAATGGCAACCAAGGTTACATATAGGGTAGTCCTCGACATACGACCACAATTGAGCAATGTTGCTAAGCGAGACATTGGCTACGTGGACTGGGCTTGTGAGGCGTTCGCAAAAGGGCATCCCACAGGACCCCGAGACACGGCAACGGTCGTAAAGAGGAGTCAGTTGCCATGGATCTGAATTTTGGATCGCGGGGACGCTGCAAAAGGTCGTAACTGTGAAAAATGGGTCGTGAGTTACTTTTTTCAGCTGTTTTTGAACAGTCACTAAACAAACTGTTGTTAGTCAAGGAGTACAAAATACAGTACAAAATAAGGTAAAAGGTAAAGTTTCCCCTTGCGCATTTGTGCCAGTTGTTCCCGACTCTAGGGGGTGGTGCTCATCTCCATTTCAAAGCCGAAGAGCCAGCGCTATCCGAAGAGGTCTCCATGGTCATGTGGCCGGCATGACTCAATGCCAAAGACACACAGAATATTGTTACCTTCCCACCAAAAGTGGTTCCTATTTTTCTACTTGCAATTTTACATGCTTTCAAACTGCTAGGTTGGCAGAAGCCGGGACAAGTAATGGGAGCTCACTCCGTTACGCAGCGCTAGGGATTCAAACCACCGAACTGCCGACCTTTCTGATCGACAAGCTCAGCATCTTAGCCACTGAGCCACCGCATCCCTCTAAATACAAAAAAGCCACCTGCAATTTAGATCATCTTCAAACAGTCAGGGGTCTGCAATGTTTATTTCAGTAGAAAACTCTGGAATCTATAGCTCCAACCTAGTGGTGGTTTCAAATTTTTTTAGAACCTCTTCTGTAGGTGTGGCCTGCTTTGTGGGAGTTGCTTGCCAGCCATGTGACCGGGTGGGAGTGGCTTGGCAGTCATGTGACTGGGTGGGCGCGGCCAACTTGTCAAATGTGGTGAAACTCACTTAACGCTCTTGCTTAGCAACCAAAATGTTGGCTCAGGAACTCTGGCATTTGAAGCACGCAAGTCTTAAAGCTGTCAAGTTACAAGACCCTTGCACCCCCAACTCTTTATGGTTTATTGTTTATGGTTTATTTAATTTATATACCGCACCCTTTCCCAAAAGGGACTCGGGGCAGTGCATAGGCAATTTAAAAACATATATAAACAACAATATATAAAATATAAAACCAAATAAAATTAATATCCCTGTGCTCAAAATTTAAATATATTAAAACAATATCCCTAAAAATCAATTTAAAACATTTTAACTGCAGACTGTGGGCTAGGTGATGTAAGTTAGGCCAGGCCGGCCTGTTGGAAAAAATAAGTTTTACGGTTCTGGCGGAAGGAGCGGAGATCCGTGATCATTCTCAGTTCGGGGGGGTAAGTCGTTCCAGACAGTTGGGCCCTCCACAGAGAAGGCCCTTCCCCTGGGCGTCTCCCGCTGGCATTGCCTAGTGGACGGCACCCGGAGAAGTCCCTCTCTATGGGAGCGAATCGGCCGAAGGGATGTATGGGGCAGGATGCGATCCCGAAGATACCACCCTTGGAGGTTTTTTAGAAAAAAACCCTCCAAGGGTGTTCAAATTTGACAGCTTTAAGACTTGTGGACTTCAACTCCCCGAATCCCTCCTCTCGCTCTTCCTCTTGATGATGGGCAGACGGGCGGGGGGAGGGAGCTGGAACCGGTTCTAAACAGCCCTGTAGATTTGTGGAACCTCTTCTATAGAACCCACCCCTGCTCCAACCTATCTGAACTGCTCTTGCATGATGAGAGTCTGAAGTTATAAGTTTCCAATAACGGGGGATATGTGTAGGCCAGGGTTGAAATGGGGGATGCTTGGGGCTCCCTGAGCTTGGTTGTTTTCTTGTAGACGTTTCATTACCCAACTCGGTAACGTCATCAGTGCTAGAAGGGAGTGTGGTTTTTGGGGGCGGGCTCAACACGGGGATTTTCTGGAGCTCCGGAATATCTCCGATCCTTGAGCTTTGGATTGGTCTAAAAATAGACCCAGCTGCCCCGTAGAGGCGGTGAGTGAGAGGGGATCCCCTGGAGATTCCAGAGACACCCGCAATGTCTCTGGAGTCAAAGGAGAACCCCCTGCAGTCCATCGCTTAAGTGGCTCTAGGGAGTGCTAGAAGGGAGTGTGGTTTTTGGGGGGGAGGAGGAGGAGAACGACTTTGGGGTCCTTGGTACTCTCCAGTGGTGGGTTTCTGCAGGCTCGCACCTACTCGCGAGAGCCAGTTGGTGAAATTTAGAGAACCGGTGAGAGGGGGTTCCACCGGCGTACCTGGAAGTAAATCTGGCCCGCAGCTGCCAGTGACCCAACGGGAAGGAAAGGAAAGGAAAGGAAAGGAAGGAAGGAAGGAAGGAAGGAAGGAAGGAAGGAAGGAAAGAAAGAAAGAAAGAAAGAAAGAAAGAAAGAAAGAAAGAAAGAAAGAAAGAAAGAAAGAAAGAAAGAAAGAAAGAAAGAAAGAATTTATCATCACAATTGAGTCCAAAATTTGGTTTGCTAAGCAAGAGCGTTGTTAAATGAGTTTCACCACATTTTAAAAGGTGGCCACTCCCACCCTGTCACATGACTGCCAAGCCACGCCCACAAAATAGGCCACACCTACAGAGTAGGTTCTAAAAAAAATTGAAACCCACCACTGGTACTCTCGGCGTGGCTGTTTTCTTGTAATTCTTTCACTATCCAACTAGATAAAATCATCAGTGCTGGAAGAGAGTGGAGTTTGGGAGGGGGAGGAGGAGGAAGAAGGAGAGGAGTGTAGCCCTGGTCTACACTCACGATCCTTCATTGGAATCAACCATCTGAACTCCAGAACTTATGTGATGTTTCCTGCTTGTTTTCTGACACTGCTTGTGGAATTGTGACCTCTGGATTGGCTGACGACCTTGACTTGGCTCTCAGAACCTTGGACTGGATGTGGACTATTTCTATATGTGCTCCTGTTAAAAGCAAACACATTCAGGGAAGCCCTTTTAAGAAACTCTGTTTTGGTTTGCTTTCCTTGTCTGCTGTGATCTCCCTGATCTTGGGGAAATTATTGTGTATGCATTGGAAACCGGAAACTGGACGCACGTGACCACGATGGCGAGCTACAAGTTGCAGGTAAGGGAGGAACCACCTGCATGCCGTAACAGACTGCATCATTGACACCCTCGCACCTGTGATTTCTACGAGTTACTTCCCAGTTGTGGCTCATCTCAATATGATCATAACATGAAGCTTTTTTTAATGTGTTTTTGATGTGCTCTGCAAAAACGTTTTTTCTACCTTGCATTCTTCTTGATATTGGCCCAAAGGCACAGCGTAATATCCTTCTCTTTCATGACAACTTCCATATTCCCGCTCTCGGATTCTCCGTAAGTACTGGCTTGCTGTAAAGAGCATTAGAATGGAGAAATGTTGAAACAAATGCACCAATCTACCCAAGAAATTGTCTGAAATGGATAACGGTATCTCTAATTGTAAATGTAACAAACCCCAAAGGGCATATTATCATGCGTGGTGGACTTGTGTGAAAAAGTGAAAAGACACTGGACACAAATACATGTATTGGACAACCTATGACAAGGATGTAGAGAGATTTAAAAAAATAATATCCAGATGCATCTAGAATTTTTCTTACTAGAACTTATGAATGTTCAATTAGAAAAGGTTCATGGACAATTGGTTTTTTACATGAGGCTATTATGTTGATGTTCGTTGCAAATTTCAGCTCCTTCTCAGTTGTTCTGACCCAGGCTTCCTTAAAAAGCAAGGAGCAGAGTCTCGGTCCCAGCAAAACCCCTTTTATTTACACCAGGGGTCTCCAACCTTTGCAACTTTAAGTCTGAAGGACTTCAGCTCCCAGAGTTCTCCACCCAGCTTTGCTGGCTGGAGAATTCTGGGAGCTGAAGTCCTTCAGACTTAAAGTTGCAAAGGTTGGGGACCCCTGATTTACACGACTGTCAATTCCTTTCATTCACAGTCAGCAAGGCTTGGCAAACAGTCTTTCTGAGGAATGTTTATCCACACGCACCTCATCTCGTTTGGAGAGCTGCCAGATAACTCGTTTCCAAACGCAGGGCAAGGTAACACTCGGCACAGAGTCTCTTAGAGTCACAAACAGAAACTTTCCACTCTTGAAATGACTGAATGAATGAATTGTTTCCTGCAAAAGCCCCCTCCCCATTCGCTCCTCTTTTGTTTCCTAGGGGAGGGGCCAATCACCTCCAAGGTGTGGCTTTACTCCCAAGTCGACCCTGCTTTCTTAGATGTTTTTGACTTCTGGCAACTCTGCGCGGGCGCACACTGGGAACAGGCTCCAGCTCTGAGATGGCGAACCTTTGGCACATGTGCCACAGGTGGCACATGGAGCCATATTCACTGGCACGCCAGCAGTCAGCTCGGGCGCTCATATGTGCACTGACCAGATGATTTTTGGCCTTCTGGAGGGCTGGGGGATGCCGTTTTCGCCTTCCGGAGGCTGGGGAGGGTTAGGGTTAGGGTTCCCTGGCCTCTGGAAGCATTCCTTGAGGCTCCGGGAGGGTGAAAACAGCCTCCCCAGGCTCCGGAGGCCTACAGGAGGCTGGAAACAGGCCCGAACTTCCTGAATTTTCGGTAGGCTCGTTTTTCGGCCCCCCCGAGCCTCCGTGCGCACCCTGCACTTACTTACATCCAAAATGGACCGCGTGGGGACTCCTGGGAAGGACTAGATGAGGTGGGCGAGGCCAGCCAGGAGTGGGATTGGGGGGTTCTCCGAACTGCACAGAATCTTAGCTAGAGGTTCTCCCAATCCCCTGTGAACCCCCAGCAGCCCCACCCCTGGGTCCAAATGAGACCTACGTCAATCCAAACAATCTGAAGATCGGAGAAAAACGGCAGCGAGAGTAAGGCCCACTTACCTTCAGCAGATGTTCTGTGGCTTGGTTGTATTTACGATGAAGCAAACTCTGCAAATGCACGACCGTCTCCTGGTACTGAACGACCTCACCGAAAGAGAGCTCGTCAAACGGCATCTCCAGGACGTACATTTCTAACTTGGCAATGAGCTGGAAGACATTCCACGCCGTTAGAAGACACGGGATATTCAGAACACACACACTCGTGTAGTGTGTATCGTGTGTATTGTAAATCATCTTCCTTTCTGCTCTGCGCTTATCTTCCTCTTATACAGGCAGTCCTCAACCGTATGTTTCAGTGGTGGGATGCAATTTTTTTTACTACTGGTTTTGTAGGCGTGGCATGGCTTGGTGGGTGTGGCTTGGTGGGCATAGCAAGGGAAGGATACTGCAAAATCTCCACTCCCGCCCCACTCCAGGAGAAGGTTACTGTAAAATCACCATTCCCTCCCCACTCCAGGGGAAGAATACTGCAAAATCCCCATTCCCTCCCCACTCCAGGGGAAGGATACTGTAAAATCTCCATTCCCTCCCCACTCCAGGGGAAGAATACTGCAAAATCCCCATTCCCTCCCCACTCCAGGAGAAGGATACTGTAAAATCTCCATTCCCTCCCCACTCCAGGGGAAGAATACTGCAAAATCCCCATTGTCTCCCCACTCCAGGGGAAGGATACTGTAAAATCTCCATTCCCTCCCCACTCCAGGGGAAGGATACTGCAAAATCTCCATTCCCTCCCTACTCCAGGGGAAGGATACTGCAAAATCTCCATTCCCTCCCCACTCCAGGGGAAGGATACTGCAAAATCTCCATTCCCTCCCTACTCCAGGGGAAGGATACTGCAAAATCTCCATTCCCTCCCTACTCCAGGGGAAGGATACTGTAAAATCTCCATTCCCTCCCCACTCCAGGGGAAGGATACTGTAAAATCTCCATTCCCTCCCCACTCAGGGAAAGGATACTGTAAAATCTCCATTCCTTCTCCATTCCAGGGGCAGGATACTGTAAAATCTCCATTCCCGCCCCACTCCAGGGGAAGGATATTGTAAAATCTCCATTCCCTCCCCACTCCAGGAGAAGGATACTGTAAAATCCCCATTCCCTCCCAAACAGCTGGGACTCAGGAGGCAGAGAATAGATGGGGGTGGGGCCAGTCAGAGATGGTATTTACCATTCTCCAAACTGCTCAAAATTTCTGCTACCGGTTCTCCAGAACTGGTCAGAACCTGCTGAATACCACCTCTGATTTGTTTAGTGACTGTTTAGTGACTGCATTGCAACAGCATTGAGAAAAGCAACTGATGAAAAGTGAACTTATGTTCTCACAACCCCTGCACCATCCCCTGGTCAAAATTCAAACGCTCGGCAACTGGCATGTATTTATGACGGTTGTAGTTCCAGGATAATGTGGTTATGTTTTGGCAAGCTCCTAAGGAGCAAAGTCAATGGAGAAGACAGATTTACTTAACAACTGTTTTGCTAAGTTAACCACCCCAGTGAATCACTTACGACCGGTGACAAGAAAGGTTGTAAAATGGGGCAAAACTCACTTAACAACGGTCTCACTTTACAACAGAAATTTTGGGCTCAACTGTGGTTGTACGTTGAAGAATGCGGTTATGTATTGTATTTTTGTATGGTTTTTATTTTTTTCTCTATAAACCACCCTGAGTCACACTGGGAGGAATTTGACAATAAATAAAATGAAATAAAATATAAAATAATATAAAATAATATAAAATAATATAAAATAATATAAAATATAAAATATAAAATATAAAATATAAAATATAAAATATAAAATATAAAATATAAAATATAAAATATAAAATATAAAATATAAAATAATATAAAATATAAAATATAAAATAATATAAAATAATATAAAATATAAAATATAAAATATAAAATATAAAATATAAAATATAAAATATAAAATATAAAATAATATAAAATATAAAATAATATAAAATATAAAATAATATAAAATATAGAATAGAATAAAAGAATAGAATAGAATAAATAAAATATGAAATATGAAATATAGAATAATATAAATATGAAATAATACAAAATATGAGATATGAAATCTGAAATAATATAAAATATAAAATAATAGAATAGAATAAAATAATAAATATAAAATATAAAATAATATAAAATATAAAATAATAGAATAAAGTAGAATAAAATAAAAGAATAGAATAGAATAAATAAAATAATGAAATGAGAAATGAGAAATATGAAATATTATTTATTTATGTTATTTTATTTATTTTATTTATTTTATTTATTTTATTTATTTTATTTATTTTATTTATTTTATTTATTTTATTTATTTTATTTATTTTATTTATTTTATTTATTTTATTTTATTTATTTTATTTATTTTATTTATTTTATTATTTTATTTTATTTTATTTTATTTTTTTATTTTATTTATTTTATTTTATTTTATTTTATTTTATTTTGTTTTATTTTATTTTATTTTATTTTATTTTATTTTATTTTATTTTATTTTATTTTATTTTATTTTATTTTATTTATTTTATTTTATTTTATTTTATTTTATTTTATTTTATTTTATTTTATTTTATTTTATTTTATTATTTTATTTTATTTTATTTTATTTTATTTTATTTTATTATTTTATTTTATTAAATTTATAAACCGTGCCACTCTCCCCGAAGGGACTTGGGGCGGTGCACAGGAAATTAAAATGGAAATATAAAAACATAGCAATAGATAAATACTAAAAACAGATTAAATACTAATAACCCTGTGCTAAAAATCCTAAAACTCTTACCCCTTAAAATCCAAATTAAAACAATTTAGGCTTCATTCTGCAAGCTTGATGGTGTGGATTAGGCCAGGCTGGCAAGATGGAAGAAGTACGTCTTCAAGTTTTGGCGGAAGGAGCGGAGGTCCGTGATAGTTCTGAGTTCAGGGGGTAGATCGTTCCAGAGGGTTGGGCCCACCACAGAGAAGGCCCTTCCCCTGGGTGTCGCCCGCTGGCACTGCCTAGTGGACGGCACCCGGACAAGTCCCTCTCTGTGGGAGCGGATCGGCCGAAGGGATGTGTGGGTAGGATACGATCCCGCAGATAACTAGGCCCCGTGCCATGGAGCGCTTTGAAGATGGTGACCAACACCTTGAAGCGCACTCGAAAGGCCACAGGTAGCCAGTGCAGCTCGTGCAGGAACGGTGTTACATGGGAATGCCTTGGGGCTCCCAAGATTCCCTGTGTGGCCGCATTCTGAACTAGCTGTAGTCTTCGGGTGCACCTCAAGGGGAGCCCCATGTAGAGAGCATTACAGTAGTCTAGACGGGATGTCACGAGCGCATGAAATAAATGCGAAATAGGAAATAATGTAAAATATGAAATATGAAATATAAAATAATAGAATAGAATAAAATAAAATAATAGCAGAGAATAAAATAATAAATATAAAATATAAACTAATATAAATATGAAACATAAAATAATATAACATATAAAATAAAACAAAACCAAACCAAGCCAATCCTGCTCACTGGGAGAAGACCCCTGACCTATCCCTGACTGGAGGAATGACTATTATGGGATATAAGAGCGGCAGGGACTTACTTCCAGCACCTTGGTCCCTTTCTCAACCACCGTCGTAATATCGTTCTGGGTCTCTTCTAGCCACAAACTCATAAAAGTGTTGATTTCCTGGGGAACGGTTGGGTCTGGGCTGCCATCACAACATGTATAATGTTCCCACTGGAGAAACACCAATCAATACCGTCAATGAATAAAGACAGAAAGCAGAGAAGCTTTGGATGGATTTGAAACAGAGGCAGGAAAGTAGATTTGCACAACTAGTCTCTTGTTCACAGGTAGTCCTCGCTTAATGACCCAGTTGCTTTAAAAAGCTACATGCACGCACTGGCAAGCTGATTTTCGGCCTTGATTTTCGGCTGTTTTTCACCCGCCAGAGACTTCAGGAATGGACTTCCGGTTTGCACATTGGATGGTTTTTTTGCCCTCCGGGACGAAAAACAGCCCAACGCGCAAACCGGAAGTTCGGGAACGCACTTCCGGGTTGCCCGCTGAGCCATTTTTCTCCCTCCAGAGGCTTCAGGAGGCTTCCCTGAAGCCTGGGTAGGGCTAAAAATGGCCCAACGGAAGTTCAGGAACAAACTTCCAGGTTGCCTGTTGGGCCGTTTTTCTCCTTCCGGAGGAGGCTTTCCTGAAGCTTGCGGAGAGCAAAAAATGGCGCAATGCACCTCCTGGAAGTCCGGAGGCTTCACTGTGGCCTGCGTGCATGTGCGGGAGGGTTGTGCGTGCATGCGCGGGAGGGAGCGCATTGCATTATGGGTGTGGTCACGCATGCGGGGGATCCCCCCCAAGCTCCCCCCGCTTATGCCACACCTCAACAAAAAAGGTTAGCCATCCCTGTCTTATCGCAATGTAGATTTGTTCGCAAAAGATTTGCATCCTTTAAAAATTACACCGCGAATTCCATTTTTCCCTCATAGGGAGCAGAACTCAAACATTCCAGGGCACGCATACCTTCGCAAGAGCTCTACTTTTCAACTTCCATTGAGCCGCAAGGGAAAAGCTCTCTTCTAACTCAGAAAGTTCATCTAACTCTTCACCTCGACGTTCTTGATCCTGTATGGGACACAGGAAAAAGGTCCCTTATTTATTTTAACCTCCGCGTAGCCCATTGCAACCAGTGGTGGGTTTCAAAATTCTTTCGAACCTCTTCTTTAGGTGTGGCCTGCTTTGTGGGAGTGGCTTGGCAGCCATGTGGCTGGGTGGGAGTGGCTTGGAAGCCATGTGGCCGGGTGGGAGTGGCTTGGCAGCCATGTGGCCGGGTGGGAGTAGCTTGGCAGCCATGTGGCCGGGTGGGAGTGGCTTGGCAGCCATGTGGCCGGGTGGGAGTGGCTTGGCAGTCATGTGACCGGGTGGGAGTGGCTTGGCAGTCATGTGACCAGGTGGGCATAACCAACTTATCAAACGTGGTGAAACTCACTTAACAACACTCTTGCTCAGCAACCAAAATGTTGGCTCAGGAACTCTGGCATTTGAAGCATGCAAGTCTTAAAGCTGTCAAGTTACAAGACCCTCGCACCCCTCACCCTTTAGGAAAAAAAACCCCAAGGGTGTTCAAACTTGACAGCTTTAAGACTTGTGGACTTCAACTCCTAGAACTCCTCCTCTCGCTCTTCCTCTTGATGATGGGCAGATGGGCGGGGGGAGGGAGCTGGAACCGGTTCTAAACGGCCCTGGAGATTTGGGGAACCTCTTCTATAGAAGAGGAGGGTAGAACTGGCAGGAACCCACCCCTGATTGCAACTCTTCTCCTTGAAGATCACTCAGAAGCTGCAACTGATAAAAAATGCAGCCTGCTCAGCATTTATGAATCCTTCTTGCTTTATCCAAGATAAATACAGTATATAAGTGGTACCTCACTCAATAGTAGCAACTGTGAGAGGGATCTTGGAGTCCTAGTGGACAACCATTTAAATAGGAGCCAGCCGTGGGCAGCAGCTGCCAAAAAAGCCAACACAGTTCTAGGCTGCATAAACAGAGGGATAGAATCAAGATCACGTGAAGTGTTAATACCACTTTATAAGGCCTCAGTAAGGCCACCCTTGGAATACGGCATCCAGTTTTGGTCACCATATTATAAAAAAAGATGTGGAGACTCTAGAAAGAGTGCAGAGAAGAGCAGCAAAGATGGTTAGGGGATTAGAGGCTAAAAGGTTGCAGGAACTGGGTAAGTCTAATTTAATGAAAAGAAGGACGACATGATAGCAGTCTTCCAGTATTTGAGAGGCTGCCACAAAAAGGAGGGGATCAACTTATTTTCCAAAGCACCAGAAGGCAAGGCAATTAACAATGGATGGAAACTAATCAAGGAGAGAAGCAACCTGGAATTAAGGAGAAACTTCCCTAACAGTGAGGAAAATTAACCAGTGGAACAACTTGCCTCCAGAAGTTGTGGGTGCTCCATCACCAGACATTTTTAAGAAGAGATTGGACAGGCATTTATCTGAAATAGTATAGGGTTTCCTGCCTGAGCAGGGGGCTGGACTAGAAGACCTCCAAGATCCCTTCCAGCTCTTCTTATTCTGTTATCCATGAAAGGTGCATGGGCTAACAATGGTGAGATTCAAAACTTTTTACTACTGGTTCTGTGGGCATGGCTTGGTGGGCGGGGCATGGCTTGGTGGGCGGGGTGGGGCTTGGTGGGCAGGGTGGGGCTTGGTGGGCGAGGTGTGGTGTGGCTTGGTGGGCATGGTGTGGCGGGCGTGGGGACAGCCAAAGGGCCGGATGTAGCTGAGGGGCCCAAAAAATTCCCAGGTGTTCTGAGGATAATATCCACAGCAAGATCTGAGGGAGCTCACTTTAGCTTCAAGGCGTTCCGTCTTCTCTCTTTCCACACGTTCCTTTTCCGCCTTCACAGCTTGTTCCTGCTCGGCGCGTAAGCGGGCTTGCTCTGGGAATAAAATAAAAGACACGATGAATGAGGTTTTATTTTTATTTTAAGGGACGGGGGTGGCTGAGTGGCTAAGATGCTGAGCTTGTGGATCAGAAAGGTTGGCAGTTCAGCGGTTCGAATCCCGTTCGAAACACCGCTAGGGATTCGATCACCGATACTTTGGGAACTATTAGGGAGGCGTTGTCCTCACCCTTTTTCTCTCACATATGACATCTGGGTTGAGTTGCCTATTACGCCAGTAGCAGCTGCCTAATTGACTGGCCCCTCCCAAGAGGCTTTAAAAGAAATCCTCGGTACATCGAAAGGTTTGCAGGAAACAACGCAGAGAGGTTATTTCAGAGTCAGAGAGTTTTACAGAGTCGGAGAGTTTCTATCGTGTTATCTTCTAGTCAAGGTTAGTTCAAGCAAAGCTGCCAAGTAGCAGTCAGTCTAGTCATTTGTCTTGTGTCGGGAGGGAGTCAGAACAGGTCACTATACGAACCGTTGTAAGTCGAGGACTACCTATAACACAGAGGCTCCAAATCCACCTACCTTCCTCAAGCAGTCGCTTTTCCTCCTCTTCCCTTAGCATCCTCATCCGCTCAGCTTTACTAATCTTCTTAGTACCAGCAGACTGACCCCAAACAAAAGAACGGAAAGGAAATTAAATGTTACAGCACTTCTAAAAAAGGACAGAGCCGAAGCGGGACTCCATATATTTCTTATTCCGAGAAATATATTGCTTAAAAATAGAGCCACTTTTCAAATTAGGGCATTGAGGAGACATAGTTAGTTTTGAAATTGTGGAATGGAAGATGAACTGATCTTTATTTTCCTACTGGCTGTTTACCCGGCGTTGCCCGGGAAATTTGTTTATCCCAATTCTGTATAAACCATTCACAAATGTCCGGACTAAACATATTTTCTAATGTTGGATTTTCCCCCTTAACAAAGGGAGGCCCCTTGTGGAGTACTGGGAAGCCGTTACCAAGGCAACTTCACTGTACTGTACAGGAGAGACCATTTTATGGCAGGATGGTAGAAGCCATTTTAAGGCACAACAGGCTGTATCTTAACAGAACACACACAACCCAAGGGGTGTTAGGGGTATTTTACCCCCCACAGTATTTGATTCCAGAGAATAAATCCTCTGTGTACCACGTTTGGCTGAAATTGCTCGTGGTGTTCCAGAGTTATGCTGGAACATACACACACAAAGCTATAAAGAAATGCGCAGAAGGCAGAGGAGAGGAGAGCAGTGGAAATCTATCGGCCTGTCCTTGGGATGGAAGAGCCACTGCTGCTAGCAAAGCCCCACCCTACCTCTGGGGATCAAAGGCAGGGGGCAGAGATGAATAGGTGTGGCAGAGGAGAGGAGAGCAGTGGAAATCTATGGGCCGGTCCTTGGGATGGAAGAGCCACTGCTGCTAGCAAAGCCCCACCCTACCTCTGGGGATAAAAGGCAGGGGGCGGAGATGAATAGGTGTGGCAGACAACTATTCATCTCCCTGCCGGACAGACTTGTTAGCCTGTTGTGAGAGAGGGAAACTTTTTTTGCCAGGGCTGTCGTCCCGCCTAATAAAAGAATCATTGATTTAACTACACAGGGTTTGTCGTGCTTGGAAGCCGGGTCAGAACAGGGAAGGAGAAAGACTGGAGGCAGGATGAGATGGCTTTTCCTCAGCTGTGCCAGAGGTAATTCCATCAGAACATCAAACAGTCACTAAGTGACTGGTCATAAGTTAATGTGCTTCCTCTGAAGTAAAAATCAAATCATTAGCATTCAGACACCTGAAAAAAATCGCACGTGATCATGGAGGTGTGTCAATTCCACAATCCTTGTGGGTACTGTTGTACTTTGTCCTTTAGGACAGGGGTCTCCAACCTTTGTAACTTTAAGTCTGAAGGACTTCAGCTGCCAGACTTCTCCAGCCAGCAAAGCTGCAAAGGTTGGAGACCCCTGCTTTAGGAGACAGAGAGTTGTGCAACAGAATTACAGCTAGAGAAACGTTGCTAGAGGACACACTAATAGAGTCTCAGACACTGATAGTAAAAACAAGTCGCTTTACTTGTGATGGAAAAATAAACTACTGCTTCAGAAGCAGTGATAGTCAGTCCTGCATCAAATACAGTCTTTAACTCAAAAGCAGTTAGTTTACAGTTGCAATCCATGATTCTTCCTTGTTCTGCTGACCTAACCCGACACCACAGTATCTCCAGTTCAAAGTCAGCAAACTAACAGTGCTCCTGGCTCCCTCTTATTGCTGAGTTAATTACAGCAGCCAATTTCATTCCACTGTATATATATGCCATGATTACAAATGGTCTCTGTTACTTTAAGTGCTACAGTGGAATGAAATTGGCTGCTGTAATTAACTCATATATATATATATAGCCAACCCAACACTAGGATTATAGTCCTAACAAGTACAAAAGATGAAAGCCTGACCATAGAAGTATTAGGGTGCTCCAGGTGTTAACGCACTATAACTTCCAACCGTTGCACCGTTGGCTATGCTGGCTAGGGCAATTGAGAACTGTCGTTCAGTCAGTGGTATCTGGTCAATAGGTTTCAGTTAGTTTGAGGACACAACAGGCTACAAGTTTGTTAATCATTCATGCACTTAAATCCCATGTATATTAAAAAAATAACTATAATGCTGGCTGGGGAATTCTGGGAGTTGAAGTTCACCCATCTTAAATTTGCTAAGGTTGGGAAACACTGCCCCAATGGATTGAAACCAGTGGTGGTACTCAGGCAGTTCAGAGCAGTTCAGGCAAACAAGTAGTGGTCACCTACAGTTGATGGTGTGCTTGCTCACCCACCCCGGCTCTATGTCGTCCTACGTAGCCACATTTTCTAAGCAAAGCATGTGCACAGAAGGCACGCATGCTCACAGTTTTGGGGCGCGGCGATCCAGTGATAAAATTATGTGAAAACCACCTCTGATTGAAACACACTGTGTGAACTAACCTGCTTTTAAACCAAAGTGGAACCATCGTTTGAAGTTATAAATCTATACCAAGGTTAAATATACAAGCTATTGGTAAGTATGAATGCCTCTAGGATTAATTTAGCTGTCTACCTACGTACCTTTTTCTTTTTGGGACCCTAAATGCAGAGAGGAGGGGGGAAAAAGAACAGAGAAAATCAGAAAAACACAATAAAACTGTCAAGACGGGGAAGGGAAAGTAATCTGAATTCCATCTTACCATCAGCCTCAATATCTGTGTTCACACAAACACAAGTTGAACCCACAAAAGGGAACACTGAAAGTCTCAACCGTCTTCTAATGCTTTACAAAATATCCTGTTTTGTTTGCAGCTAGTTCTCACTTAACAACCAGTGATTGTTAGAAATTACAACTAACCTCCCCCCCCCCCCCCCCGAGCTATCTATGACTCAGTTCTGGAGATCTAACGGTCATACCCACCCATGATTTTCAGAGGGTTTTTTGTCCAATTCTGGCATTTACTACAAGTTTTGGACAAATCCCCCCCCCCTCCACCGATTGAATAAAATGGGTTCATGTAATGACTGCCAGAAAAAAAGGATTGCAAAATCAGGCGCCGTCCTGTGGTGACCCACTTGACCGCTTCAATGTATAGTGAGCCGCGGTGGCGCAGTGGTTAGAGTGCAGTATTGCAGGCTACTTCTGCTGCCTGCCGGCTGCTTGCAATTTGGCAGATCAAATCTCACCAGGCTTACGGTTGACTCCTTCCGAGGTGGGTAGAATGAGGACCCAGATTGTTGGGGGCAAAAGGCTGACTCTCTAAACCCCTCAGAGAGGGCTGTAAAAGCAATGTGAAGCAGTATATAAGTCTAAATGCTATTGCTATTGTAATCCCAGGCAAAAAGGTTGTAAAATGGGGTGTGACTCACCTAGCGACCATCTTGCTTGGCAACAGAAATTCAGCTCCCAATTATGGTTATAAGTTGAGGACTCTTTATATTAGCAAGGCAGAATTCACCGGCGGCCAAGGAAAAAGAGCCCAGGTGGATATTCTCCAGCACATGGTTAAGTACACCTGGAAACATCTCCCTACCTACCTATTCTCTCTCTCTCTCTCTCCCTACCTACCTACTGTATTTCTCCCTCGCTCTCTCTCCCTCTACCTACCTACCTACCTACCTACCTACCTACCTACCTACCTACCTACCTACCTATCTATCTACTGTATTTCTCTCTCCCTCTCCCTACCTACCTACCGTATTTCTCCCTCTCTCTCTATCCCTCTACCTACCTATCTACTGTATTTCTCTCTCTCTCCCTCTCCCTACCTACCTACCGTATTTCTCCCTCTCTCTCTATCCCTCTACCTACCTACCGTCTTTCTTTCTTTCTCCCTCTCTCCATCCCTCTACCTACCTACTCTTCAAAACCTTGGTGCGTCTTAGACTTCGGTGCGTCTTATACCCTGAAAAATATGGTAATTGATTTCCTTTGCAAGCGTTCCTCTAATTATCCCTAACAAAAACATCTGGGGTTTAAATTGAATTTGAAGGCCTGTTATTGCTTGCAACCAGGTTCTTATTTGACTCCAATATTTCCTCGCTTCCGGACAGGTGCACCACATGTGGAAATATGAACCATATTCGTGTTTACATTTCCTATAAAGCCACCTGAAGTTTAAATAGGGCCGAGGCATAAAGCTTTATTGGGGTTTGACCCAAAGGGTTTGACCCAAAGCATTCTCGCCTCCATCTTAGCACGTCCAAGTGGAAATAAAATATTTTTTAGGAAAAGAAAGAAGAAAAAAGTTGTGTTTTTTTTTTTAAAAAAAGACATGCAGGTTATATAGCCCCAATGGGTGGCTGCGTTCACACAACACGTTGACCCACTCGCGTGTTTCGTTCTCTTTGCAAAGCGTTGGCAAACGAGATGTGGGGGTGCGTGTGATTTGCATATGCAAATAGATATGCAAATAATGTCTCCCCTCAGGTTGGGGGAAAGGGCGTCACTCACCATTTTTCAGCAGCACCCTCAACACCCGGGCTGAAAAGTTGTTGACGACCCCGCCTCTCCGTTTCTGCGGCAACCAGTCCCGCCCCTCTACGCCGCGCTCCGAGAGTCCCCGCCCCTTGACGCTCCTGGCAAAGGGGAATGGATTCACCCAGGCTAGTGTGGTAACACACTTCAGGTTCCCAAGTGAACTTTGCGGAGTCTATGTTAGACTTAAGCGTCTCATATACAGAACGAGGACAATCAGGACGCGTGGCGCTTCGGGTGGGGGAGAAATGAATAAGGGTGGGTTTGAGGTTTTTTTGGGGGGGGGCACTCCGTGCAATGATAGAGGTTTTGCCAATGCGTACGTTGAATCGAATTCGGAAGTGATAACTGAGGTGGGGTGGCAGCTTTCATTTTGTTTTCCCTCTATGATTCCCAAATCTTATTGGTTGGAGAATTCTGGGAGTTGAAGTCCACTTTAAAGTTGCCAAGTTTGGGGACCCCTGATCTAAAACTTTGCAAATAGGATGGGTGGTGTATGTTATATATTAAATATTTCATATATATTTACATGCGACATGCTAACTTGGATACGCAGGGGGAAACATTAACATTAACTTTAAATTTTAATTAAGTTTTGCCTGTTGTGTGAATGGAGCCGCCAATTGTTGCTGACCGCGAAGCGGTTAAAATGTCATTTGGTTAAAGCGGGACTCTCTTCTGAGAGCAGAGGCTCGCCTCTTCCCTTTCGTATCTCTACCTATCCCTGCTTGCGAATCTTAAGCAATGCCATCCAGGACATTTGAAGAGTCCTCTCGCTTTCCCCCCCACTTCGCGCGCAGGCGCAATAGCCGTCAGACCGCCTAGCTGTCTGGAAACAGCTGGGCAAAGTGGGAGTTTATGGACTGCGCAGGTAAGTGAATTATAGCTTAACATTAAGTGAAATTAACGTTCTTACCGGGTTGGGGGAGCCTCCCAGACTCCAGGGACTCGGCTTATTGGTGGGCAGCTTGCAGCTGTAGCCTTCAGCCCCCTTGACATGTTGGGAGTACTACAGCTCCCATCATCCACAGCTCAGCCTAGCTAGCCCAGGCTGATTGCTGAATAGGGAATCTCCGGTTAAAACCCTAGAAATTAGGTGGATTCAGTGGTGTATGCATGCAGGAACTCGACAGGACGCAGAGCGCTCCTTTTTCCCCTCCTACAGCAACCCTGCCAAGTTGGTTGTGGGAATCCTAGTAATGGGTCACCCATCCACCCACCCCGGGGGAGCTTCTGCGGTTGTGGAGGGACTTCAACCTGGGTTTGAAGTCCAGCCTCTTCACCACTACTGCAACCTCGGTTAGGGCAAGTTGCAACCAATAACTTTTCCTGTAACTTTTCCCCCCAAGTTTTTTTTTATTATTATTATTATCATCATCATCATATACTTTATTCATTAAACATGAAACTCAGCCCACTGAACATTAAAAAATGCATCACAAATACCATTGACTGATGCTAATGGTTGATACGGTTTGCTGCCAGCGTCCTAGGTATTAAACCAAGTACCTTCTTAAAATGTAAGATGTTCTTTTCTCTGCAAATTCCTACACTCTTCCTTAAGAAGATCCTTTTTATGTGGATTTTTCATATTTGTTGAAGGGGGAAAAATGTCTTAAGCATTCCACAGGAGGAAAAAAAAAGTGATTAACCAGTATGAATCAAATCTAACGTCCAGCTTTTCTCTAATGATTTCCTTTTAACTTCAGAATGATTGTAAGGATCAGGCCAATTGAATTCTTTCCTACGTTTTGATGTGTGGGACTTTTTGGTTCTCTCAGATTGTGCCCTGAGAAGCTAGGCCTCTTATTGCCTACTCTGAGAAGATCTAGGCCAGTGTGAGGGCAAAGCTTTTTGGCACCAAGTGCCCAAACCGGGATGTGCGGGCATGTGCCAGAGTGCCGGAAACCCAAAGACCAGCTGGCCACTGTGCACATGCCTGTTTTTTGTTGTTTTTCGGATCATTTCCAGGCTATTTTTCGGATTGTTTTTCAGGCCAAAAACGGCCCAGAAAATAACCTGGAAAACAGCCCGAAAAACAGGCTGTTTTGGGATCATTTTCTGGCTGGTTTTCAAGCTATTTTTCAGGCCAAAAACAGCCTGAAAGCGGCCCAAAAAACGTCTGTTTTTGGCTGGTTTTCTGGCTATTTTGGGCAGTTTTTCCAGCTAAACACCCTGAAAAACAGCTCAAAAAACAGCTTGTTATTTGGCTGTTTTTCAGGCTGTTTTCAGGTGCTCCAGCACACGTGAAAGCCAGCTGGCTGCCATGCGCATGCCTGTTTTTTGTCCATTTTTGGCTGTTTTTCGGGCCAAAAACGGTCCGAAAAATGGCCCAAAAAACAGCCTGTTTTGGGGGTGTTTTCAGGCTGTTTTTCAGGCCAAAAATGGGCCAAGAACAGCCCTGAAAAACAGCTCAAAAAACAGCTTGTTTTTTGGTCGTTTTTCGGGCTGTTTTTCAGGTTCTCCAGCACCCGTGAAAACCAGCTGGATGGTGTGCATGTGCACACTTGAAACCAGAAGAACAGCTGGCGACGGCATGCATGCCCGGAGAGGGGTCTGCATGCCATCTTTGGCACGCATGCCATAGGTTCGCCATCACAGAGCCAAGGGACGTTAAGGATTGCAATCCAACATATTTGAAGGAACTTAATGGTGTACAATGATGCATCAGCTGGTTTTCCAAAATGTCAAAAAAAAAAAAAACCCCACCCAAAACAGACTAAAAGATGTGGAGACTCAGAAACTGAGAACAGTGAGAAAGGTGATTAGAAGCCTAGAGACTGAAATACACGAAGAACGGTTGCAGGAATTGGGTAAATCTTGTATTCCACAAGGGGGCTCCCTCAGGTAAGGGAGAAAATCCAACATTAGAAATTACCCTATTTTTCAGAGTATAAGACGCACCTTTTTCCTCCCTAAAAGAGGGTGAAAATTAGGGTGCGTCTTATACACGGAATGTAGACCCACCCACCCACTGGCCCCCACCCTTTGGCCTCCTTCTCCCAGCAATTTCCCTCCTTACAGCAAACGGGGGCTTGTGGAGGCTGCAATAGGCTATAGCAATCCCCACAGCCTGAAACAGCTGATGATCGGGAGAAATTGAAAGTGAAAGTTGCTGTTTGCTCTAGGACAGGAGTCCCCAACCTTTTTTTGCACCAGGGACCGGTTTCATTTTAAAGAAAATTCTGCGGACCGGCTGGCGTAGAGGAGGGGCGAGGCGGAACAGGCGGCGCATGCGCACACGGGGGGGGGGAGTCGGCTCACTCGGCCCTCTAGGGCCTCCAATGGCGCGAACGGCCGTGCCTGCGCTCTCCCACATCTGGCGCGCGCTCTGCCCAGGGGGCTGCCCCCTCCTCCCTCCTCCTCCTCTCCGGCCCTGCGGCCCGGTTCCTATCAAGCCACAGACCGGCACCGGTCCACGGCCCGGGGGTTGGGGACCCCTGCTCTAGGAGGCAAATTGCTGGGAGGTAGATTTTTTCTTCTTCTTATGCTAGCCAGGCTGTTTGCTGCAAGGAGGTAAGTCAATAACTATAAATGCCTATAGAAAGTTCAAATGATTAGACTTGCTTTTTAAAGACTGCTTTATTATTTTTCTAGACAGCTTAGCAAAACGAAGCAGCTTTTTAAAATAAACGCTTGATCTGAAGAGACCCAGTGCCACTGAATCTTCTTTTAAATAGCAGAGAATAACTATACTTCCAGAAAGCACATCAATTTTAACAGCATCTGTACAAGTATACTCTGAAATGTAACACTACAAACAGTGTATATTGTCTGTATTGCTTGCTGTTAGTTGCAAGGAGGCGAATTGCTGGGAGGCAGAGGCAGATATTTTTCCCTTCTTTTCCTCCCCAAAAGCCAGATGTGTCTTATACTTTGGAGCGTCTTATACTCCAAAAAATACGGTTATGTTTGGTCCAGACATTTCCCCCCCCCTATAAATAAATAGCCGGGCAATGCTGGGTTATCAGCTAGTCTGTAATTTTAAAAAAACCTGTTCGGATTGCATCATGCACCTCATTTTTAAACTGATTGTTCTTCAGGTAAATATGCCAGTCCTCATGAATAAAACGGATATATGTTTCAACTGACAACATGGCCAACCCTCTCAGATACGAAGTACTGAATCTGTACAAAAACGTAAGTATGAGGAGTAACTCCGCCTTCTCCCAGTGGGGGAACTCCAAAAATGTTAGACCTCTAATTTTATGTCCAGCCATTTGAAGGACACCTGGTTAGGACAGGCAGAGTAAACTGGACCTAAATAAGAATTCCTATGATTTGTTCCCTGTGTATAACTCAACCATATCTTGTGTTTTGAAGCTTCTGTATCTGGGAAAGGAGTACCCCAAAGGGGCTGACTACTTTCGAACCCGGCTCAAGGCAGCCTTCCTGAAAAACAAGGAAGTGAAGGAACCGGAAGAAATTAAAAAACTGATTGCCAGAGGCAAATTTGTCATCAAAGAACTGGAAGCCTTGTACTTCCTCCGAAAATACCGAGCTCTGAAGCAACGATACTACGAGGACAGCTGAGCACCAACCAGTTGTAAAGCCTGAAAGGCGTGTGCAGCCCAGGGGTTAAATGATGGGTAATCGGCCCGTAATGGTAATAATAAAATCTGTTGAATAATTTTCTGCAGAAATCAGAGACATTTGCTACCATCAGGGTGGGTGTAATTTGAGTTAGATTTAAAAGTATTGCAAGTATAAAAGATAAAGGTTCCCCTCGCACATACATGCTAGTCGTTCCCGACTCTAGGGGGCGGTGCTCATCTACGTTACAAAGCCAAAGAGCCAGCGCTATCCGAAGACGTCTCCGTGGTCATGTGGCCAGCATGACTCAATGCCGAAGGCGCACGGAACGCTGTTACCTTCCCATCAAAGGTGGTTCCTATTTTTCTACTTGCATTTTTTACGTGCTTTTGAACTGCTAGGTGGGCAGAAGCTGGGACAGGTAATGGGAGCTCATTCCGTTACACGCCGCTAGGGATTCGAACCGCCGACCTTTCCAATTGACAAGCTCAGTGTCTTAGCCACTGAGCCAACGCGTCCCTTTAAATGGATTGAGGCACCATTATTCCATGAATTCATCTCTCTGGTTGCATTAAGACCAGCAAGACGTTGCATGAACTGGAATAATCTGACTAATAAGAATATAGCACAATACAGCAGTCAGATCTATGGGAATCCTATTTTACCTGTACGTGCATCTTTTCAGGGCTGACTAATCAAAACATCTGCCTGCCGGAACCGGTTCATAACCAGATTATTTCCACACAGCTCCTGTAGAAGGCCTCGCCCACCTTATCTAAACTAGCTTTGGGCTGACGGCATTCCCACAGCACAGGTCATAGACCGAGTGAGTCCCAAAACGCCTGTTCATAACAATACAAGAAATCATAAGCAATAGGTCTGCCCAACACTTCACTTCTCAATTCTGAAGTAAGTGCTTTGGAGCAGGTGATGGACATCCGAATAAATAGATCACTTTGCGAACATTGATAAATTAGCCCACTGTTAACCTTCATTGGCTTTGAAACTCAGCAGCTCAGCATGCAATCCAGGAATAGGTTATGCCAGAATTCCTGCAGGAATGAGCTTTTGAGAAATGTTCAAATCCTTAATAAGATAAAAGGTTCCCCTGGCACATATGTGCTAGTTGTTTCCAACTCTAGGGGGCGGTGCTCATCTCTGTTTCAAAGCCAAAGAGCCAACGAAGACATCTGTGGTCATGTGGCCGGCATGAGGCCAAAAGCTCACGGAACGCTGTTGCCTTCCCACTAAAGGTGGTGCCTATTTTTTCTGCTTGCATTTATATATGCTTTTTGAACTGCTAGGTTGGCAGAAGCTGGGACAAAGAACAGGAGTTCCCTCCATTACGTGGGGCTAGGGATTCAAACCACCGACCTTCTGATTGACAAGTTCAGCGTCTTACCCTCTGCGTCCCCAGATCATTAATATATGGCTCTATAACCACCTCCACTGTTTGTTCTGTTGCCTGATTTCACCTTTTATTTTTTTCCTAAGAATAAAAAAAAAGATGGGAAGCTGACAAAAGCAAAGCACGAGCCTCCCGCATCATCTTGATTTAAAATAAAGGCTTCTAAGTGTTTTTATCAGGTTCTAAAATATTGAATTATCTGGGTTGGCGCCACTCAACTGGTGCCCAATTTGGTTCCGGTTTCACAACTGTACGGCGAATGGCAAACTACCGTAGCTTCCAAGGCGGAATTCACACAATATCCCCATTAAAAAACCCAATCAAGGCTAATGTCAATTAAACTAAGCACATTTTGTCAATTTAACTGGTCTAATTAAATGTATTGGGTGATAAAAACTACAATTTGATAAATAAATCTTTTCTTGAGCCTCCGGGAGGGTGAAACGGCCTTCCCAGACTCCGGAGGCTGGAAATGGGCCCGTTTCCGGCCTTCCCGAACTTCCACTAGGCCCATTTTTCATCCTCCACACCCCTCCGCGCATGCCCTGCACTTACCTGCATCCAAAACGGGCCGCGTGAAGACTCCTGAGAGGGGAGGGTGGGTGGGGCCAGCCAGGAGTGGGTTCTCTGAACTGCACAGAATCTTAGCTAGACGTTCTCCCGAATCCCTGCGGACCGCCAGCAGCCCACCCCTGCCACACAGGGACACACACCAGAAGCCAGCATTTATTTCATTTCTGGCAAAAAAAACCACTCACTGGGTACAATTAACCATGGTTTGGTAACCCGCTTAAAGACGGGCATAGTTTGCACCTGTAATTCCAGGCTCAATTACAGTTGTAAATTGAGGACTACCTGTAGTTGGTAGAGACTAGGGGTTTGTAACATCATGAACTTCAAGGCCCAAATTATGTAATTTGCATTGGGGACAGGTGCACAATGATGCACAGCGCATGATGTCATTGTGGCTTCTACCCAACGCCTGTGGAGGTGGGTCAGTTTGGGCTTTGAGATGCATTAATTCCTGCCTCTGACTTACACACCTCTTTTACACTTACCTTTGGTAGGAAACTACTTGTTTGTGGAAAGACCGTGGAGTCCTTGGTACTCCCTGAGCTTGGTTGTTTACTTGCAGACATTTTGTTACCAGACTAGGTAACACTATCAGTGCTAGAAGGGTGTGGAGGTCACTCTCTGTTTATACACAGTATAAGTTAGAAGTTTATATTTAGTAGATAGTTCTGTCAATGTTGAAGGGAGGAAGTAAGCCTAATCAGAGAACTATTAAGGAGAAAACACCCCCCACCAACACGGCAAGCTATCATTTTATACATATATATATATAAAAGGCTGTGTGTGTGTGTGTGTGTTCCAGCATAATTCTGGACGGCCTCGAGCAATTTCAACCAAACTTGGTACACAGACTTACTCTCTGGAAAAAATATTGTGGCAGTAAGACACCCTAACACTCCTCAGTGTGTGTGTTTGTTAAGATACAGCCTGTTGTGCTTAAAATGGCTTCTACTGTACAGCCCAGCGGAGTTGCCATGGTAATAGCTTCACAGTACTCCACAAGGGAGTTTCCTTTGGTAAGAAGGAAAATCCAACATTAGAAATTACGTTGGGTCCGGACATTTTCCCCCTATAAATAAATACCGGGGCGACACCGAGTTATTGGCTAGTTGCATATAAAATGAGAGGAAAGTCCACTCCCTTCTAGTACTGATGATGTAATCTAGATGGGTCATTAAACACCTCCAAGTAAACAACTAAGCTGAGAGAGAATCCAGGACTCCACAGTTTGACACCGAGCTACAAATATTCTCTTCTTTTGGAAGTCTTGTCACATTCCAGGGACGCAATTTCAGGGGATGTAGGGGGCACCAAATGGGACTGAGGCCATCTAAACTTCAGTGGAATATGACAGTCTATCTGGAATAGTAAATCTGCTGTGCTGGATGAGATCAAACTCCTCAATTCCTCCTTCCTACCCAGTGGTGGGATTCAGCCAGTTCGCACTGAACCAGTTGTGTAGTTTCTGAGCAGTTTGGTGAACTGGTTGTTGGAAGATATCACCGGGGCAGAGAACCGGTTGTTAAATGATTTGAATCCCACCACTGTTCCTACCCCTGGAGCACGGAACCCCATGCATAAAACCGAGCCCCAGAGAAGGAAAACAATATTTATTTGCTACCACAGTTGATGCCCCAGCCTCCATTTAGCACTAAGGCTGGTCCTCAAAAGTGCGGGAAAAGTCTCAACCTTCTTCTGGGGGAGGGAAAGCAAAAACGAAACGAAAACAAGCCAGAAGACAATTAGAAGATTCTGCGGGCGCCAAGAGAACTCCGAGGAAGAACTTTGAGGAGGATCTGTCGGCTTTGTGTTTCACAAGCGTGGAGAAGTCGGGAGAGCCAGCTTTCCGGAATGTTCAGCGCTTATTTTTCCACCGTGAGGAAAATAAGCCGTGAGGGGAACTATATGGTTGGCAAGCTCAGGAAGCGACGCGATGGAAGAAAAAAGTGATGTTAAAAATGTTTGGTTCTAATAATTTAGTGTGAACGGTAGAAAAAAGGAAGAGGACCCTTGACGGATAAAAGGATTGACAGTATTTTGAATTGGCTTTACATGATTATGCATTTCGTCTTGGACTTCTTTTTCTTCTTTTTGCCGTTTTTGCTCATCTTCTCTTTGTGCTTCCGGATCTCTCGAACTAATGTGTAAAAAGCATCATCCACACCCTGCAGAGAGAAGAGGGAAAAAAACTTTGGTAGATTTCGCCAAGCACGTGAGGTGAATTCAGTCCGTAAGCTAATTTATGATTCAGTGTATTGTAAAAACACCGTAGAAAATGGGATCACATCAAT
This sequence comes from Rhabdophis nuchalis, assembly GCA_039707465.1. Lineage (NCBI taxonomy): Eukaryota > Metazoa > Chordata > Lepidosauria > Squamata > Natricidae > Rhabdophis > Rhabdophis nuchalis. The sequence goes on from CM077648.1 coordinate 115,154,609, forward strand.
AAGGGTTAAGGGTGCCATGTAAACTGCAAAAATTATGTATAACGGCAGCAAGAAGCCAGGATAAAATGTAGTGTTGATTAGCATGCATTTCTTAGCTATTTTCCTTTTCAAAAGGGAGGAAAAACAGTACTATATATTTCTGTTAAAATATAGAGACCCAGGACAGTGTTGGCGAACCTTTTCGGCACCAAGGAAGTGCGCGCATGCACACAGGGGAGCACTGGAAAGCGGAAAAGTAGCTCCCCGGTGCGCCACTCATGTGGTCTTCTAATGTGCATGCTAGCCAGAACCCAGAAGAGCAATGCATGACAGCTGGCGCGCCCAGTGAGATGGCTCTGCGTGCCATAGGTTCACCATCACAGACCTAGGAGCAAAGGCCCCCATTATTTAATGAACAAGCCACTGCTCAATAGTTCCAACCTTTATTCAAACAGATAGTATTCAGCAGTGAGAATCTTATATTCACAAACATGGAAAAAGGCACGTTGAATCCCACAATGGAAGAAGTAATGAAATTAGGAGTAGTAGCAAAACTGTCTGTTTTAATTAAAGGAAGGAATTTATGTAGCTTTGTTTCGATTTGGAAACCGTTTCTGGGCTTTTTGCTCGAAACGGGGGAGAAAAAAGAAACTTCGAGTTTCGTTTTTGACGATATTTTATAATGCTTTTATAATTATAGAAACGGCTTATATATAAAAAGAGCGGTCACAGAATTAACTTTTTCATCACTGTTGTAAATGCAAACATTCGCTGTATGAGGCAGTCACTAAATGAGGACTACCTGCACACACTGGCTGTAAAACAAATGGAACGTTGGGCAATCAGGACCCAATCAGCTGTTCAAAGCAACCAATCGGAACCCAGCACAAACAACAGACCAATCAGGAATCAGCACTGCAAAAATGCTTTATTAGAGGAAAGACAATTACCGTATCTACATTAATTGGTGAATGGAAACCCTGCATGGACTTTTTGCGTTAAAAAAAAACACCTTTTGATTTATGGTTTTGATTATTAGGATAGATTATAAGGTAGAAAGAAAAGAGCCATGATGTAACAGTGGAAAGACTGGATGGAAAACTGCAATCAAGTCACCCCTAGTCCTTCTCTTTGTTAGACTAGATCAGAGGTTTCCAAACTTGGCAACTTTAAGACTTGTGGACTTCAACTCCCAGAATTCTGGGAGTTGAAGTCCACAAGTCTTAAAGTTGCCCAGTTTGGGAACCTCTGGACTAGATTTATCCAATTCCTGCAACTGTTCATGTGTTTTAGCACCTAGTCTCCTAATCTCCTTTGTTGCTCTTCTCTGTTTCCGAATCTCCACATCTTTTGCCTGTTTCTTTTGACATTTAGGGACGTGGCGGCACAGTGGCTAAGTCGCTGAGCTTGCCGATCAGAGTTCAAATCCCTAGCGCTGCACAGTGGAGTGAGCTCCCGTGACTTGTCCCAGCTTCTGCCAACCTAAGAGTTCAAAAGCACGTAAAAATGCAAGTAGAAAAATAGGAACCACCTTTGGTGGGAAGGGAACAGCGTTCTGTGCGCCTTCGGCATTTAGTCATGCTGGCCACATGACCACGGAGACGTCTTCGAACAGCACTGGCTCTTCGGCTTTGAAACGGAGATGAGCACCGCCCCCTAGTGCCTGGAACGACCAGCACATATGTGCGAGGGCAACCTTTCACTTTTGACATTTTGGAGAGGCAGTTGATTCATCATTGTACACAATTAAGTTCCTTCCAATGTGTTGGGCTACAATCTCTAACATCCCTAGAGCTTCTCGGAGTAGGCAATGAGAGACCCAGCTTCCCAGGGCACAATCAGAGGGAATCAAAAGTTCCACACAGCAAAACTTAGAAAAGAATTCAATCAGCTGCTACTTACAATCATTCTGAAATTTAAGAGGAATCATCAGAGAAAAGTTGGGCGTTGAGATTTGATTCATACCGTTGATCACATATTTGTTCTCCTGTCAAAAGCTCCCCCACCACCCCCCACCACCACCTAAACAAAAATGAAACTTACCCGGTTACATTAAAGGGCATTTTTTAATTTTCATGCACCCTGGAGTCTTTTCTTCGGTGGTGACTTTTGTCAATCGGTGCTGCTGAATCTCTCGCACCAACGTATAGAAAGCATCTTCCACTCTCTGTTGTTGCAAGACACAACTCCTTTAGAGTCGGTTTTCACTTAAGCGGGTGATCAAGCAAGGTCTCGCCCAGGAGCCAGTGGAAATTGGCTGCCGGGTTTTGGGAGAAAAGTAAGGGACAGAGGTCCCTAGCCTTTCCTGGTGGAAATCTTGAGGTACCATCCTGCAGTCACCATGGCTGATGGCAACATGTTATCAATGTTCAAAGAAGCAACCTTCCATACATTGCAAACCCTTGAGATATGGTGGGTGCACAATACATCTACAGAACATCCCTTTCTGCAGGTTTTAGTCCCCAAAGTGCTTTTTTCAAGAGACAACTGGACTTGGTTTTTCCTTGAAGAATTTTCCCATGTCATCCAAGAAGCTTCTTCAGTTTTGACTGAATGGTGGAGAATGAATGGATTGATATTCCTTGCAGTCATCTGGTCGTTAGCACTCTCTCTGAGAGTCACTGAAGCCACTTGGAGGTTTATCTAGTTATAGGCGAGACCGTCTCCTGCCCCATACATCCCTTAGACCAGGGATGTCCAAACTTGGGAACTTTAAGACTTGTGGACTACAACTCCCAGAATTCCCCAGCCAACATAGCATAGCATAGCTGGCTGGGGAATTCTGGGAGTTGAAGTCCACAAGTCTTAAAGTTCCCAAGTTTGGACACCCCTGCCTTAGACCGATACGCTCCCACAGAGAGGGCCTTCTCAGGGTGCCGTTGGCCAGACAATGCCGACTGGCGACACCCAGGGGAAGAGCCTTCTCTGTGGCGGGCCCTGCCCTTTGGAACGACCTACCCCCTGAACTTCGCACCATCTCCAACCTCCGCCTCTTCCACTAGTGTTTAAAAACACACCTCTTCCATCAAGCCAGCCTAACATAGCCTCCGCTGGGACTAGCCATAGATAGTTTTAATTTGGGGTTTTTAATTGGTTTTAGCACAGGATGGGGATCTAATAGGTTTTTAAATTTTGTATTGTGTTTTTTGTATATATTTTAATTTCCTGTGCGCCGCCCTGGGTCCTCTTGAAGAAGGGCGGGATATAAATTTAATAAATAAATAAAATAAATAAATAAATAAATAATCTATGTCCTCAGGGTCCCCGAATAGTACAAATAGGTATGACACCTTCTTGGAAATACTGAAAGGACTGTGCTGTAAACAGAAGATAGGTGGTATCATACCCTTTCCCCCCCTGTTGAAAGGGTAGTTCAATTTTAATGTTGATGGCCTCTTTTGATTCCTCTTTCAAACCAGCGGTCCTCGCTGTCCAGATTGTGGACTTTGTAGTCTTCAAAAGAGTGACCATTGTCTCGTCCTTCAAATGCAGGTGGCCTGCTGAATCCTGATGGGTTTGTTGTCCTATGTTGTGCCATGCATTAGTGAAGCGGTTGTTTTGTACTGTCCTGCATACACGCACGCTTTAAAGCCAAGAATACACAAGGCAGAAGCGTGTCCATCTGACAAAACATCCCAGACACAACCTGAGCCATGTCATACATGCGGTACAATGTAGTGAGACCTTCAGTCTGAACGAAAGAAGCTTCTTGGATGAGAAGCGAAACGTCTTCAAGGAAAAACAAAGGAAGTCCAACTGCCTTTTGAAAAATGTGCCTTAGGGACAGCCATGGCCTGGATGACTGAGAATTGCTTAGTCTCTCATATTAAGCCATTAGGTGATTAATTTTGTGGGCGCTTGGACTTAAGTCAGAATGGTTTGTCAAACATGGTGCGTGGTTTCAGCACAGTGTTGCTCTTTCAGGGATGAATGAAGAGGATCCAACCAGATTTAATTCAGATCTGACTATATCCACTGTGCAAAAACAGCGACAATTTAGGAGCTAAATCAAGTGGCCTTGAACCCTTCGGGAGCCATTTCAGCATCCAATCCTTAGAGACAAGAGTCTCTGGTCCAGCCTGAATATTCTGGATGAAGTTCTACTCAATCTGGCTCAGCTTCAACGTTAACATTCTCCAGAATATAACACATTTTTCGGAGTATAAGACGCACCTTTTTCCCCCCTCAAAAAAGAGGCTGAAAATCTGGGTGCGTCTTATATGCTGAATACAGCATTTTTGGCCTCCCGAAACCCCGCCATCTTCACCAAAATGGCCGTGCAGACCCTGTAGGAGGCTTCCAGAGTGCTCCTGGGGGGCTGGAGAGGGGAGAAATGAGTGAAGAACAAGCCGTTTTTTGCTCAATTTTAACCCCCACCCCACCCCCAGGAGCACTCTACAAGCCTCCTAAAGGCTATTCATGCCTTTTTTTTAAAAAAGGGGGGGCCCTTTTTCGCGAAAAACAGGCTGTTTTTGGGAGGTTTGCAGAGTTCAAAAACTTTTTTTAAAAAATTTGCCTCTTCATAACCTTGGTGCGTCTTAGACTCCGATGCGTCTTATTGATGCCTGTTCACCGCCCTGAGTCCCGCAAGGGAGAAGGGCGGTATACAAATTTAATAAACCGTAAACCGTAAATACGGTACCTTCCTCCTCATAGCTTTTAGAGAAAATGGAATAATTCACATAAACTTATTTCTCCTCTTGATTTCGTCTGAAGAACACCTCAGAAGGTCTTTGAGGGGGCTACAAGCTAAGTTCCTGTAGATGCCCCATCACCAAGCTCTATAAACATTTTCCATCAACGTTGTCCTGGCCAAGTCACTTTGACTGAGCCCCTTTGATCACTATCACCATCCCTCGTGCATTCCAGATCATAACACCCTTTTTAAGCCTCCCATTAAAAGAATGGGTGACATGATTAATTCTGTTGTCCTCGTTACCCACTCAATTTAGAGAATGCTCTTTGCCTCCATCCTAATTCCTGAAAAACAGGAGCTGCCATTCTTTCACCCGTGCAGACAAATCAAGAAAGAGATCCCATCTTGACATGGCCACCACCGTGTAGACAAAGCCAAGCAATCGGAGCAAATGATTGGGGCAAAAACCTTCACCACCAAGAGGAGAAAAAAGATCTAGACCAGGGGTCCCCATCCCCCAGGCCGCGGACTGGTGCCGGTCCGTGGCTGGGTGGGAGCCGGGCCGCAGGGCTGGAGAGGAGGAGGAGGGAGCAGCCCCCTGAGCAGAGCGCGCGGGAGAACGCAGGCGCGGCTGTTCGTGCTGTTGGAGTGTGGCTCTTCCTCCACTCTCGTCGACGGAGGGACTCCTGGGCGCCGCTGGACCGGCCACCGATTCCCTCCCCTGCTGGCATGCCGGCCACTCGTTTTGTTCCAGGGGCTGCGGAGGCTCCGCGGGCGGGGGAGGGAACTGGCGGCCGTAGGGAGGGTTGCTCCGGCGGCGCACAGGAGTCCCTCCGTCGACGAGGGTGGAGGAAGAGCCCCCACCATCCTCCTGCGTTCTCCCACGCGCTCTGCCCAATGGGCTGCCCCCTCCTCCCTCCTCCTCCTCTCCAGCCCGGCTCCTACCCAGCCACAGAGCCTGACCGAGCGAACGAGCGACCAAGCGCGGCAGGCGGGCTGAGGAGGCTGGGGGGACGACGACGACGACAGACACACATAGAGAGACAGAGAGAGGGAGGGAGGGAGAGAAAGATAGACAGAGACACAGAATGAGTGATTGAGTGAATGCAAGACAGACAGACACACGCACGCACACACAGAGTGACAGAGATGGGCGGATGAAGGAGAGACAGAGAGAAAGAAAGAGAAAGAAAGAAAAAGAAAGTGGGAGAGAGAGAAAGACAGAGAGAAAGAGACAGAAAGGAAAGAAAGAGACAGAAAAAGATACAGAAAGAGAGAAAGAGAGAGAAAGAAAAAGAGAGAGAAAGAGGGAAAGAGAAAAAGAAAGAAAGAGAAATAAATAAAAGAGAGGAAGGGAAAGAGAAAGAGAGAAAGAAAGAAATAGCGAGAGAAAGAAAGAGAGACAGAGACAAAGAAAGAGAAAGAGAGAGAAAGAAAGAAAGAAAGAAAGAAAGAAAGAAAGAAAGAAAGAAAGAAAGAAAGAAAGAAAGAAAGAAAGAAAGAAAGAACATGACCACAGTTGAGGCCAAAAGTTTGGTTGCTAACCAAGATCATTGTTAAGTGAGTTTCACATTTTCCAAGTTGGCCACGCCCACCCAGTCACATGACTGCTGAGCCACTCAGCCGGTCCGCAGAATTTTCTTTAAAATGAAACCGGTCCCTGGTGCAAAAAAGGTTGGGGACCCCTGATCTAGACAAAGGACTTAAAAGAGCCATGTATTGTTGTGACCCGCCAGTGGACCTGGCAGCAGAGTCGGACAGTGAGGAGGTTGGGGAGAACGTGGGCCAGGCCTGGAATCTGGGGAAGCCTCTGACGAGGGCTCTGCGTCAGAGGCAGAGAAGAGGCCAGAGCTGTCTGACAGTTATCAGCTGCCTTCGGACTCGGACATCAGTGAAGCAGAGCGACAGCTGAAGCCTGTTCCCGTGTGCGCATGCGCAGAGTTGCCAGGTGAAGGGAACGGCTAAGGAACAAGGTTGACTTGGGAGTAAAGTCACAGGTGGATGGTAAATGGCCCCTCCCAGAGGAAATAAAAGAGGAACGAAAGGGGAGTGGAGTTTGCAGGAGACAATAGTCCAGTCCTGCATTCATTACATCGCTTTCTGGGCAACCAGTCAACTCTTTGTACCATTACTTTAATTTTATTAAATTGTACAAGCTCACTAAATGAAAGAACACACACACACACAAAAATACCCAACCAACTTGACAGCGATCACATAAACACACTGGCAAATGCCCTCCTCTCAGCTTCAATACATGACATCAATAACTGAATCCTACTTTGATCTGATTGGGTCATTGCCAAAACAAGATTACACCTGATTGGCTTTCTCATGCTCATTGGCTACAATCAGATGAAGGAAAGCTACCTGATATCACCTATGCTTCCTTTTTCTGGTTCTTTGGCTATAACCTTTCAGAGAATACAGATAATTGAACAAACTATGTTGGATTACATTCTTGATTAAATTATCTTTCCATTGATATACAGTGATCCCTCGTTTTTCGCGGTTAATGGGGACCGGAACCTTCCGCGAAAGCTGAAAAACCGCGAAGTAGGATTCGCACCGGAAACTTGAGTTGGTGGACATCGTTGAAAGCAAGCACTAGGGGGCGCTTGCCTCCTACCGATGCATTTTTTTCCTATTCTGTAGTTTTGAAAAACCCGCGAAGCACTGAAGCCACGAAACATGAAGCCGCGAAAAACGAGGGATCACTGTATAACTTTATGGTACTACTCCAAAGATAAGTGGTGTTATTAGCCATCAAACCTCAAAAATACACTTTCCCCCAAAGGTTTCCACAATTTTGGCCACTACTGTATGTTCCTAGAAGTCAGTCCTCACTGGGGATGACTTTCTTGTCTCTAAACGTTTCTTTCAACAGAATATTTGTACATTACTAATAAAATCCAGCTAAACTTTAAAGAGAGATTAACGGATGCAGGATGCTAGATCCAATGGTATTGTGTAGCTGTTCTTAACTGAGCCCCAAAGCTAAGCAGAGTCAGTCCTGGTTAAGACTTGGATGGGAGACGTTTGAGAAATCTCAAGATTAGATGGGGGAGTTGGAAGATCAAATCCAGACAGGTAAGACCACTTCTGTATTTCTGCCAAGTGATTTATATGAACACTGACATAAAATTACCAGGAGTCAAGCTGTACTTTAAGAAGGACGAGACTTTTTAAAAGTTATGTTTAAGGCCTGAGGTTCAGGAAAGCTAGTCCACCTGTCTTTCTATACTAGTCCACCAGATGAGCAATCTCACCCATACATAACAGGAATGGAATTCCAGCTGTGTTTGACTCTGATCAAAGACATATTTGGTACAGTTCTTTAAAGGGCCTGAAGGAATTTAAATAACATAGAGTAAAAGGCAGTGGGGAGAGGAAATAAATCAATTTTAGAGGATCAAAGCAGGATCATTCTCACACCAAAATCATGGTACCCATTTAGAAGAAGCAAATTTTTAATAAATCAAGCCACACCACCACGATGGAAGAATGGTAAAGATAATATTATAAAAACCATGACACTCAAAACATACTTACGAACATCAAGATATTAAGTGTAGAAATACAGGTAGATCTCGACTTAACAGATTTTTGTTTAGTGACTGTTCGAATTTTCAGCAGCACCAAAAAAAAGTGACTTACGACCAGTTTTTTGCACTTATGATTATTGCAGCTTGCCCGTGATCATTTGGTCAAACTCTGGAGACTTGGTGACTGGCTCACATTTAAGGCAGTCGCAGGTTCTGGGGGGTCAAGTGATCCTCTTTTGCGACCTTCTGACCAGCAAAGTCAGATTCGCTTAACAACCAGGCTATTAACTTAAAAACTGCACTGCTTCACTTTAACTCTGGCGAGAAAGGTTGTAAAATGGGGCAAAACTCAAACTTGACAACTGTCACAGGTAGCAGCATAAATTTTGGGCTGAATTGTGGTCGTAAGTCGAAGTCTGCCTGTATATTCCAGGCTGGTTTTAGACACTACAGTCTGAAATTTTCAATTTAGATCACACAAGAAAATGTAAGCTGAGGTTAAAGTGCCTTGGGAGGGATTTGTGGTTCTATTCTCTGCACACAATCATCCTTGCTGATGGCACTACACAACATGAGATCTTGGCTTGGCTCAACCTGGATCCTTTCTTCCACCACAGAAACCAACCAGGAAAATATCTATGGTTTGCAAGTCCTATGCTCATGTGGACATAAGCCAAAATATCTTAGCCCAGCTAGTTCTTTTCAATCAGTGTTTTTCAAACTTGGCAACTTTTAAGATGTACGAAAATCAATTTTCAGCATTCCAATGCTGGCTAGTGGATTCTGGGAGTTTAAGATAGATAGGCGTAAGATACAGAAGGATCTTGACAAACTTGAACATTGGGCACTATCTAATAAAATGAAATTCAATTGTGAAAAAAGTAAGGTTCTACATTTAGGCAAGAAAAACAAAATGCACAGGTACAGTATAGGTGGTACCTTGCTCAATAGTAGCAACTGTGAGAGGGATCTTGGAATCCTAGTGGACAACCATTTAAATATGAGCCAGCCGTGTGCAGCAGCTGCCAAAAAAGCCAACACAGTTCTAGGCTGCATAAACAGAGGGATAGAATCTAGATCACGTGAAGTGTTAATGCCACTGTATAGTGCCTTGGTAAGGCCACACTTGGAATACTGCATACAGTTTTGGTCGCCACGATGTAGAAAAGACGTGGAGACTCTGGAAAGAGTGCAGAGAAGAGCAACCAAGATGATTAGGGGACTGGAGGCTAAAACATATGAAGAACGGTTGCAGGAACTGGGTATGTCTATTTTGATAAAGAGAAGGACCAGGGGAGACATGATAGCAGTGTTCCGATATCTCAGAGGGTGCCACAAAGAAGAGGGAGTCAAACTATTCTCCAAGGCACCTGGGGGCAGGACAAGAAACAATGGGTGGAAACTAATCAAGGAGAGAAGCAACCTAGAACTAAGGAGAAATTTCCTGACAGTTAGAACAATTAACCTCTGGAACAGCTTGCCTTCAGAAGTTGTGAATGCCCCAACCCTGGAAGTCTTTAAAAAGATGTTAAATAGCCATTTGTCTGAAATGGTATAAGGTTCCTACCCACGCAGGGGGTTGGACTAGAAGACCTACAAGGTCCCTTCCAACTCTGCTATTGTATTGTATTGTATTGTAAGATAAGTCCACTTATCTTAAAGTTGCCAAATTTGAAACACACTCGTTTTCAAATTGCCAAGGTTGAAAAACATTGTTTTACACCATAGTGTTTTTTTTAAGGTGTAATCTTTGAGTCCCTCCAAATAGCAGTGCACACATTGAATTCTGCATCTGGATTTTGAGATTGGCTTGAAAATGGGAGAGGTTTTACTATGTCCACAGACCTCATTATGAAGCTGTTAAGAGGCGTGGAAGAATTCTGAGACGTTAAAACTCTTGTTCTTGAATTTTCAACAAAGATGGTCTTCCACCAATTCAGACAAATCTGGAAGGCAGAACTGGCCCTCTATAATCGAATAGGCTTAGATGATTTTTCTTCAATTCCCCGTAAAACAGGTATGAGCAATTATGGCCCTTTGCAACCTGTGGACTTCAACTCCCAGAATTCCTGAGCCAGCCATGCTGAGTCAGCCATGGCTGGCTCAGGAATTCTGGGAGTTGAAGTCCACAGGTCATAAAGAAGCCATATTTGTTCAACCCTGCCTTAGAAGAAATTAAAGATTCCTGTGTGAAGAACAGGTAATCTCAGAGTTTACAAAGAAGATAATTCAATTATACAGTCAGCTAGGAAACAGTCACTTCTTTTATGTTTCTGCCTCTGTGCTTCTTAATAACTAGCCTTATTGGGGATATTTTGGCCAGATAATGCCCATTCTTTCTGCTATTGCAATGTTTTCCAACCTTGGCAGATTAAAGATGAGTGGACTTCAACTCCCAGAATTCTCAGCAATGGCTACGCTGGCTGTGGAATTCTGGGAGTTGACATCCATATACATGGAAATTGCCGAGGTTGGTGCTAATGCATTGATGAACATCAGTTGACATAAATCACACGGGCTGACAGTCCTTTCCCACAAGCAAACTCAATGAGAAAGTTGGATTTACTTAAGAACTATGTGATTCACTTAATGACCACGGAGGAAAAAGGTGGTAAAATTGGGCATGATTCATTTAAAGACCACATTGCTTAACAAGATCTTTTGGTTCCAACTGTGGTTATAAAGTGTGGATTACTTGTAATCATGTAAGGTTCAACAAGTAAATGACCCATCAATTATTTGGAGGATATGCAACCAGATTTTCAATATTTATTGATTTATTTATTTATTATTTAATTTTTTTATACCGCCCCAATCCCGAAGGACTCAGGGCGGTATACAGCCAAAATAAAACACAGATTTATAAAAGTTAAAAACAATTTAACAAACATATTAAATAATTTGGCCCCTAATAAGATTAAAAACCAACAAACCCCAATTAAAATTAATAAAATTCGTATTTACGCCAGCCCAGCTTGTTGAAAAAGAAAAGTTTTAAGAGCACAGCGGAAGGTGCGTAGGTCAGGGATAATTCGTAACTCCGGGGGCAATTCGTTCCAGAGGACAGGTGCTCCTACAGAGAAGGCTCTCCCCCTGGGTGTCGCCAGTCGACATTGTTTAGCCGATGGCACCATGAGGAGACCCTCTCTATGGGAGCGTACTGGCCAGTGGGAGGCTCTCGGTGGCAGAAGGCAATCTCGTATATAAAGGATATTTAACTCAGGGTTTAACTGTGGGGCTCCTTGGTGCACTGTTAGCTTGGTTATTTTCTTGCAGACGTCTGATTACCAAACTAGGTACCATCATCAGTGACTGGTGAGGCACGCACCGATCCTGTTATCCAGTTGGGTAATGAAACGTCTGCAAGAAAACAACCAAGCTCAGAGAGCACCAAGGGCCCCACAAAAAGGGTTCTCAAAGTCAGAGAACACAACCATTGATTGACTTACCCTATTTTTCAGAGTATAAGACGCACCTTTCCCCCCCCAAAAAGAAGATGAAAATCTGGGTGCATCTTATACACTGAATATAGCATTTCTGGCCTCCTGAAACCCCACCCCCTTCACAGAAATGGACGCGGAGAGGGTTTGGGAGGCCTGCAAAGTGCTCCTGGGGGCTGGGGAGGGCAAAAACGAGCAAAAACCAGGTTGTTTTTGCTCGTTTTTGCCCACACCAGCCCCCAGGAGCACTCTACAAGCCTCCCAAAGCCTCTGCACACCCAGTGTTTTTGCAAAAAATGAGGCGTGCAGACGGTTTGGGGGGCCTGCAGCGTGCAAAAGCTTTTTTTAAAAAAAGAATTTACCTCTTGGTGGGTCTTATACTCCGGTGCGTCTTATAGTCTGAGAAATATGAGTATCCAAAGGTAAAAAGAGCTTATGAACTACCTGAGAGAAAACCTTTTCTCTGGCTACTAGGAATTCTGCCCTTCCCACCTGGAATTGTACACCCCGTGGCAGCCACCTGAAGGTCGTTACCTGTCGTGTCTTTGCAGAGGTTTCGATGAAGGGGATCCCGTAACTTCTTGCTAAATCCTGAGCCTGCTTGGTGTCTACAGTCCTGGAGGGCAAATCGCATTTGTTGCCGACTAGCACCATGGGGACGTCTTCGGAATCCTTTACTCGCTTGATTTGCTCCCTGGGGGGGGGGGGGGGGGGGGGGGGGAGGGAGGAGGAAAGAAAAAGAAGGAAGAAGCAAAATTCTCACTCCCGTTTTTTATAGTAATTGTTCTGACCTAGGTTTCCCAAAATCACAAAGCAGAGTCCTTGTCCCAGTGGTGGGTTTCTGCAGGCTCGCACCTACTCGCAAGAGCCGGTTGGTGAAATTTAGAGAACCGGTGAGAGGGGGTTCCACCGGCGCACCTGGAAGTAAACCTGGCCCACCGCTGCCAGTGACCCAACGGAAAGGAAAGGAAAGGAAAGACAGAAAGAAAGGAAGGAAGGAAAGAAAGAAAGAGAAAGAAAGAAAGAGAGAGAAAGAAAGAGAAAGAAAGAAAGAAAGAAAGAAAGAAAGAAAGAAAGAAAGAAAGAAAGAAAGAAAGAAAGAAAGAAAGAAAGAAAGAAAGAAAGAAAGAAAGAAAGAATTTATCATCACAATTGAGTTCAAAATTTTGGTTGCTAAGCAAGAGCGTTGTTAAATGAGTTTCACATTTTAAAAGGTGGCCACTCCCACCCTGTCACATGACTGCCAAGCCACGCCCACAAAATAGACCACGACTACAGAGTAGGTTCTAAAAAAATTTGAAACCCACCACTGCCTTGTCCCAACAAAAAAGCCTTTTTATTAAGCTAATGTGAACTTCTCTCATTCACACCCAGCAGTCTTTCCGGCAAACAGTCTTTCAAGGGTGAATTTACAACCAGAGACGTTAGTTATCAGGCTTGGAGAGCTGCCAGGCCGATATCGTCCAAACACAACACTGTACCAGAAAATACTTGGCAATGGAGTCTCTGAGAGTCACGAACAAATCTTCACACTAACTAAGCGAACTAGTTAGTGTTAGCATTTAATATCATTTTTAGTGTATTTTAATATATTTTGATGTTTTTATTGCTGTTTTTATTGACGCCTGTTCACCGTCCTGAGTCCCGAAAGGGAAAAGGTCGGTATACAAATTTAATAATAATAATTTTAAAAAAACTAATTGTCTCCTGCAAACTCCACTCCCCTTTTGCTCCTCTTTAATCCCTATGGGAGGGGCCATTCGCTGTCCACCTGTGCCTTTACTGCCGAGTCTGCCCTTGTTCTTTAGCTGATCCCTTCTCCTGGCAGCTCTGTACATGCACATACTGGGAACAGGCTCCAGCTGTTCTTCTGCCCCACGGATCTTCCACTCCAAAGGCAACAACTGATAACTGTCAGACAGCCCTGGCCCCTCCTCAGAGCCTTCCCTGGACTCCAGGACTGGCCCATGTTCCTCCCCAACCTCCTCACTGCCTGAATCTACCACCAGCTCCGTTGACGGGCCACACCAGAAAACTGTAGAAGAAAGAAGTGTTTAAAAGAAAGAATAAAAGACAAAACTGAAGGACAGTTTTTCCCCCTTGTGGCACCACTCTGCTGAACACCTCATTCTCACAGTTGATAAAATAAAATGACTACTAAGTTCTGTCTAATGTGTATATTTATTAATAGAGCAACCAAGGTGATTAGGGCACTGGAGGCTAAAACATATGAAGAACAGTTGCACACCCACCAAGCCACGCCCACCAAGCCATACTATGCCCACCAAGCCACGCCCACCAAGCCATGCCACGCCCACCAAGCCATGCCATGCCCACCAAGCCACGCCCACCAAGCCATGCCACGCCCACCAAGCCACGCCTACCAAGCCATGCTATGCCCACCAAGCCACACCCACCAAGCCATGCCACGCCCACCAAGCCATGCTATGCCCACCAAGCCATGCCACGCCCACCAAGCCATGCTATGCCCACCAAGCCACGCCCAAGCCATGCTATGCCCACCAAGCCATGCCATCCAAGCCACGCCCACCAAGCCATGCTATGCCCACCAAGCCATGCCACGCCCACCAAGCCACGCCCACCAAGCCATGCTATGCCCATCAAGCCATGCCACGCACACCAAGCCATGCTATGCCCACCAAGCCACGCCCACCAAGCCATGCCATGCCCACCAAGCCACGCACACCAAGCCATGCTATGCCCACCAAGCCACACCATGCCCACCAAGCCACGCCCACCAAGCCATGCCATGCCCACCAAGCCACGCCCACAGAACCTGTTGTAAAAAACCTGAATTTCTCCACTGGTCATAAGCCACATTTTTCAGGGCAGATGTAACATTCAATAGTCACTAAATGAACTGTTGTAAATCAAGGATTACCTCAAAGGCAAAAAAAAAAAAAAAAACCCCCAAACCCAAAAGAAACCATTTTGAGTTTTCTGCAGGGCCTAGGCAAAGATTTTGAGGCCTTCCTGATGCTTGGAGACTTCAGGATGAATCTCTCCGCTCCCACCATGTCAAATCGTCTTGACTTGCCCCACAACAATAACCTGACATGTTCCCAGGCCTGTAATTTTCCTTGGGACTCCAAGCCTATTAACTGGGGAGCAACAATGAGCGAGCTGGCGAGAGGACGACAATTATTATCGCCTTCTCATTATCTCTCTGAATGGATTTCCAGAGAGAATCTGTGAATCCTCAGTTCTGGAGTCCAGATAAAAATAACTTGAAAGGGCTTTTTGACAGAATAATTAAAGAGGGGGCCAGTAGCAATAGCCATTCTCTAAGGCTTGGTAATGTTCCTGCAACACAGATCACAAATATATCCCGTTTCTGGATTCAACTGCCCTGATGTGGCCCTCAATGAAGGAGAGTTGGAAGGGACCTTGGAGGTCTTCTAGTCCAACCCCCTGCTCAAGCAGGATACTCTATATCACGGGTGTCGAACTCAATTTCATTGAGGGCCACCTCAGGACAGTTGAATCCAGAAACAGGATATATTTGTGATCTGTGTTGCAGGAACATTACCAAGCCTTAGAGAATGGCTATGTGTGATTGCTACTGACCCCTCTTTAATTTGAGTTTCAGTTTTATTGGTTTTTTATACTGCCCTCCTCCCGAAGGACTCAGGGCGGTGTACAGCCAGAATACAAACAAATATACAAAAGTTAAAAAAGCTTTTAAAAAACATATTAAACCTTGGCCGAAACCCCCCAAACTAACCCTGATTAAAATTAATAAAAATTTGAATTAAAAAAAACATGTTTTATGCCAGCCCGGCTTGTTGGAAGAAAAAGGTTTTGAGATCACGGCGGAAGGTGCGTAAGTCAGGGATAGTTCTTATTTATTTATTTTATTTATTTTATTCAATTTATATCCCGCCCTTCTCCAAAAGGACCCAGGGCGGCGCACAGGAATTTAAAAACAACATACAAAAATAATACAAAACATATAAATTAAAAAATCTATTAAATAGCAAAACCTGCGCTAAAACCAATTAAAATCCCCCATTTAAAAACTATCTAAGATTAGTCACAGTAGAGGCTATGTTAGGCTGGCTTGATGAAATAAGTGTGTTTTTAAACACTGGCGGAAGAGGCGGAGGTTGGTGATGGTGCGGAGTTCAGGGGGTAGGTCGTTCCACAGGGTAGGGCCTGCCACAGAGAAGGCCCTTCCCCTGGGTGTCGCCAGCCGGCATTGTCCGGCCGATGGCACCCGGAGAAGGCCCTCTCTGTGGGAGCGTATCGGTCTAAGGGATGTATGGGGCAGAAGACGGTCTCGCATATAACTAGGTCTTAACTCCGGGGGCAATTCGTTCCAGAGGACAGGTGCTCCCACGGAGAAGGCTCTCCCCCTGGGTGTCGCCAGTCGACACTGTCTAGCCGACGGCACCATGAGGAGACCCTCTCTATGGGAGCGTATTATTCTGTCAAAAAAACCCTTTCAAGTTATTTTTATCTGGACTCCAGAACTGAGAGATCTCAGGATTCACGGATGCTCTCCGGAAATCCATTCAGAGAGATAATGAGACGGCGATAATAATTGCCCTCTCGCCAGCTCGCTCATTGTTGTTCCCCAACAACTCTGTTGTTCTGTATTTTTCCTGCAGAGAGGTACCAAATACCATGCATTAATCCAGTCGGGCTTACCTGTAGTGGTGGATATCTTCAAACGATTTGGTATTGTTTATGGCGAATACGCACAAAAACCCTTCGCCCGTTCTCATGTACTGGTCGCGCATTGCACTGTATTCTTCCTGGCCGGCTGTGTCCAGAATATCCAACAGGCAGGTTTCGCCATCAATGACCACTTGCTTTCTGTAAGAATCCTGAGAAAAAGGAAAAGGAAGAGGGGGAAAAATATATATAACGTCATGAATCAAGGAGAATATTTGTAGCTCAGGGTTGGAAAGTGTGACATTAATATAAGCCAGTCCTTAATATAAGTCAGTCCTATCAGATACTTAATACTGGTTGATAATAGAAATTGTTATATTTAGATGATTAGATGATTAATAATTAACCAATTAGATGGTTATAGAATGTTGTTGAAGAATTATTAATTAGTTTATAACTACTTATAAAACTCAAGATTGTTTCATATTATTATTGAATTTATATTGGTATGTTGGGAGTAAATAAGGGATGTTAATAGGGGGTCAGGTTCTCCTTACTTGACCGGGAGGCCCTTCACACAGTCACTCAAGCACTCATGACTTCTCGTCTGGACTACTGTAACGCTCTCTACATGGGGCTCCCCTTGAGATGCACTCGGAGGTTGCAGTTGGTCCAGAATGCGGCCGCGCGGGTGATTATGGATGCTTCAAGGCAATCCCACATAACACCGCTCCTGCGCGAGCTGCACTGGCTGCCTGTGACCTTCCGGGTGCGTTACAAGGTTTTGATGACCATCTTCAAGGTGCTCCATGGCACGGGGCCTAGCTACCTACGAGACCGTCTGCTGCCCCATACGTCCCAACGACCAATATGCTCTCACAGAGAGGGTCTGCTCCGGGTGCTGTCAACTGGGCAATGCCGGTTGGCGACGCCCAGGGGAAGAGCCTTCTCTGTGATGGGCCCAACCCTCTGGAACGCCCTCCCTCCCTAACTCCGTGTCATCCCGGACCTCCGCCTGTTCCGCCAGCAGTTAAAAACGCACTTCTTCACAACAAGCCGGCCTGGCATGATTTTACTCGACACTGTACTGCTTTTAGTTGACCAAAGTTTTAATTTAGGTGTTTTACATTGGTTTTAGCGCAGAGTGGGTTTAATTTAATCCAGTTTTAAGAATGTTTATATTCTTGTTCAAGTGGGTGATGCCGGAGGGAATGTTGGTGTTTTGGGACGGGGGAAGAGTAAGAATTAAAACAATTGCAGAGGCGCAAGCCTTTCTTGAAAAACATTCCTCAACCCTTGAAGATGACAACGGGGGAGCAGAGGCGGCCGCGGCTCCGCCCACTGGGGGCCAGGGGGAAGAAGATACAATTGCCAAGAGACTTAGATCTTAAAAATGACTTTATTTTAGTATAATACAATGTTGTTTGGATGTTTAAGCACATTTGCTAGCACTGTTCTTTTATTATAACTTTATTTGCATCTCTGTCCACTTTGTAGTATGAATGTATAACTGAAATATCGATTTTGTGCATGAAGACTCAGATGGAGTCAATGACTTCGACGAGAAAGTTCTCAAAATGTCTTTTCACACTTTACCCTTACCTTATGTATGTAAAATTTATAAAACCCAATAAAACTTTTTTCATATAAAAAAAAAAAGAATGTTTATATTCTTGTACATATGTATATTTATATTTTATATTCCCTGTGCACCGTCCCGAGTCCCTGTGTGGTGAGATGGGTGTAGCTTATAAATACGTTAAATAAATAAATAAATAGACACTCTTAAAGAAGAAATAGATTGATGTTGAAATATTTGATGAGAACTGTGGGATATTGATATTAAAGTACATGATAAATTTTCAGATTTAAAATTTATAAAATGAGATTACTCATGAATAATAACCACTTTAGAGATGCACAGAATTTATGAATACCCGGTTAGCATGTCTTTTAAAGGACACAATTTAGAGTGGACTTTCTCTTTTTAAATCTATCTTCCCCCCCCCCTTTGTTTTATTTATTTATTTATTTATTTATTTATTTATTTATTTATTTATTTATTTATTTATTTATTTTATTAGATTTCTAGACCGCCTCCTCTCCCCGAAGGGACATTCTATAAATAGAATGCCATTACATAGTCATACTTTATATATAAAAGGATGTTAAAATAATTAGTAAGATCAGGGTTGAGATACAAGAATCGTAACAATTGCTATGAACAATAAGTGATAACCACTGAAGAAACTTATACAGCTGCAATGGTAGTATCCACATTTTGGTCACATGACCATGGGAATGTTACAACGGTCCTAAAGGATGGAAAACGGTCCTTGCAGAAGTAGTCCTCGAGTTACGACCACAGTCGAGCCCAACATTTATGTCGCGAAGCAAAATATTTATGAAACGAGTGTGCCCCATTTTACGACTTTTCTTGCCACAGTTGTTAAGGGAATCATTGCATTTGTTAAGTTTGCGACTTGGTCATTAAGCGAATCTCTCCCCCCCCCCTTTTGATTGTGCTGGTCAGAAGATGGCAAAAGAGGACACTGCGACCGTCATAAATGTGAGTCAGCTGCTGTGTGTCCATGGGGATGTTGCCACAGTCCTAAGTGGGAGAAACGACCCTTTTTCTAGTGTCGTCGTAACTTCAAACGGTCACTAAGTGAACGACTGTAAGTTGAGGACTAGCTTCCCTCAGTTTTCTTCCCTCAGTTTTCTGCCCTCCAGTCGAAAACTGGGGAAAACTGCCCCATTTTACGTCTTAAGCCATTTTACCCAATTTGTGCACTAATTTGCACAATGCAGCTATGTCTTAAACCTGACATTTAATGAATTGAGTTTAGCAAGGCAAGGAAATGGCCTTTCTCAATGCTTGTTTGTCTGGATGGTCGGTATTAAGATAAGGAACATGACTTGGAAATAAGAAAAAAAAAAAAAAGACCAAACACAATTAAACAGGAATATTTTAATAACTGTCTCAACATGTTGGTATAGGGCAGGGGTCGGCAAACTTAAACACTCAAAGAGCCAATTGGACCTGTTTCCCACAGAAAAGAAAACACCGGGAGCCACAAAAGTCCTAACCGGAAGCCCCTTGACCGGAAGTTCAGTTCCCCCGCCATAGAGTCTCCTCCTAGAGCGGCATCCTTTTCCCGCTACCTGTCATAACAGAAAGCCCTATCAATTGTGGAGACAACCGGAAAACCCTCCCATTGCCATAGAATCTTCCCCTAGCGCACTGTGCTTCTCTCCGGAAGCTCCTCTCAAAATTGTGGCACAGACTGTTGACGGAGCCACAGCAGAGGGAGGAAAGAGCCACATGCGGCTCCAGAGCCGCAGTTTGCTGACCCCTGGTATAGGGCAGTGTTTCTCAACCTTGGCAACTTTAAGTCCTGTGGACTTCAACTCCTAGAATCCCCCAGCCAGCAGAGCTGGCTGGGGAATTCTGGGAGTTGAAGTCCACAGGACTTAAAGTCGCCAAGGTTGAGAAACACTGATATAGTGGGAAGCCAAAACAATTCAAAGTGTTTTTTTTTTTTCTTTTGACTGAATATTTGAAGCTGTGCATAACAAGTTTGCAACAACTTTGGGAAGGCCGGCCAATACACAGATAGAAAGAAAAAAATGGGATCAGGTAAGAAGGAACAGAATCACTTTGCAGAGGAATTTAATTCTGGAGCTGCTGTTTTGCACCTCCTTGGGCCACGAGGCTGAAAAACAACCCAGTCAGAACTGAAGAAGCTTCTTGGATGAGAAGCGAAATGTCTTCAAAAGAAAAACACCTTTAGGAACACCAAAAGAACATAAGAACATAAGAAGAGCCTTGCTGGAACACGCCACAGCCCATCCAGTCCAGCATTCTGTCTCACGCAGTAGCTCCCCATTTGCTTCAGGGTCTTCCCAAGCAGATGTCTTCACCTGCTTATGATTCCCTGCAAATGGCCTTGAGAGATATCCTGCCTATCTCTCCAACCTGGAGGGTGTCCTTAGGCATCCATCATGATAGCCATGGATACCCTTGTTCTCCATGAACTCCTCTCATCCTTTCTTAAAGGTGTCGAGGCTGACAGCTGTCCCCACTTCTTCTGGCAGGGAGTTCCATAGACCAGGGATCCTCTGGGTGAAAAAGTACTTCCTCTTATTTGTTTGAGGTCTAGCTTCCAAAAGTTTCATGGAGTGCCCCCTCGTTCTACCGTCGTGCGATAGGGAAAACAGTTTTTCCTTTTCTACTTTGTCCACACCGTGCATGATTTTATAGACTTCAATCAGGTCACCTCTCAGGCACCGTCGTTCTAGAGTGAAGAGGCCCAGCCGTTGCAGCCTCAGATGGTAAGGAAGGTGGTCCAGCCCCCTAATCCTTCTGGTTGCCCTCCTCTGCACCTTTTCCATTTCCATAATATCCTTCTGAAGGTATGGTGACCAGAACTGTACACAATACTCCAGATGGGGCCTCACCATAGATTTATAAAGAGGCAAAATGACACTTGCTGACACCATGACCTGGGCGACGGAGAATCTCTACCGACAAGAGGCTGAAAAATGATCTAATGTCATCATTAGTCCACGTTCCTCCAGGCAGTTAATTTCCTTAAATCTATAGTTGCGTTTCAAATCCTTGCCACTGTGACGATCTTCGGATCACTGGATTTCCCGCTGCTTAAAGCTGCAAGAAGCAGGGTTTGGTTTGGTTTGGTTTTTTTAAAAAAAAGGATCTTTCTTCGCCCTGAAAGCCTTTTGCTTACATAACTGGAACAGGGCTGGGATTATATAAAATGCAAACAAGATCGTAACAGTCCCACCAAGTCTTCTTCCTCGTGACACACCTACGAGGATTCTTGTGGGGGTTTCCCCGGGACTTGGTTGACCTTATCACCTTCGTTTAGAAAATTCTACACTCCGGTTGTGGCCCGCCAGCAACCAGCAGAGCTGGGAGCGGATTCAGACAGTGAGGAGGTTGGGGAGGAAGATGGGCCAGTCCTGGAGTCTGGGGAAGGCTCTGAGGAGGGCTCTGTGTTAGAGGCAGAGATGGGGCCACAACCGTATGCCAGTTATCAGCTGCCTTCGGAGTCAGACATCAGTGAGGCAGATGAACATCTGGAGCCTGTTCCCAGTGTGAGCATGCACAAAGTTGCCAGACGAAGGGAACAGCTAAAGAACAGGGGTCGACTTGGGAGTAAGGCCACAGGTGGACGGTGAATGGCCCCTCCCAGAAGAAATAAAAGTGGAGCGAAAGGGGAGTGGAGTTTGCAGGAGACCATTAGTTCGCTTCATCGGTTGGTGACTCTCCGAGACTCCTTGCCCAGTTTTGCAGAGATCGGCCTGGCAGCTCTCCAAGACAGAGAAGGTCTGTGACTGTAAATCCTCCCTGGAGAGATTCTGCTGGATGCGAATGAGCAGAATTCACAGTCAATGAATAAAAGGGGTTTTTGTTGGAACAAGGAGTTTGCTTCAACTCGGGCAGTTCTGTTCCTAAAAACTGTGTGACCTTCGCAGGCCAAGACCACGAGAACGAACAACGGTGCAGACCAACCGTTCTTTGGAAGGATAATTGAAGAACGGAAAATAAAAGATGCAGAAAGACAAATGAATACAGGCTGGGTTTTGCTCTGCATCCAAGAAGCACCAGCTGCAAAGCTGGGTTAGGATTGTCCAAGGAGACAAATATTGTCAAAAGGCAACAAAGGGATGATGACTTGATGGTTTGGCCCTCCTGGGATAAGGAAAACTCAGAAATAGGACCCTGGATGATATCTCCACCAAGACGGAGAATAGAATAGAATAGAATAGAATATATAATTGAATGGAGTGGAATAGAAAAGAAAATGGAATGGAATGGAATGGAAAAGAAAAGGGAATAGAATAGAATAAAATATATAATGGAATGGAGTGGAATAGAAAAGAAAATGGAATGGAATGGAGTGGAGTGGAATGGAATGGAATGGAAAAGAAAAGAAAAGGGAATAGAATAGAATAGAAATAGAAATAGAAATAAAAAATAGAATAAATATTTATTTTATTTATTTTATTTTATTCAAATTTATACCCCGCACCTTCTCCAAAAAGGACCCAGGGCGGCGCACCGGAAATTTAACTATAACAAAATACAAAATTTAAAAAACTATTCAATCCCCACCCTGTGTAAAAACGTATAAAATCCCCCAAATGAAAACTATCTAAGAGCGGTCACAACAGGAGGTTACGCTAGGCCGGCTTGATGGAAAAGGTGTGTCTTAAGACACTGGCGGAAGAGGTGGAGGTCTGAGATGGTACGTAGTTCAGGGGGTAGGTCGTTCCAAAGGGCAGGGCCCGCCACAGAGAAGGCCCTTCCCCTGGGTATCGCCAACCGGCATTGCCCGGCCGACGGCACCCTGAGAAGGCCCTCTCTGTGGGAGCGGAGCGGACGAAGGGATGTATGGGGCAGGAGACGGTCTCGCATATAACTAGGTCCCGAGCCATGGAGCGCTTTAAAGATGGTCGTCAAAACCTTAGAAATAGAAAACAATATAACAAAACAGAACAAAATAGAATGAAATTAGAAGAAGAGGAGTTAGAGTAGAATAGAATGAACTTAGAAGAATAGAATAGAAATAGTATATTACAGGTAGTCCTTGAGTTACAATCACGATTGGAACCAGAATTTTGTTGCTAAGCAAAGCGGTTGTTAAGTCACGTCCAGTTATACAGCCCTTTTTTGCTTCAGTTGCTAATCAAATTGCTGCAATTGTCAATGGCTAACGTGGTTGTTAAGCAAACCCAACTTCCCCATTGACTCTGCTCATCAAAAGTCAGTTGGGAAAGTCACAAGTGGTGGGAAGGAAGGAAGAAAAGAAGTGAGGGAAGAAGGAAAGATGAAAAGAAGGAAAGGAAGGAGAGATGAAAAGGAAGGCAGGAAAAGGGAGGGAGGGGGGAAGGAAGAAAAGAAAGGAGGAATGGAAGAGGAAGGGAAGGACAGGAAGGAAGGAGGGGAGGGAGTGAAGAAAGGGAGAGAAGAAAGAATGGAGGGAAGGAGGGAGGAAAAGAAGGAAGGAGCAAGGGAGGGAAGGATGGAGGGAAGGAAGAAGGGGGGTGAAAGAAGGAATCAACCCGCCAAATGTATGGAATTCCCAGAATTCCCCAGCAAGCAGGGCCATCCCTAAGAATCCTGGGGGCTGAAATTAGCCCATCTGAAGAATTAGCCCGTCTTCATGCCTACTCTGGAGTTCACAACCAGCCACACCACTGCAAAGTTATTCACTCACAATCCAGTTCAAGGAACCAACAACCAGCAATTTTGTTTTGTCTGACGATGCAAGCAGGGCGACAGGTTCAGAGCAATATCAATGTTCCCTTGCCGTGGTTTTATCAAAAGACATCACTCACGAGGGCATGGCAGGACAGAGCAAAGCTCCCGCCCTCACTGACTTTGAAAGTCGGACCAGTTTGCCAGACTGGGAGAGCAGCATTTTTAAGGCGGAGAGAGAGAGAAAGTTAGCAGAGGGATAATTAAGAGCCATGGGGGCGCAGTGGTTAGAATGCACTAAGGTAGTTCCATTCGCACATATGTGCCAGTCGTTCCCGACTCTAGGGGGTGGTGCTCATCTCTGTTTCACAGCTGAAGAGTCTGCGCTGTCCGAAGACGTCTCCGTGGTCATGTGGCCGGCATGACTCAATGCCGAAGGCGCACGGAACGCTGTTGTTACCCTCCCACCAAAGGTGGTCCCTATTTTTCTACTTGCATTTTTTTTACCTGCTTTCGAACTGCTAGGTTGGCAGAAGCCGGGACAAGTCACAGGAGCTCACTCCATTACGCTAGGGATTCAAACCGCTGAACTGCCGACCTTTCTGATCGACAAGCTCAGCCACCGAGCCACCTTGGAATGCAGGATTGCAGGCTAATTCTGCCGACGGCCAGCAGTTTGATCCTGACCAGCTCAAGGTTGACTCAGCCTTCTATCCTCCTGAGGTCGATAAAGTGAGGACCCAGATTGCTGGGGGCAATAGGCTGACTCTGTAAAGCGCTTAAGTTAAGCACTGCGAAGTGGTTATGTTATCGCTATCATGGTTGCAGCCAAATCATAAAAATCTGGCATGTGAGCAGACCACTACACTACAAGGGATTTTGCCCAGACTGGTGACTCATGACACTTTAAACCCGCATGAGTTGATTTACTTTGGGTTGTATAAATCTTGTATAAATCTTATGATTTAGCGTGCAATTGTGAATTCAACCCATTGCAGGTTTTTCAAGAAATAAATATTCTTGAAAATATTTAGCGGGAGACCTTCCCTTAAATCAGGGGTCTCAAACTCGCGGCCCGTGGGCCAATTGCGGCCCGCAGGACGGTATCTTGTGGCCCACATCGTGATATGAAAGTATAATATTAGTGCAGCACGCAGGGGGAGTGAATCCCTTATGCGGCCCAGCCTCACCCAGACTCTGCCTCCAGCGGCCCCCAGGTAAATTGAGTTTGAGACCCCTGCCTTAAATGTTAGATTCTGCTGAGAACTGACCCTCTGCCCCCCCCCCCCGATGTAACTTGAAATTTGGTCGGAAACAATGCATAAAAACCAAAAGTTTAAAAGTTAAACTTCAGGTTTGTCCAATTTAAAAGTTAAACTTCAAGTTTGTCCAATTTGGCTCCCAAAAAGTGATTCATTCCTTGTTGCAAAACGTAAATTTTGTATTTTTGCTTTGAGCTTAGAACACTTTACGGTTTGATTTATACAGTCTCATTTTTGCTAAATAGTCTACACAGGTAGTCCTCCACTTATGACCACCACTGGGCCCAAAATTTCCTCTGCTAAGCGAGACAGTGGTTAAGTGAGTTTTGCCCCATTGAGCTTCCTTTCCTGCTAAGGGAATCACGACAGTTGTTAGTTAACACCGTTGTTAAGTGAATCTGGCTTGCCCATTAGACTTTGCTCATCGGGAAGGTCGCAAAAGGTGATCACATGACACCCACACCCACACCCACACCCACACACGACCGTCATAAATATGAGCGAGGTGTCCGGGTTTTGATCACATGACCATGGGGCTGCCGCAACAGTTGTTAAGTGTGAAAAATCATCGTCACTTTTTTTCTGTGCTATTGTAACGTCAACAGCACGTCGTTAAACGAATGGCTGTTAATTGAGGGGTACCCGTATGATTGTTCACATTTACAGACTGCTGAATCCCTGAGGATTTTGGGAGGGGCTTGCAAAATAAAATGTTGCAAGCATGCACCCTTTTTTTAGTTCATTTACTTGCTGAGCTATGGTGGCGCAGTAGTTAGTACTGCAGGTTGATTCTGCCCACTGCCAGCAGTTTGATCCCAACGGGCTCAAGGTTGACTCAGCCTTCCATCCTTCCGAGGTGGGTCAAATGAGGAGCCGGATTGTTGGGGTTTGCAAGAGGCCGACTCTGTAAACCGCTTAGAGAGGGCTGTAAAAGCACTGTGAAGCGGTCTATAAGTCTAAGTGCTATTGCCAAGCGAATACATTTATTGATTTCTGTTTGTTGGGAGTGGTGCGGTGGCCTAGAGGTTGGCGCTCTTGCCTCACAATCAGGAGGCTATGAGTTCGATCCTGGGTAGAGGCAGATATTTCTCTCTCTCTGGGCACAATGAGAATAGATCTGCTGAACAAAACACTGCGTTGGCGACAGGAAAGGCACCTGGCCATGAAACACTCTGCTAGCTCCATTCAGTCGCCCAGGCTCCACCTTAAAAGAATGATTGATTTGTCTGTTTATTAGACTTGTTTGCCGCCTACTTTACCCAGTTCAGAAAGTGAAAGGCTTCGTTGAGCATTATATGAGGTTCAAATGATCAAGATGGCATTGTGCCAACTTCCAGCTCAGTGCTCTTGGAAAGAACATAAAATTTCTAATATTAGATAGCCAACAGCTATCTAATATTTACCTGGGTGTGTGTGCGTGTGATTTTGTCACAAGATAAACATAGACAAGGCTGTGGAACCAATGTGGAATTCCTCCCAGAATCAGCTGATGATCCCCAGAGGTTTTTCAACACCACAATGACAACTCGTGGTTTTTTTTAAAAAATGTGGGATATAAACTACGTGGCTTGTTGTTAAACTATGAGAGCACATTATGCAACTATGCAACCCCCACATTCTCAAGTGGCTCTGTACCAAACTAGCAATTAAGGTTCACTGACGAGCCAGCCTGATTTACAGGAACGCCTTGACTTACGACTATAATTGAGCCCCAAAATTTCTGCTGCTCAGTGAGACATCTGTTCAGTGGGTTTTTTCCTTCGGCCTTACTTGCCACCGTTGTTAAGTGAATCGCTGCACTTGCTGAGTCAGCAGCATGGTTTGTTAAGTGAATCCGGTTTCCCCACTGGCTTTGCTTGCTAGAAAGTTGCAGAAAGTGACACTCTGGGACACTGCAACGGTCATAAGCATGAATCAGCCAAGCGCATGGCTACAGGGATACTGCAACGGTCATTAAGTGTGAAAAATGGTTATAAGTCTCTTTTGTCTGTGCCACTGAAACTACGAGCAGTCACTAAGTGAACCGCTGACATCTAGGACTATCTGTACAATATGCTAGCCATTTCTATAACCACAAATCTACCGTATTTTTCAGACTATAAGACGCAACGGAATATAAGACGCATCTTGATTTTAAAGAGGTAAATTTAAAAAAAATGTTTTTGCACTCTTCAGGCTGCCCAAACCCTCTGCACGCTTTGTTTTTTTTTTTAAAGGGGGGTGGGTGCTTCAGGGGGTGTGAGGGGGGTGGCAAAAATGAGCAAAAAAGAGCCCGTTTTTTTGCAAAAATGGCCCGGTTTTTGCAAAAAAGGGGGGGCATGCAGAGGCTTTGGGAGGCTTGTAGAGTGCTCCTGGGGGCTGGGAGAGAGGGCAAAATGGCCCGTTTCTTGCTCTTTTTTTGCCCTCCTCAGTCCTCAGGTGTACTTTACAAGCGTCCCAAACTCTCTGCACATCCTTTTTGCAAAGGGGGCGGGGTTTCAGTATCCCAAAAATGCTGTATTCAGTCTATAAGACACACCCAGAATTTCGCCCTCCTTTTTGAGAGAAAAGGTATGTCTTATACTCCGAAAAATACGGTATCTTATCAGCAAAACCCAAAATCAAAGTTTCCTTCCCCTGCCACACCTCAAGCACAAAGTCCAGAAATGGTTTCCAAGCAGACAGCACAAAGTGCAGAAGCGGTTTCCACATCGTTCTTGATGGGATCTTAAGTTACCTCTATTGTAGGGTCGTATTCATCGACAAAATGGTTCTGGATGAGCTGAATTGTCAACGCGCTCTTGCCCACGCCACCAGCCCCGACAACGACAAGCTTGTATTCCGTCATCTTCTGTAGGCCTAGGGAAGATCAAACAAAAATTACCCATAATAAATACAACAGGGGGAGAATTGCAAAAAAAAAAATAAGCCTGGTATCAAACTGATCAGTCTCAAACTAGTTGTAGAGCCGAGAGTAGCAAAGTGTAGACAAAGAATGGGGATATATTTTCAAGCCCTTAGACCAGTGTTCTTCAACCTTGGCAACTTGAAGATGTCTGGACTTCAACACCCAGAATTCCCCAGCCAGCGAATGCATGTACAAACTCTTATCAAGTACAAACTCTTTTTCTTTTTCTAGTTGTTCAGCTATCTTATCTACATGAGCAAGTTCTTTACAAAGATATTCGTTCTCACTGGTCAAACTGTCCACTTGGGTTGTTACTTTATCTTTACTGTTAAGTATTTTCCTAACATGCTTCTCCAAATCAAGATTTTTTTGTTTTTAGATGTTCAATTTTGGAGAGATACTGAAGGTTCAAAGCTAGTCGATACTGAAGGTTCAAACTACGGTAGTTGTAAAGTCCAGAGCAGCAAAGTGTCAACAAAGAATGGGGATATATTTTCAAACCCTTAGACCAGGGGTCTGCAAAGTTGGCTCTTTGAAGACTGGTGGACTTCAACTCCCAGAATTCCCCAGCCAGCATGGCTGGCTGGGGAATTCTGGGAGTTGAAGTCCACCAGTCTTTAAAGAGCCAACTTTGCAGACCCCTGCCTTAGACCATGTTCCTCAACCTTGGCAACTTGAAGATGTCTGGACTTCAACACCCAGAATTCCCCAGCCAGCGGATGCTGGCTGGGGAATTCTGGGAGTTGAAGTCCAGACATCTCCAAGTTGCCAAGGTTGAGGACCACTGCCTTAGACCAAATTAAACCAATCTCCCTTGTTTCCGAATAATAAAAAAAAGATCAGACAAAATAATTTGTTGGGGTAGAATATTGGATAGAAAAGTGCCTGTCTAGCAGACTAGCCTGTAACACTGTCCATTCCAAGTGGCTTCCTATTCAAGCCTTTATTTCATTTGAAAATGTACAGCAATGTGTACAATACGTAACTCTAGGCAACTGACAAACCAAGTGTCTCTCAGGTGTTATCTGTGTGGGTTCATTCCCCATAAATAAAGCAAAATACAATTAAAATGATCGGATACAGAGCCAAGGCACTGCGTAATAAAATCCCAGTAAAAACACTGGCTTTAATGCCTACAGAAGGAAGTCAGGACTTCATTAAACTACCTTTGCTTTTACAATTTGGTCAATGTTAGCTAGGGACTGCCCCTTGCTAAGGGTCTTAAAAGTGCAGGAAATCACAAAAGACCGTACCTTTTAAACAGAATAAGTTTGTGGAAAAAGGCGTTATCAGGCTCCTAACAAATCAAACTCCACCGATCAGATTCTTCAACCTCTACAGGGAGTCCTTAACCTATGACCATAATTGAGCCCAAAATGTATGTTGCAAAGTGAGACATTTGTTAAGGGAGTTTTGGCCCGTTGTAAGACTATTCTTGCCAGTGTTGTTAAGTGAATTACTGCACTTGTTAAGTTAGTAACACGGTTGCTAAGTGAATCTGGCTTCCCCCATTGACTCTGCTTGCCAGAAGGGTGCAAAAGGGGATCCCATGACCCCCAGGGACATTACAACCGTCATAAATATGAGTTTCTGAGTATGTTGATTTTAATCACGTTGCATTCAATGATATATTTTCCTGGAACGTCGGAGGCTACTATGCTTTTAACTTTTAGTCCTTGACTTCTAACCACAATTGAGCCCCACCTTTCTGTTGCTAAATGAGATATCGGTTAAGTGAGCTTTGCCCCATTGCACAACCTTTCTTGTCACGGTTGTTAAGTGAATCACCGCAGTTGTTAAGTTAGTTCAGAGAATCTGGGCTTCCCCATTGACTTTGCTCGTCATGACTTTGAGACACTGCCACAGTCCTAAATATGAGCCAGTCGCCAAGCATCCGAATTTTGATCACATGACCTCAGGGATGCTCCAACAGTCATAAGTGTGAAACTGGTCATAAGTCACTTTTTTGTAACTGCTGTTGTAACTTCGAAAGATCAGTAGGTGAGTGGTTGTAAGTCAAGGACTATCTGTGTGGGGCGAGTCGAACCCATGAGTAGAAGTGAATTTGAACCAAGTGGGATACTTGGGGGTCTCAGAGTTTGGTTGTTTTCTTACAGACACTTCATTACCCAACTAGATAACATCATCAGCCCTAGAAGGGAGTAGGTTTGATCCCTTCTGGCACTGAGGATGTTACCTAGTTGGGTGATAAAACGTCTGCAAGAAAACAACCAAACTCAGAGATCAGCAAGGACCACACAATTCAACCCTGAACTGCAAATATTTTATTCTATCAGTAATTTGAAAACATGAATGTTTCCAACAATGAGTTTTTCATTCATATTGTCTGGAAAGAGTGCAAAGAAGAGCAACCAAGATGATTAGAGGACTGGAGACTAAGACATATGAAGAACGGCTGCAGGAGCTGGGTATGTCTAGTTTGATGAAGAGAAGGACCAGGGGAGACATGATAGCAGTGTTCCGATATCTCGGAGGGTGCCACAAAGAAGAGGGAGTCAAACTTTTCTCCAAGGCACCTGGGGGCAGGACAAGGAGCAATGGGTGGAAACTAACCAAGGAGAGAAGCAACTTAGAACTAAGGAGAAATTTCCTAACAGTCAGAACAATTAACCTCTGGAACAGCTTGCCTCCAGCAGTTGTGAATGCCCCAACCCTGGAAGTCTTTAAAAAGATGTTAGACAGCCATTTGTCTGAAATGGTATAAGGTTCCTGCCCATGCAGGGGGTTGGACTAGAAGACCTACAAGGTCCCTTCCAACTCTGCTATTGTATTATTGTATATTGATGTCCACCCAGAAAAGTAACTGTGACATATGCCAGGCTGAATCAGATGTGAACCAAACCCAACCTTGAGTAAAGCAGGACTATAACTAGATTAGTCATATACAAGCCTGATTTAATCTCAAGAGTTAGCAAATTTTCTCTAACATTAACAGGGTTTAGAAGCAAAATTCTGGTTGGTGTTTGAATGGGAGACCTCCAAGAAAGAACCAGAGATCTAAATTGGGAAATGAAAAAAGACAATAGCACACCCCTTCTGTCCCCTTCCAAGAGAAACACATGAAAACATTCAGGGAGTAATCCAAAAGTTATGTTCAACTCAAGAAGACTTTCAGCTCATGTCCCAGAAAAGCTATTTCCTCTTTGGAAGACCTTCAACAATATTCTCCATGTTGACTCCAGATGGGCAGGAGAAATGGAGACAGGGAATCTCTCTAACAAGCAATGTCTAAAAGAGTTTTATAGAAGATCTCCAGCACCTCAGCTGGCATCATAAAGTTAGCAACTTGCACATCAATGACGATTCGAGGACTGGAAGCTAAAACATATGAAGAACTCTTGAAGGAACTGGCTATGTCTAGTTGAATGAAAAGAAGGACCAGGGGAGACATGATAGAAGTCTTCCAATATCTCAGGGGTTGCCACAAAGAAGAGGGAGTCAAACTAAAGCATCAGAGGGCAGGAAAAGAAGCAACAGGTGGAAACTAATCAAGGAGAGAAGCAACTTAGAACTAAGGAGAAGTTTCCTGACAGTGAGAACAATTAATCAGTGGAACAACTTGCCTCCAGAAGTTGTGTATGCCCCAACACTGGACGTTGGTTGGATAACCATTAGTTAGTCTGTCCAATATTGAGAACTAAAAACATGTTTTGGTTTAAGCACGAAGAGAAGAACGAAGACAACAAGCTGTCCTGGAAACGACACGATGAACTCTTTGCACATCTGCCGTTAAGCTGGTTTTCCCTTCCTGTGTGGAGCTTGCCAATAACTGGACACAACGTGCAGTCCAGGCCTCTGGCGACAGCAGATGGCAGCAGCGACAACAGCCACAATAAGAGAGAAAAGAGAGCGACAGGCACACCCACCTCCTGCCCTCCTTCGGTTTGAATCCTTTCCACCTGCAGCTACCAAGGACTGGTTTTCTCCTCTGCTTGTGCTTCCTTCAACGCTTATGGTGGTGGCGGAGATGGGGGACAGGATAAGCTTGATATTTTTATACAATCCAGTGTACCAATTATTGTATTTTCGGAGTATAAGACGCACCCTTTTCCCCTCAAAAAAGAGGGTGAAAATCTGGGTGCGTCTTATACACTGAATACAGCATTTTTGGCCTCCCGAAACCCCAGCCCCTTCACCAAAATGGCCATGCAGAGCTTTTAGGAGGCTTCCAGAGTGCTTCTGGGGGCTGGGGAGAGAAATGAGCGAAAAATGAGCGAAAAACAGGCTGGTTTTTGCTCGTTTTTACACCTCCCCACGAGGACTGTACAAGCCTTCTGAAGGCTATGCATACCCTGTTTCTGACAAAAAACAGGCCCGTTTTCGTGAAAAACGGGCCGTTTTTGGGAGGTCTGCAGAGTGCAAAAACATTTTTTTTAAAATTTGCCTCTTCAAATTCTTGGTGCGTCTTATACTCAGGTGCGTCTTACATGGACTACAGCACTTTTGGCCTCCCGAAACCCCGGCCCCTTCACCAAAATGGCCGTGCATAGCCTTTAGGAGGCTTCCAGAGTGCTTCTGGGGGCTGGGGGGGGCAGAAATGAGCGAAAAACAGGCTGGTTTTTGCTCATTTTTTTTAAAAAAAACCCGCCTCCAGGACTCTACAAGCCTCCTAAAGGCTATGCATGCCCCTTTTTTTGACCAAAAAAATGGGCCCGTTTTCCCCCAAAACGGGCCATTTTTTGCTCATTTTTGCCCAGTCCCCACGAGGACTGTACAAGCCTTCTAAATGCTATGCATAACCTTTTCCTGATAAAAAAAACCAGGCCTGTTTTCGTGAAAAACGGGCTGTTTTTGGGAGGTCTGCAGAATGCAAAAACATTTTTTTAAAATTTGCCTCAAAATCTTGGTGCGTCTTATACTCCGAAAAATACGGTAATTGTTTTTTCTCTGGTGGGACCAGTCTATCAGGGCAACCTGGTCTACCCAATTATGGGACGGAGCACACCGCTTCTGTTTTCGCCTTTCAGCCCCAATTCAGGGGCTTCCGCAGGCCCGGCGGCTTTTGCGACAAACTATTTGTGTGTTAAATTTATGTTTCACCGACAAAGAAATAAAGGGAGACTAGCACAGATCGATCTCAAGCTAAACACAAACATAAATTTAACACTAGCATGTCAATAGTTCAATCGCCTTCGGCTCTCTCTCCCACTTTCCTACCATGGCAAAATGAGTTTTTTAATAAGGCAGCTTTAAAGCTCTCGCTTCTAAACTCAAGCCAGATTATCTTGGGTTCCCACCACCGAAGCAAACTGGAGCATCAGGAGAAGACACCAGGGGAAAACTTGTGAGGTATGGAGTTAAGGTCCACGCTAGGTCCTGGGACAGACGCTAAAGAATGACCGCCATACATTCAAGCCTTATGAAAGCTTTCACTAGATCAGCGATCGGCAATTTCCAAGAGCCATTTGGACCCACAGAAAAGAAAACACCGGAAGCCACAAAATCCTTCTCATGCCTGACTTTCCTGAGCGGCCACAGAACTAGCATATGTAGTTGAATTAAACGTTCCATTTTCTTCTCAAATCTTTCTTTTCTTGAATTTATCCATGGTTGGCCTACGGTGTGTGTGTGTGTGTTCGAAAGCTCAATAAATCGTGTGCCGGTAGGCATCACACATTGGCGGCTGTGACGCATATTTTGAGCATCAGGGAGCCGCAGCAGAGGGATGAAAGAGCCACATGCGGCCCCAGAGCCGCATGCGGCTCCAGAGCCGCAGTTTGCTGACCCCTGCACTAGGTCTTGAGGCAGAAGTTGCTGGACCCAACGATGATGGGTCACAAAAGGACTTGGGGGTAGAAGCGGTTGGATCGCTGAAGGAGCATCATTCGGCCCATAAAAAGGAGCAACGGTGAGCGGGCACCAAATACAGGTAGTCCTCAATTTACGACCATAATTGAGTGCAATATTTCTGAGCAAGGCAGTTGTGAATTGAGCCTTGCCCCATTTTACAACCTTTCCTGCCACGCTTAAGCGAATCACTGCTGTCGTTTAGATAGTCCACATGGTTGTTAAGTGAATAGGGCATCTCCATCGACTTTGTCAGAAAGTGAATGACATGATCCAGGGGACACCACAGTCCTCGTCAATCGAGGTCAGTTGCCCGGCCTCCGAATTCTGACCGCTATGGAGATACTGCAACGGTTTGTAAGCATGACAAAAAAAAACAACAGCTCCGTTTTGATGCCACTGTTAACTTCAAACATCACTCAAGGAATGGCTGTAAGTCGAGGGCTAACACAATAACCAGAGCTGGGAGGGACCTTCAAGGTCTTCTAGTCCAACCCCCATAACATTTCACACAAAAGCTTGTCCCATCTCTCTTTAAAAACATCCAGGGATGGGGCACAAGTTTGTGTCAACAGAGGCCAACATGGCTTACCATAATGCTCAGCTGCTGTCAAGACCTTTTTGGGGCCAAACCCCAAAACTTTAACCTTATACTGTCTACCATCGACCTCACCCCATTCCTAAGAGGTCCATAAAGGGGGTGTGCATAAGCGCACCAGCCTGCCTACCGTCCCTGTCTGAACGATCCCTTGTATTCATATCCATTTCATGTCTTCATAATCATGTTTATACTTAAATCTGTTAGCTAATTCATGCTTAGATAGATATTTAGATAGATAGATGATAGATAAATATTGGTAAATAAATAGATATTGGCATTCATTTCATGTATTCATAATCACGTTTATACTTATATCCGATATCTAATTCACGCATAGATAGTTAGGATAGATAGATATTGGTATTCATTTTATGTATTCATAACCATATTTATACTTATACCTGTTATCCATGGTTAAATAAATAGAAAGAAAGAAAAAAAAAGAAAGATGTGTTCATTTCATGTATTCATAATCATGTTGATACTTGTATGTTATCTAATTGACGCATAGATAGATAGATGTATTCATTGCCTGTATTCATAATCATATTGATCGTATATGTTATCTAATTCACGCATAGATAGATAGATGTATTCATTTCATGTATTCATAATCATATTGATCTTATATGTTATCTAATTCACACATGGATAGATAGATGTATTCATTGCCTGTATTCATAATCATATTGATCTTATATGTTATCTAATTCACGCATAGATAGATAGATGTATTCATTTCATGTATTCATAATCATGTTGATCTTATATGTTATCTAATTCACACATAGATAGATGTATTCATTGCCTGTATTCATAATTATATTGATCTTATATGTTATCTAATTCACGCTTAGATAGATGTATTCATTGCCTGTATTCATAATTATATTGATCTTATATGTTATCTAATTCACGCTTAGATAGATAGATGTATTCATTTCATGTATTCATAATCATATTGATCTTATATGTTATCTAATTCACACATAGATGTATTCATTGCCTGTATTCATAATTATATTGATCTTATATGTTATCTAATTCACGCTTAGATAGATAGGTAGGTAGGTAGGTAGGTAGGTAGATGTATTCATTTCATGTATTCATAATCATATTGATCTTATATGTTATCTAATTCACACATAGATAGATAGATGTATTCATTGTCTGTATTCATAATCATATTGATCTTATATGTTATCTAATTCACACATAGATGTATTCATTGCCTGTATTCATAATTATATTGATCTTATATGTTATCTAATTCACGCTTAGATAGATAGGTAGGTAGGTAGGTAGGTAGGTAGGTAGGTAGATGTATTCATTTCATGTATTCATAATCATATTGATCTTATATGTTATCTAATTCACACATAGATAGATAGATGTATTCATTGTCTGTATTCATAATTATATTGATCTTATGTTATCTAATTCACGCTTAGATAGATAGGTAGGTAGGTAGATGTATTCATTTCATGTATTCATTTCATGTATTCATAATCATATTGATCTTATATGTTATCTAATTCACACATAGATAGATAGATGTATTCATTGTCTGTATTCATAATTATATTGATCTTATGTTATCTAATTCACGCTTAGATAGATAGATAGATAGATAGATAGATAGATAGATAGATAGATAGATAGATAGATAGATAGATAGATAGATAGATAGATAGATAGATAAGGTATGTAGGTAGGTAGTTAGGTAGGTAGGTAGGTAGATGTATTCATTTCATGTATTCATAATCATGTTGATACTTATATCTGTTATCTAATTCACGCTCAAATAAATAAATAAATAAATAAATCGGCCGGACCTCTCCACCTCTTTATATCCGGCCTTTTTTTCTTTTTTTTTTAAAGCCTCCACTAGATCCGAGTTGGGAGGGGGGGGGGCAAAAGGTGTGTTGCAGAGGCGCCCTCAATCCTGCACCGGGGTTGAAGGGAGGGGGGGGGCTTGGGGGGGGGAAAGAGAGCTGGGCGCCTGGCGGGGAGCAAAAGCGCCCCAGTTTCTGCACGACTTCGCGCCTTGAAAAGTTCCCGCAGGAAGCCGGGCTGGCCTTCCCACGGGGCGCCCCCACACCAAGAAGGAAGGAAGGAAGGAAGGGCGGGCAAAAGCAGCCGAGCGGAGCCCGAGGCGGGCTGCGTTCGGTGCGCTCCTTTTCACCCAAAGCGAACCGATGATCCCTTAGGGACCCCTCCAACCCCGCTCTTTCCCCCCCCCCACCCCCACCCCGAGTTCCCGGGCATCGCGGGCGCGCGCACTCGCCTCTCTTGCAGCTGCCCGGCGCTTCTCCTCTCCTCTCCGCTCCGCTCCTTCGGGATTGAAATGGACGGAGCCGGGATCGGGCTGCTGCTGCTGCTGCTGCTGCTGCTGCTGGTCTTGCCGCTGCCGATCGCCGAGCGGGCGAGGGCGCGGCTCTCTCGCTCTCTCTCTTCTTTTTTTTATGCAAGCGCTATCGAGGCCTTCGGCTTTCCATTGGACGACCTAGATGGGGAAAGTGGGAGGGGGCGGGGGGGGTGGCGGCCAGGGAGCCGTGGGCGGGGCCGCCCCAGGGAGGGAAGAAGAGGAGGAGGAGGAGGAGGAGGCTAGGAGTGGCGCGAGAGCTTGTGCACCGTGGCGGGAGAGGTTTTGCAAAAGGTTTGCAAAAAAAAACAAAAGGCGCAGCGCCCAGCCTGGGAAGAGTTTGCAAAAGGGTTCAGAAAATGCAAAACAAAATAAAAGGCGCAGCGCCCAACCGAGGACCACAACCCCCATCATCCTGGGCCAACAAACCCGGTGGCTTGTGGGGAGGGGAAATGAGAATGGCAATTTGGCAGGTTAGAAGGGTGCCTGGTGGAGAAGGTAAAGGTAAAGCATATGTGCTAGTCGTCCCTGACTCTAGGGGGTGGTGCTCAGCTCCCTTTCAAAGCTTGAGGTGCACCCGGAGACTTCAGTTGGTCCAGAACGCAGCCGCGCGAGCAATTATGGGCACCTCCAGGTTTGCCCACGTTACACCGCTCTTGCGCGAGCTGCACTGGCTACCTGTTGTCTTCCGGGTGCCCTTCAAGGTGTTAGTTATCATCTTCAAAGCGCTCCATGGCTCGGGACCTAGTTACCTGCAGGATCGGATCCTGCCTCATACATCCTCATGGCCCATTCGCTCCCACAGAGAGGGACTTCTCCGGGTGCCGTCCACTAGACTTTGTCAGCGGGCGACGCCTAGGGGAAGGGCTCTCTCTGTGGCGGGCCCAGCCCTCTGGAACGACCTTCCCCCCCCGATATTAGGACAACTACAGACCTCCGCTCCTTCCGTCTGAAACTAAAGACACATCTTTTTTGCTTGGCCGGCCTAGGATAGGATAGTCTCTGTTAAGATTAAGGGATTTTATGAGGGATTTTAGCGCAGGGACATATGTTTAATCTATTTTTAACTTAGTTATTTAGTTAGTTAGTTATTTATATTTAAGGTTTTAATTCTGTATCTGTTTGGTTTTAGTTGCTTTTAATACCCTGTGCCCCGCCTCGAGTCCCCTCGGGGAGAGAGAGCGGGATATAAATAAAATTATTATTATTATTATTATTGAAGAGCCAGCGCTGTCCGAAGACGTCTCTGTGGTCATGTGGCCGGCATGACTAAGACACACGGAACGCTGTTCTCTTCCCACCAAAGGTGGTCCCTATTTTTTCTACTTGCATTTTTTACGCACTTTCGAACTGCTAGGTTGGCAGAAGCTGGGGCAAGTCACGGGAGCTCACTCCGTTAACACGTCGCTAGGGATTCGAACCGCCAAACTGCCGACCTTTCGGTCTCCAGTCAGCCCTGGTTTGGTTGAGTCCAGATGTTCCTTCAGCGCTACTTTCTCTGTTCTTGACAGATGCCAAGTTAGGAGCCAGGCTGCCTCTGATTGGCTGACGAGAGGAGGAAGGGAGCTGGATGCAAACCAGTGGTGGGTTTCAAATTTTTTAGAACCTACTCTAGGTGTGGCCTATTTTGTGGGCGTGGCTTGGCAGTCATGTGACAGGGTGGGAGTGGCCACCTTTTAAAATGTGGTGAAACTCATTTAACAACGCTCTTGCTTAGCAACCAACATTTTGGACTCAATTGTGATGATAAATTCTTTCTTTCTTTCTTTTTCCTTCTTTCTTTCTTTCCTTCTTTCTTTCTTTCCTTTCTTTCTTCCTTTCCTTTCCTTTCCATTGGGTCGCTGGCAGCGGCGGGCCAGATTTACTTCCAGGTACGCCAGTGGAACCCCCTCTCACCGGTTCTCTAAATTTCACCAACCAGCTCTCGTGAATAGGGGCGAGCCTGCAGAAACCCACCACTGATGCAAACGCTTTGATCTGTGCACCTACCAAGAAAAGGTGCTGACGATGGTTCTGGTTGGTTCGTGGGAGTAGGTTTCATAAGGAGTTTGGTGTGCCGGATGGTTGTGTGTCTTTGTGTAGGTGCTTTCACTTGGTGAGTTAGCATCTAATCCGGGAGTAGTTGTTCCATTATTTACTTTTTTAACTTAACCGGTTTTGCTCAGCAGCTGGCATGGCTTCATGGTATGTTTTGATTTCTAGAGGGCTAATCGTTAGAGTCAAGAACAGGGAGGGAGCATAAAGCTTGAACAAACTTTTTATTTTTATATCGACTTTATTTTCTTTATATATATATAAAAACTCACGGCAGCAAACACACTTAATGCTCTTCCCCTCCTCCTATTTTCCCCCACAACAACCCTATGAGGTGAGTGGCTGACCCAAAGATACCCAGGCACCTTTCGTGCCTGAGGCGGGACTAGAACGCCACGTCTCCTGGTGATTGGTCCAAAGTCACCCAGCTGGTTTCCATGCCTAAGGCGGAACTAGAACTCCACGTCTCCTGGTGATTGGTCCAAAGTCACCCAGCTGGTTTCCATGCCTAAGGCGGAACTAGAACTCCACGTCTCCTGGTGATTGGTCCAAAGTCACCCAGCTGGTTTCCATGCCTAAGGCGGAACTAGAACTCCACGTCTCCTGGTGATTGGTCCAAAGTCACCCAGCTGGTTTTCATGCCTAAGGCGGAACTAGAACTCCACGTCTCCTGGTGATTGGTCCAAAGTCACCCAGCTGGTTTCCATGCCTAAGGCGGAACTAGAACTCCACGTCTCCTGGTGATTGGTCCAAAGTCACCCAGCTGGTTTCCATGCCTAAGGCAGAACTAGAACTCCACGTCTCCTGGTGATTGGTCCAAAGTCAACCAGCTGGTTTCCATGCCTAAGGCCTAAGGCAGAACTAGAACTCCACATCTCCTGGTGAACCCCTGTTCTTTAGCTGTTCCCTTCGTCTGGCAACTCTGTGCATGCGCACGCTGGGAACAGCCTCCAGCTGTTTGTCTCATCCTGCTTCTTCCGGAGTCCAACTTTCACTTCTGTAGAGGGTCACGGGGAGATACTGTGTCTTCCACACTTCTGATCTTTCTGTAGGTGCAAACGTATCCTGGCTTTTGCACACCGTTTCCAAAGCCTTCGCTTTTAGCCAGTGCTAAACGTATGACAGATTTCTTGATTGTCTGGAGCTCCAAGTGTGTAAATTCGAGGTGATGGCTGCTTCTTGCTTGTAGACCCTGCTAGATTGAGAGTGATGGGAGTTGTAGTCTAACCCATCCAGAGATTAGTGGAGGAAATGATTCGATGCAAAGTTGGAATCCCAAACAGCAAGGATTTTGTGACAAGGTGAGAAGACACCGCAAAGTTTTGTTGAGATCTCCATGGTATTACCCTAGTGCTATTAATTTTAGTTCTCCGTGAGGACAGTTGCATTGCCCTTTGGAACCAACATGCTGTACATTTCCAGCGCTTAATTCTTCTCATAATTCACCCACAATGTGCCAATGCTCACCTTGATCATTTCTAAAGTATCACAAATGGGTTGGGTTGGTTGGTTGGTTTACCTGGCAACATTCCCAGAGCAACTGAGATGATTAAAGGCCTAGAGACTAAAACGTATGAAGAACGGTTGCAGGATTTGAGTTTGGCTAGTCTAGAGAAAACAAGGACTTGTGGGGATACTTGCAGTATTTCGAGGGGCTGCCACAAAGAAGACGAGGGGGGTCAACTTATTTTTCAAAGCACCAGAAGGCAAGGCAAGAAACAATGGATGGAAACTAATCAAGGAGAGAAGCAACCTGGAATTAAGGAGAAACTTCCTAACAGTGATTCATTACTGTATTTTTCAGAGTATAAGACGCACTGGAGTATAAGACTCACCAAAGTTTTGAAGAGGCAAATTAAAAAAAAAAAAACCTCCCCAAAACGGCCTGTTTCCCCCCCACCCCACCCCAAAGGCATGAACAGCCTTTAGGGCAGGGGTCCCCAACCCCCAGGCCGTGGACCAGTGCCGGGCCGTGGTTTGATTGGAACCGGGCCGCAGGGCTGGAGAGGAGGAAGAGGGAGGAGGGGGCAGCCCCCTGGGTAGAGCGCACACTGGGGGCAGGAGAGCACAGGCGCGGCTGCTCACGCCGTTGGGGACCGAGAGGGGCGAGCAGGGGTGGGTTTCTGCAGGTTCGCACCTACTCGCGAGAACCGGTTGGTGAAATTTAGAGAACCGGTGAGAGGGGGTTCCACCGGCGTACCTGGAAGTAAATCTGGCCCACCACTGCCAGTGACCCAATGGGAAGGAAAGGAAAGGAAAGAAAAAAGGAAGGAAGAAAGGAAAGAAAGAAAGAAAGAAAGAAAGAAAGAAAGAAAGAAAGAAAGAAAGAAAGAAAGAAAGAAAGAATTTATCATCACAATTGAGTCCAAAATTTTGGTTGCTAAGCAAGAGCGTTATTAAATGAGTTTCACCACATTTTAAAAGGTGGCCACTCCCACCCTGTCACATGACTGCCAAGCCACGCCGACAAAATAGGCCACACCTACAGAGTAGGTTCTAAAAAAATTGAAACCCACCCCTGGGGGCGAGTGACCTGCCCCGGGCGCACATGCACCGCCTGTTCCCCCTCCCCCCTGCTCCCCCTCTACGCCGGCCGAGCCATGCCCACCGGTCCGCGGAATTTTCTTTAAAATGAAACCGGTCCCTGGTGCCAAAAAGGTTGGGGACCCCTGCTTTAGGGGGCTTGCAGAGTGTTCCTGGGGGATGAAAACGAGCAAAAATGGCTCCATTTTTTGTCAAAAACATTGCATGCGTAGCCTTTAGGAGGCTTACAGAGTACTCCTGGGGGTTGGGGGTGGGGGCAAAATTGAGGAAAATATGGCCCATTTTTCACTCATTTGCCTTCTCCAGCCCCCCAGGATCACTCTAAAAGCCTCCTAAAGGCTGTGCACGGCTATTTTGGTGAAAGGGCGGGTGGGGGGGAGGGTTTGGGAGGCCAGAAATGCTGCATTCAGTGTATAAGATGCACCCAGATTTTCTGCCTCTTTTTTGAGGGGGGAAAAGGTATACTCCAAAAAATACGGTACTCAGTGGAACAGCTTGTCTTCAGAAGTTGTGGATGCTTCCATCACTGGAGGTTTTAAAGAAAAGACTGGACAGTCACTTGTCTGAAATGATATAGGGTAGGGGTGGGCAAACTTTGCAACTTTAAGTCTGAAGGACTTCAGCTCCTAGACTTCTCCAGCCAGCTTTGCTGGCTGGAGAATTCTGGGAGTTGAAGTCCTTCAGACTTAAAGTTGCAAAGTTTGCCAACCCCTGGTATAGGGCGGTGATGGCGAACCTTTTCAGCACCAAGTGCCCAAACCAGAACATGTGTGCATGTGCATGTGCCGTAGTGCCAGAAACCCAAAGACCAGCTGGCTGGCGCACCCATGCCTGTTTTTTAGCTGTTTTCAGGATGTTTTGGGGGTCATTTTCAGGCCACTTTTCAGACCGTTTCAGGCTGGTTTTGGGGGGCGTTTTTGGAGTGTAGTTTTTGGGTCAAAAATGGCCCCCAAAACAGCCTGAAATGGCCTGTTTTTTGGCCCTTTTTCGTGCTGTTTTCCAGAGCTCTGGCAATGGTGAGGACCAGCTCTGGCAACAGCATGTGTGCCCACAGAGAGGACTCTGTGTGCCATGTCTGGCACGCATGCCATAGGTTTGCCATCATGGGTATAGTGTCTCCTGCTTGTGCAGGGGGTTCTTATGAGGTAGGTAAAATGACAAAGATTGACTAATCAAGGAGAGAAGTAACTTAGAACTAAGGAGAAATTTCCTGACAGTTAGAACAATTAACCTCTGGAACAGCTTGCCTCCAGAAGTTGTGAATGCCCCAACCCTGGAAGTCTTTAAGAAGATGTTAGATAGCCATTTGTCTGAAATGGTATAAGGTTCCTGCCCACGCAGGGGGTTGGACTAGAAGACCTCCAAGGTCCCTTCCAACTCTGCTATTGTATTGTATTGTATTGTTGGTGGGGGAGAGGAATATGCTGAGATTGCAAATCACCCAGAGAGGGCTGTAAAGCATTGTGGAGAAGTATATAAGTCTTAAGTGATCTTACTATTGCTAAATGGGCCTGACAGAAAGTCGTAAATTGGGATTCCAAAGAGCTTTGATGAACATCCTTTGAGGACATGTGGAGGGAAGGGTGGAATGAGATAAAAGAGAAATCAATTCGGATATTCTGTGGGGCAGCTTATTCTTTCCCATACATCTTATGGTCATCTTCTCTGGTTGGCTGTGTTAACTACGGGCTACAATACAATACAATACAATACAATACAATACAATACAATACAATACAATACAATACAATACAATACAATACAATACCAATACCAATACCAATACCAATACCAATACCACACAAATACAATACAATACAATACAATACAATACCAAAGTTGGGAAGGACCTTGGAGGTCTTCTAGTCCAACCCCCTGCCTAGGCAGGAAACCCTATATCGTTTCAGACAAATGGCTATCCAACATCTTCTTAAAGACTTCCAGGGTTGGGGCATTCACAACTTCTGGAGGCAAGCTGTTCCAGAGGTTAATTGTTCTCACTGTCAGGAAATTTCTCCTCAGTTCTAAGTTGCTTCTCTCCTTGATTAGTTTCCACCCATTGCTTCTTGTCCTGCCCTCAGGGGCTTTGGAGAATAGCTTAACTCCCTCTTCTTTGTGGCAGTCCCTGAGATATCGGAAGATTGCTATCATGTCTCCCCTAGTCCTTCTTTTCATTCAACTAGACATACCCAGTTCCTGCAACCGTTCCTCATATGTTTTAGCCTCCAGTCCCCTAATCATCTTTGTTGCTCTTCTCTGCACTCTTTCTAGAGTCTCCACATCTTTCTAGATATGGAGACACAATCTCTTCTCATTTATGCTGGGTTTCTATGTAGGTCACTGGGTTAGGAGCTGGACTTAAAGGACGTACTGGGTGTTGGTCATCGTTTTGACAGGCGGGAGTCCAGGCACCAAGCCAAGAAGTACATTCCCACTCAATAATCTGGCCATTGAGTTATTCCGTTGAGAAACAATGGCCCATACCTCCCAAGAGGGATTAAGGCCAGGGCTTTTTGGAAATCAAATCAAAAGGTTTGATTGGGGCGAGGCATTCGGCTTGTTAGAACATTAGGCAAGAGTCGATGAAGCATTGTCTAGTGCCGTGATGCCAAACCTGTGGCACGCATGCCAGAGGTGGCATGCAGAGCCCTCTATGTGGTGTCACCAGTTGCTCTTCTGGTTTAAAAAACAGAACTTGTTCTGGGCCTTTTTTGGGCTGTTTTCAGGCTGAAAAACAACTTTAAAATAGCCGGAATGCTCTCAAAACAATCCACAAACCGGCCTGAAAACAGCCCCAAAACAGTCTGAAAATGGCCTGAAAACAGCTTGAAAAACAGGCATGCGGACACCGGATAGCTGGTTTTCGGGTTTCCGGCACTCCGGTGCACATGCATGTTCCAGTTTGGGCACTCAGTGGCCAAAAGGTTCGCCATCACTGGTCTATAGCAATAGCAGTTAGACTTACCGTATTTTTCGGAGTATAAGACGCACCAAGGTTTTGAAGAGACAAATTTAAAGAAAAAGTTTTTGCACTGTTCAAACCTCCCAAAAATGGCCTGTTTTTTATGAAAACGGGCCCATTTCCCCCCCACCCCACCCCAAAAGGCATGAATAGCTTTTAGGGAGCTTGCGGAGTGCTCCTAGGGGATGGCACCCCCCAAAACAAGCAAAAAATGGCCCATGTTTCACAAAAACGAGCCAGTTGTTTGTCAAAAAAATTGCATGCATGGTCTAGCCTTTAGGACGCTTATCGAGTGCGCCTGGGGGCGGGGGGGGGGGCAAAATTGAACAAAAAACAGCCTGTTTTCCACTCATTTCTGCCTTCCCCAGCCCCCAGGAGCTCTCTGAAAGCCTTCTAAAGGCTACATACAGCCATTTTGGTGAAGGGGGTGGGGTTTCGGGAGGCCAAAAATGCTGTATTCAGTCTTTTTTGAGGGGAAAAAGGTGCGTTTTATATTCCGAAAAATACGTTATATACCACTTCACAGTGCTTTACAAAGCGAGCGCACACTAGGCAAACCAGTGGTAACAAAATGTGAAATCTACCGCTGCATGGAACTAAATATAACCCACTTTCTTTTTTCTTTTTTTCCATCAACCTGCTAATTTGTAGAAACTCGGAGGCCTTGTCTCCCCCCAAAATTGCATTGTGCACGTTTTTTCCCTAGTTTAGTCCAACTTTGCACAGGCCGTG
This sequence comes from Rhabdophis nuchalis, assembly GCA_039707465.1. NCBI lineage: Eukaryota > Metazoa > Chordata > Lepidosauria > Squamata > Natricidae > Rhabdophis > Rhabdophis nuchalis. The sequence goes on from CM077648.1 coordinate 115,199,267, forward strand.
TGGGTGTAACACAGTTAGTTGAAAAATCTAAAGTTGTGCCAGGCTGGGAAAAGAATAGCTCTTGTCTTTTGAGCCATGATTCGGGCTTATTTGTACAAACGCTTCTATTATTCTGCGTGATACGTTATAAAGCCATCTTTCACTAAACGCATGAAATATGTATTTATAGCAGAGCTATCGTGGCAAGGGAATCTTAACTTTTGAGGCTGGGCTGGCTATCACTTCCCTACCGTCTATCGAAATCTATACATCTATATTGTTATCTGTCCATCCACACATCTCCAGCCTTCTACTAGATTTCTTTAAAGGGGTATGTATATGTGTGCATCAACACAGAATGCACACCTACATATCAGTGGTGGGTTTCAAATTTTTTTAGAACCTACTCTGTAGGTGTGGCCTATTTTGTGGGCGTGGCTTGGCAGTCATGTGACAGGGTGGGAGTGGCCACCTTTTAAAATGTGGTGAAACTCATTTAACAACGCTCTTGCTTAGCAACCAAAATTTTGGGCTCAATTGTGATGATAAATTCTTTCTTTCTTTCTTTCTTTCTTTCTTTTTTCTTTCTTTCTTTCTTTCTTTCTTTCTTTCTTTCTTTCTTTCTTTCCTTTCTTCCTTCCTTCCTTCCTTTCCTTTCCTTCCCATTGAGTCACTGGCAGCGGCAGGCCAGATTTACTTCCAGGTACGCCGGTGGAACCCCCTCTCACCGGTTCTCTAAATTTCACCAACCGGCTCTCACAAGTAGGTGCGAGCCTGCAGAAACCCACCACTGCTACATATGCCCTGTTTCCCTGAAAATAAGACCTCCCCAGATAATAAGCCCAATCGGGCTTTTGAGCGCATGCGCTAAAATAAGCCCTCCCCTAAAAATAAGCCCTCACTGAAAATATTGCAACGCAGCAGCCGCCATGAGGTGGCCACGCTCACGGCCTCCTGCACCTCAAAAATAATAAGACCTTCCCGAAAATAAGGCCAAGCGCTTATTTTGGGGATCAAAAGAAAATAAGACCCTCTCTTATTTTCAGGAAAACACGGTAATAATTTCATGTTTCAATGAAGTATGGTGACTAACACGGGGGTGGGATTCAAATATTTTAGCAACCGCTTCTCTGCCTGGTTGCTGGGTGGGCGGGGCCTACTCAGCCTCTTGCACCACCATGTTGGGGGGGGGAGTTTTGCCCTTACCAGGTTCTGGAGCAGGGGTAGGGAACTACGGCTCTTTTATGACTTGTGGACTTCAACACCCAGAATTCCTGAGCCAGCATGGGGAAGATTCCTGAGCAAGCATAGTTCCCTATCCCTGCTCTGGAGTCTTTCTTGAAGCCTTCGGGAGGACGAAAACGGCCTCCCCCAGGCTCCAGAGGTCAAAAACAGACCCTTTTCTGGACTTCCAAAAGCCCCATTTTTCACCCTCCCCAGGCTCCGGAAGCTTTCCTTGAGTCTCCAGGAGGGCGAAAACGGCCTCCCGCAGACTCCAGAGGCCCCCCCGGAGGTCAGAAATGGGCCTTCTGAAACTTGCGGTAGGCCTGTTTTTGGCCCACCCAGAGCCTCCTCCCAGGCCCTGCACTTACCTGGCATTTAAAACGGGCCGCGTGGAGACTCCGGGGCAAGGTGGGCGTGGTCAGCCAGTCATTGCAACTACCGGTTCGGCGAACCAGATTAAAATGAACATACGGTCCGAACAGGCTGAATCCCACCCTTGAACTCACAGCAAGAGTGTTGTTTGGAAGCTGTCATTTAAATCAGGGGTGTCCAACCTTTTTTTTGAAAGACTTTTTGAAAGACTTTTAAGATTGGTGGACTTCAACTCCCAGAATTGCTCAAGCAGCCGATGCCAAGGCCGGAGAATTCTGGGAGTTGAAGTTTCCACCTCTTAAAAAGTTTCTCAGTTGGAATATCACCGTCTTAGAGAGAGATGACTCTTTAATACAATAGCAGAGTTGGAAGGGACCTTGGAGGTCATCTAGTCCAACTCCCTGCCTAGGCAGGAAGCCCTATATCATTTCAGACAAATGGCTATGCAACATCTTCTTGAAGACTTCCAGTGTTGGGGCATTCACAACTTCTGGAGGCAATTTCTGTTCCACTAATTAATTGTTCTAACTGTCAGGAATTTTCTCTTAAGTTGATTCTCTCCTTGATTAGTTTCCACCCATTGCTTCTTGTTCTGCCCTCAGGTGCTTTGGAGAATAGTTTGACTCCCTCTTCTTTTTGGCAACCCCTGAGATATTGGAACACTGGTATCATATCTCCCCTAGACCTTCTTCTCATTAAACTAGACCTACCCAGTTCCTGCAACCATTCTTCATATGTTTTAGTCTCCAGTCCCCTAATCCCCTTTGTTGCTCTTCTCTGCACTCTTCCTAGAGTCTCCACATCTTTTCTACATCGTGGTGACCAAAACTGAATGCAGTAGTCCAAGTGTGGCCTTACCAAGGCATTATAAAGTGATGCCTTGGTGCCTTACTAAGGCATTATAAACTCTTGAAGAACCTACAGCTGTCAATTTCATAAAGACGCATTCAAAGACTTACCAAGCGAGAAGAATGTGGAAGATTTCGAACCTAGAGTTTGTGGGCACCATTCCCATCCAACGCAGGCTTTAAAAATACCTTGCAACTTGTTCCTTCGCTCTCTCTCCCCCCTTCCCCCCCCCCCATTGATAGCAAGTGCTCGGCTTTATCCCCCACCCCATCTCTTTTAATAAATACTAAATGGAATATTTTCCTTTCTGCACAGTGATTCATTTCCCCTTCCCTTCCTTTTGAGAGGCACTTTAGCCTACAATCGACAATAAATCTCTCGGCGCTTCGTGTCAGTCATCTCCATGGTTAAGCCTGCCGTGAGTAAACGGCTTGCTTACGTCTTTCTGCCCTCCAATCTGGAGTCTTCCTCCCACAGCGGTTTAGCCTAATTTCCTTTACACCTTGTAGAAAGTCAGCACCCATCCCTCCTAGAAGAATGAAATGTTTTAGGAAATATTTAAAAAAGGCAGAATATTATGTTTCCCCTAAAAGCAGAGGTGGTATTCAGCAGGTTCTGACCAGGTCTGGAGAACCGGTAGCGGAAATTTTGAGTAGTTTGGAGAACCACTAAGTACCACCTCTGGCTGGCCCCACCCCCATCTGTTCTTAGCCTCCTGAATCCCAGCTGATTGGGAGGGAATGGGGATTTTACAGTATCCTTCCCCTACCACGCCTACCAAACCATCCCCACAGAACCAGTAGTAAATCCCTAGAAATCTTAAGGGAGACAGAAACTCAGAGCCACAGCTCCCTGCCCCAAGCAGAGCCTAAACTGAGGTGGGAGCTTTTAGAAATGCAGATTTGGTAATCCATTTGAGACGGGATATTATGAACAAAGGCAGAATTAGGTAGAACAGTAGGATCAGCCTTTACTCAAGATCCAAATCAGGAAAGCCATTAACACCAGTGTAGTATTCACTTACTTTCCCTACTGGTTCGCAAAGGTGAGTGTGCGCGCTACGCATGGACTCGGCCTTCCACGCATGTGCTATGATTGCCATGTGGCTTGCATGCATGCACATGGCTTGAAGACATGCCTTAATGGGACACCATAGAGCCAGGGCAGGTGGGTAGGCCCACCCATGATTTCCACTACCAGTTCGAGCAAACCAGTCTGAACCCGCTGAATACCACCTCTGATTAAGACGCAATAGGAATGGCCTAACACCTTTCAGGACACAAGCCTCCTCATTACATCATCTCAGAGAGTCCAAGCTTCAATCAAACTTAACTCAGACAACCTAAAAGTTAACTATGACTCCTACAGCAACCAATAGAATACAGGCTCTTGCCACAGGAACAGGAAGCTCACGTTCAAAGCCCAGAGAAGGTATAAATAACCCTCACTCTCCACTCCTTGTGGTTAGCTGCCCAGGACCTCAAAACCCATGTGGTCGTGTCCACCATTAAACCATCTTTCCAAGCAGCCTCCATGTTTCTAGTGTCTTTCTCCCCACTTGGAACTAAACCCAGAAGGACATTTCTTCCAACAACCTCCCACTCGCTTGATATCAAGGGGCTGTTTTCACAAAACACCCTTACCAAGGTTGGATTTTTTTTTTTTTAAAGTGGCTGTGTTTGCGTAACTTCTGGGTGTCTATGGAGCTTCCCCGTCATGGAGGTCATGGTTTTGAAGAAGCTCCTTGGATGAGAAGTGAAACATCTCCAAGAGAAGAAGAAAAACACGAAGAAAGTCCAGTTGCCTTTTGTAAAAAGCACCTTTGGGACATCACGTCTGGCATTTGGCTAGTTATAATCCAGGTTATGGGACACCATGGCTCAGTGGCTAAGACACTGAGCTTGTCGATCAGAAAGGTTGGCAGTTCGGCGGTTCGAATCCCTAGCGCCACATAACGGAGTGAGCTCCCGTTACTTGTCCCCGCTTCTGCCAACCTAGCAGTTCAAGAAGTTTGGCTTTTGAGCAGCGAAGGGAAAATGCAGAGATCTCACTTCCAGTGTCATGGGCATGGATCAGGAGAGGAATTGTAACTCATCCAGGCTTCCTTCTTCTCTACGTTTTTTTTTAACCAACATCATATTATATTGTTAAATGTTTACATCAATTCGTCTTACCATCAACTCCCCAAAACAATTATTGGCTCTTCTGCTCTCCATACTTTATTTTTATTTCATATTTCTATGAAATTTGTACCCTAACCATCACTTTCTTCTCCATTTCTCCTCCTCCTCCCTACCTCCTTTCTTCCCTCTGTCATCCTTCTCTTCTCTCCTTCCTCTTCCTCTCTCCTTCTCCTCCCTCCCCTTTCCACTCCTCCTTTCTCCCCTCCTCTTCCCTACCTTTCTTCCCTCTGTCGTCCTTCTCTTCTCTCCTTCCTCTTCCTCTCTCCTTCTTCTCTCTCCCCTTTCCACTCATCTTTTCTCTCCTCCTCTCCCCCCCCCCTTGCCCTCTCTCCTATCCCTCTCTTCTACCCTTACCTCTCTCCTCTACTTCACACTCTTCATCTCATTTATTTGGTGTATTTCAGCCTCCGAGCAAGCTCCATTTTATGTTGATGGTATTTATAATTCCTTTTCAATATACATATTTAATTTTAAGATACGTCTTCCTCCTCCTTTTTTAAGAGAGAGAGGGGGGGAAAGTATACATATATAATAATTGTATTTTTAACTCTCCCCCCGCCTATTTTTGGCCAAGATGTAAACTTGGTTACGATTCCCAGCTATTCTCATCATTATATTTATATAGCTATGCATCCTTACACACCCCAAATTTGTAGTTTTATAATCTCAATAATTTCCCATTGTAAGTATGTTTCATGTTCCCTGTCCATTTTTCCATATCTTGAGTTAGCTTACCCTTAATTGTCTTTAAACAGCAATCCTTACTGTTCAGCACCCAGGGGAAGAGTCTTCTCTGTGGCGGGACCAGCCCTTTGGAACGACTTATCCCCTGAACTCCGTACCATCTCTGACCTCCGCCTCTTCCGCAAGTGTCTGAAGACACACCTATTCCAACTAGCCGGCCTAGCGTAGCCTCCAATTCTGACTCATAGATAGTTTTAAAATGGGGATTTTAATTCAGTTTTAGCACAGGTTTTTTAGTTGAATAAGTTTTTTAAAAAAGTTTTATATGTTTGTATGTTTTTTAATATGCCTGTGCGCCGCCCTGGGTCCGTTTGGAGAAGGGCGGGGTATAAATTCAATAAAATCAAAAAAAAATCAATGTTCATTACAATTCCATTAATCTACTATATAGAATAACAAGCGGTAAACACCTCACTTTGTTCATCGTCTTAGAATTTATTTATTTATTTATTTATTTTATTTATTTTATTAAATTTATACCCCGCCCTTCTCCTAAAAAAGGACCCAGGGCGGCGCACAGGCATCATTAAAATCATACAAAAATACAAAAATACAAAATTGTTAAAAACTAATTAAATATTCCCTGTGCTAAAATTAATAAGACTCTAAAATTTAAAAATTATCCCTATAAAAGTCAGAAACGGGGGTTATGCTAGGCCGGCTTGTTGAAATAAATAGGTTTTAAGACGTTGGCGGAAAAGGCGGAGGTCCACGATGGTGCGTAGATCGGGGGGAAGGTCGTTCCAGAGGGCAGGGCTCACCACAGAGAAGGCTCTTCCCCTGGGCACCGCCAACTGGCATTGCCCGGCCGACGGTACCCTGAGAAGGCCCTCTCTGTGGGAGCGGATCAGTCGAAGGGATGTATGTGTGTCCATATTTCATATATTTTAATCTATACTTAATTGTCCTTTCGTTGACATATTCAATCAGTCATAGGCATGGATCAGGAAAGGAAGCGTAACTCATCCGGGCTTCCTTCTTCTCTAACTTCCCATCTTTGATGCATTCAGCACTTCCCTCAAGAAGAGCTGAGTCATCACAGTGACAATTTGACACTTTCTCTGCAGACGGCAAAAGAAAAAGAAAAAAGGAAAGGAAATAAGTGATTTAATTATTTTTCTGCTGAGAGTGTAGTATTCAGGCAGTTCGGACCAGTCACCTCGAACTGGTAGTGGAAATCACAGGTGGACCTGCCCACCCGCCATGGCTGTATGCCATACTATTATTTATTTATTTATTTATTTATTTATTTATTTATTTATTTATTTATTTATTTATTTATTTATTTATTTATTTATTTATTTATTTATTTGATTTCTAGACCGCCCCCTCTCCCCGAAGGGACTCGGGGCTGTGTACAGGTAAAATTAAAATTTATCACAATCAACAATACATATAAACTAAAACCGAATTAAATAACCCTTTGTACAAATTTATAAAAATTAAAACTTAACCTTAAAACCGAATAAAAATTTTAAAATCACAAACTGAGGCGGGAAGCGTGGAATTAGGCCAGGCTGGCTAGATGAAACAGGTGGGTTTTGAGTTTCTGGCAGAAGGAGCTGAGGTCCGTGGTCGTTCTAATGTCAGGGGGAAGGTCATTCCATCACCGAGAAGGCCCTTCCCCTGGGCGTCGCCCGCTTGCATTGCCTGGTGGACGGCACCCGGAGAAGTCCCTCTCTGTGAGAGCGAATCGTCCGAAGGGATGTATGGGGCAGGATACGATCCCGCAAATATTTAGCCATGTTTTCAAGACACACGCATGCGTGAATGCCCCGTACACAATCAAAGCACATGCACAGAAGGCCGAGCATGCTCACATTTGCGAACTGGTAGGGAAAGTAAGTAAATACCACTCCTAGAGGAGTGGGTTTCTACCGGCATTACTGCTTCGCGCATTATTGCTGGTTCGGAGCGCAAAACAATTCGTGCGTGCATTTACACCTAAAAAGGTCTGCGCATGCGCAGAACATAAGAAAAAGGGGGCGGGGAAATACATTTCTGCAATGGAGATTGTTCTGCGCATGCGCAGAAGCAAAAAATAAAGATGGCACAGCCAACAATAGAACTGGTTCGGGTGCATGGGCAGCCGAGTTACTATCTACTCAGCCGAACTGGTAGGAACCCACCTCTGCATCCTTGGCTGAGAAGGAACTGGTAGGAACCCACCTTTGCATCCTTGGCTGAGAAGTCTATGGATGCTAACTTGACCTAGGTAGTAGCAATATTCTTGGGCTCTTTCCCCCCACCCCCCAGCAGAATGAAAATGCAAACTGTGAATCCATTGAATCTCCTTTTCCAGCCTACGCAGCTTTGATGTAGAGCACAGTTGTTTCGAAAGGACACAAAAACAATGCTTGTCCCTTGGTGTTGTTAAGGAATGGCTGTATCGGAAAAGATCCAGGCTTTGTTCTCCAAAAGAAGGCAGTCCAGGACAAATGGAGACTGTGACGATCAAAAGAGCTGAATCTCCAGGTGGAATTTTCTATAGAAAAATAAGGGCTGCATTTAGCAAGCATGCCTTTCAAAAAATTATGGAGTTTTCGATGCGGAGTTCTTTTAAGTTTTATTTTTTTTAATTTTTTAATTTTATTAAATTTATATCCCGCCCTTCTCCAAAAGGACCCAGGGCGGCGCACAGGAAACTAAAATACATACAAAAAACACAATACAAAATTTAAAACCTATTTGATCCCCAGCCTGCGCTAAAACCAATTAAAATCCCTGAATTAAAACTATCTATGGCTAGTCCCAGCGGAGGCTATGTTAGGCCGGCTTGATGAAAGAGGTGTGTTTTTAAACACTGGCGGAAGAGGCGGAGGTCGGTGATGGTACGGAGTTCTGGGGGCAGGTCGTTCCACAGGGCAGGGCCCGCCACAGAGAAGGCCCTTCCCCTGGGTGTCGCCAGTTGGCATTGTCCAGCTGACGGCACCCTCAGAAGCCCCTCTCTGTGGGAGCGTATCGGTCTAAGGGATGTATGGGCAGGAGACGGTCTCGCATATAACTAGGTCCCGAGCCATGGAGCGCTTTGAAGATGGTCGTCAAAACCTTGAAGCGCACCCGAAAGACCACAGGAAGCCAGTGCAGTTCGCACAGGATTGGTGTTATATGGGAGTGTCTCGAAGCTCCCGTAATCACCCGCGCGGCTGCATTCTGAACTAACTGTAGCTTTCGAGTGCACCTCAAGGGAAGCCCCATGTAGTCTATTAATCTATTCAGACACGCTATGTGACGGCCCACAAGGCTCTAATTTTGGGAAAGGTGGAAGGAAAGAGAAGAGGACGATCACCAGCAAATTACATGGACTCAGTTAGTGGCAATAATGATATCCTTAGCAGGGGTAGCTTCAGTGGTGGGTTCCTACCGGTTTGGACCGGTTCGGCTGAATCGGTAGCAGTTTGGGGTCTGGGTCGCTGCAATCGACAGCGACCAAGGCCTGTCACACCTCAGAACTGATTCCCCAATCGGCGCCATTGGCGCTGCCATCTTGTTTTTCAATTCTGTGCATGCGCAGAACAACCTTAATTGTACTGCGCATGTGTGTACAGTGCGCATCAAGCACACACGAAGCACCTATGAGTTCCGGCCATCACTACCAGTTTGCGCGCATGCACAGTGCAATTAAAGAAAAAGAAGATGACAGCGCTGACCACGGAACCGGGCCGTCAAAGCACTACGGGTTCGGCTGAACCAGTACGAACCGGTAGGAACCTACCACTGATCCTTAGGAAACCTAAAAGACCATGGAGAAGATCTATGCAGAGATACTCCTTGACATACAACCATAAGGGAGCCTTATGGTTCATTGAGTCCGTTCCGACGGAGAAGGCGCTGTATATAAATTGAATTAATTAAATAAATAAATAAATTGCAGTTCCAAGACGTGACCGTCATAAAAGAGATTTTTCTTAAATTCAAGTTCTTAGTTCTCTTTTTGGTTCCTCCTGTGTTGGACTTAAATGCAAGTGATGTTTCCCTCTATAAATGATTTATAATGCACAGAATGATGTATCTCCAGAGAGAATTGTCATAACTTTGAACTAAGTGATTATTTTACTTGCAGTTGTTTCATTACCCAGCAAGATAACATCAAAATGAAATGAAAAATGAGAATACACCCATAGAAGCAGAAGTAATTTATTTATTTTTTTAAAGATTAACGTTAAAGATAAGATAAAGGGAAGATACAGAGTATTTTCAAACATGTGATTTGTTTTACAAATGGTTGGATGACAGATATAGACATCAAGAGTTAGAAAATACAAGCAAATTGACCCAGACTATATACCAAGCACTTGTGTATGTAAATTGAAAATGTATAGATTGATTAAAAAAAAAAAGATAACATCAATGTAATTAATCAAGATAACGCCCACCTTTATATATCGCTGTGGCTACATTGCTGAACCGGGTGAAATGTCTTTATTGATGTATTTATTAATGGAATTTGCTCTCTTTGTAATCTAAATATCCTTTCCTCCAAACTCTTTCAAAATAGCCCAATTTTGTTTTAGTTTTATTTTCCCAGGGCACGGCTCTGTTAACTGCCAACTTCTGCCAGCTCTATTCAAGAACATTGAATGTGACGCAGGGATCTTGAAGAGTCAGCTTTCTAACCATTAAGCGCAAGGAACCTGGTTTGAGGAAAAAAGAACTTGGCTGTGCTCAAAACCACAGAGTTAATTCATGATGTGGCAGCTGGACTTAACCCAACAAATTTTCTTTAGCTGCACATCCTGGTATTAAATAAATATTCTTTTTCGAAGAGCAATGAATCTCCAGCAAAATAACAGAGTTGGAAGGGACTGTTCTGGCCCAGTCTTTGAAGAAGCAAGAAACAGACTCCTTGTCACAAAAAAAAAATCTTTTTTATTTACCTCTTGTGAATTAATGGCATTTAACCACCAAAAAGTCCAGGAAATAGTCTTTCAAAGATTTAATTGCAGTAACAGATCTTATCAATTCTTTGGGCCATGAATTCCCAGGCTAAAGGCTGCAAATTAAGTTCCGGCAAGCAGTCCTTGTGGCAGGAAACACAATGAGCAAAATCTTCAGAAATACGAACTGTTGTCTCCTACGACCATCACTCCCCTTTTCTTCTATTTATTCCCCAGCCAGGGAGGGGCCATTTAACGTCCATGTGTGCTTTGCTTCCTGAGTCGACTCCTTGTCCTCTGTCGTTCCCCTTTCCTAACAGCTCTGTGCTTACATGCATCTGGATGCTTTTCAAGGGCAGTCCCTTGTAGAACACAACAGTCAAGACAGGAGGTGATTAGGCCATTGGTAACTGGGAACAAGGATTGTTGGTGTCCCATCTTCTCATCAGGGCAATTTCTGAACCCTACAGAGATGAACAGCAGATGGAAACTTCCAAAGTTTGAAAAGTCACCTACGAGTTTGCTCATTTCCAGACTTCAGAACTAACCTTGTCAAAATTTGGCAAGCTCTGACGTGGGATTGCCAACTGATTAAAGGCATCTTCCTTGCTCTCGTGCTTTCTCAGTAGTTCTGATCTACAAAAAAAAACAATTCAGATGAAGTTTTCCCACTGGATGGGTATATAAACCGTGTCGGATGTTCTTGTCCCTAGAATCAACCATTATGGAAGACATGCGGAAAACAGGCTCGTATAGAAGTTGGCAGCCGGCCCTTAAATATTTTTTTAAACCATATAAAGATGTCAATTGGTAAACCTCACTGGGGAGGCGGTGGAAGAAGAGAGAGGCAAGCTGCTATTAAAATGTCTCCCTTCCTGTTGAACGTAATTTCGATTCCCATCATTAATAACACATGTCACAACAAGGGAATTATCCATCTGGCCTGGAGATGATTAACTTTGAACCCTCAAGCTTTTTTCCCCTCCCAAATATTTAACACAGGACACAGAGAACATCGGAAAGGAACAATCAGCGCACAGTTTTGGTCACCACGATGTAGAAAAGACATGGAGACTCTGGAAAGAGTGCAGAGAAGAGCAACCAAGATGATTAGGGGACTGGAGACTAAAACATATGAAGAACGGTTGCAGGAGCTGGGTATGTCTAGTTTAATGAAAAGAAGGACCAGGGGAGACATGATAGCAGTGTTCTGATATCTCAGGGGTTGCCACAAAGAAGAGGGAGTCAAACTATTCTCCAAAGCACCTGAGGGCAGGACAAGAAGCAACGGGTGGAAACTAATCAAGGAGAGAAGCAACTTAGAACTAAGGAGAAATTTCCTGACAGAACAATTAACCAGTGTAACAGCTTGCCTCCAAAAGTTGTGAATACCCCAACCCTGGAAGTCTTTAAGAAGATGTTGCCTAGTCATTTGTCTGAAATGGTATAAGCTTCCTGCCTAGGCAGGGGGTTGGATTAGAAGACCTACAAGGTCCCTTCCAACTCTGCTATTGTATTACATCTGGACAAACTTTGCAACAGAGGATCTGTGGGCTCAAAGCTTTCTCTTGCTGCTCTTTCTTTACCCATGTTAGTGCTACCAAAATGTTCTGCCAACTGAACGATGTGACAGCTTTATGTTTTGCAGTCGGTGCCGAAAAACAGAGATGGCAAGAGCAGAACCAGAGGAAGTATGAATGAAACAAGTCAAACGGGGAAATGTTATTTATATCCCTTTATTATTATTATTATTTTTATAAATTACTCAAAGCAGCAAACATGCCTAATATATTATTCTTTTTCCAACAACAACTGTGTGGTGGGTTGGACTGAGTGTGTGTGAGACAGACCCAAAGACACCCAGCTGACTTTTCATGCCTAAAGTGGGATTAGAACAGTGGTGGGTTTCAAATTTTTTTAGAACCTACTCTGTAGGTGTGGCCTATTTTGTGGGCGTGGCTGGCAGTCATGTGACAGGGTGGGAGTGGCCACCTTTTAAAATGTGGTGAAACTCATTTAACAACGCTCTTGCTTAGCAACCAAAATTTTGGACTCAATTGTGATGATAAATTAATTCTTTCTTTCTTTCTTTCTTTCTTTCTTTCTTTCTTTCTTTCTTTCTTTCTTTCTTTCTTTCTTTCTTTCTTTCTTTCTTTCCTTCCTTCCTTCCTTCCTTCCTTCGTTCTTTCCTTTCCTTTCCTTTCCTTTCTTTTCCTTTCCTTCCTGTTGGGTCACTGGCAGCGGCGGGCCAGATTTACTTCCAGGTACGCCGGTGGAACCCTCTCTCACCGGTTCTCTAAATTTCACCAACCGGCTCTCGCGAGTAGGTGCGAGCCTGCAGACACCCACCACTGGATTAGAAGTCAGTTTTCCCAGTTAGCAGAAGTTTGTCTTTCCAGTAGACCTGGTATTAATAATTAATTTAATAATTTATTACATTTATAAACCGCCCCCTCTCCCCGAAGGGACTCGGGGCGGTGTACATACAATACATAACAAAGTTAAAAACGAATTAAATTACCCTGTACTAAAATTTAAGAACATTAAAATTGCAACCCATTAAAACCAAATAGACAATTTGAAAATACAGACTGGGGCGAGAAGCGTAAATTAGGCCAAGCCGGCCTGATGGAACAAATAAGTTTTTACTTTTTGGCGGAAAGCACGGAGGTCTGTAGACGTTCTAATATCCGGGGGAAGGTCGTTCCAGAGGGTCGGGCCCACCACAGAGAAGGCCCTTCCCCTGGGCGTCGCCTGCTGGCATTGCCTGGTGGACAGCACCCGGAGAAGTCCCACTCTGTGTGAGCGAATCGGCCGAAGGGATATATGGGGCAGGATACGATCCCGCAAATAACTAGGTCCTATTGTAGGAAATTAGCACCCACCCCTCCCCTAAAAAAATGAAATATCCTGGGAAATAGTTTTTATTCCACCATATCCTGCAAACACCTCAACTTTCTTTCTGACGACCCCCCAGATGCCCAAACAGGCTACCTTAAATTCCTGTTGTCACCACAACCTACTTCTAGAAACCACCAAAGTGGGAAAGGTTGTGTTTTTGAATTAATACAGGAGATGGCCCAAAGCCCATTTACTTCATTCACATACAGTTAGTCAGTCCTACGGAAGGCCGAAGAAGGTTGCCTTCCTCATTCCCCTAAACTAGAGGATTACTCATGGTTTAGGGCAAGGATGGGGAACTGTGGCCCTTTTATGACGTGTGGACTTCAACTCCCAGAATTCCTGAGGCAGAAGGGGGGAAGCACAGGCCTTTCATGACGTGTGGACTTCAACTCCCAGAATTCCTGAGGCAGAAGGGGGGAAGCATGGGCCTTTCATGACTTGTGAACTTCAACTCCCAGAATTCCAGAGGCAGAAGTGGGGAACCAGGGGCCTTTCATGAGTTGAAAGGACTTCAACTCCCAGAATTCCAGAGGCAGAAGTGGGGAACCAGGGGCCTTTCATGACTTGAAAGGACTTCAACTCCCAGAATTCCAGAGGCAGAAGTGGGGAAGCATGGGCCTTTCGTGACTTGTGAACTTCAACTCCCAGAATTCCAGAGGCAGAAGTGGGGAAGCATGGGCCTTTCGTGACTTGTGAACTTCAACTCCCAGAATTCCAGAGGCAGAAGTGGGGAAGCATGGGCCTTTCGTGACTTGTGAACTTCAACTCCCAGAATTCCTGAGGCAGAAGTGGAGAAGCATGGGCCTTTCGTGACTTGTGGACTACAACTCCCAGAATTCCAGAGGCAGAAGTGGGGAACCAGCCAGCTCAGGAATTCTGGGAGCTGAAGTCTACAAGTGACGAAAGGCCCATGGTTCCCCATCATGAATAATCAGTTTTGGCTTATCATGTTGAGGAAGCACAGTTCCGTAGTTTGCAAGGTCAACTGAGGGCATGTTGGGTGGTGTACAGTCACGCAGCTGCACACGGCGCAATAAATCTGTTAATCAAACCACTGATGTTATTTCTGAGTAATTAATATTTTCCTGTTAATATGCTGAAATCCTTTGGGGAAAACAGCTCTAAAGACTATGGACTGAGACCATAAAACAATTGTCAAAGCAGCATCCCCACAAAATTCTAAACTGCGATTGTTTAATTACACTCTGTTGCTGCTGGGAGTTTGCAGAACAACCTAAAACTCTGGTTTACAAATTTTATTTCTGCCACAAACATCAGTTAAAATAAGGCATACTGTACGACATAAAATTTAAAATACAAAACATGCACAAATTAAACAGATCTTGCGCCGAAACTGACAACCTTAATTGCATTTGTCACACTGCCATGAGATTAAGTATACAATGATTGGGACACAAAGGGTAGGTAAGTGTTGTTGCCTGCATGCCATCACAATCACAACGAAGAGAAGTCACCGATTGCTCCATTCATTCAAGGAGTCTCTGGATCTTGTTTTACCCGTACTTACAAATGAAATTGTGCCATAGTTTATGGACAAGCGACTACGTTCACACCACACACCAAACTATCACAAACAAGGCTCACTTTAACTATGTGCTGTCAACTTTGTGCCCTGCTTCTTTCTCCTAAACTTCAACCCCCTGTTTTCTTTCCCTGGGTGCCCCAAAGTTTAAATCCGGACACGCATCAACCCTGGATCGGATTAACAGAATAACAAGAGTTGGAAGGGCCCTTGGAGGTCTTCTAGTCCAACCCTTGCTCGAGCAGGAGACCCTATATAGTAGGGGTCTCCAACCTTTGCAACTTTAAGTCTGCAGGACTTCAGCTCCCAGAATTCTCCAGCCAGCAAAGCTTTCAGCTTTGAATTCAGCTTTGCTGGCTGGAGAATTCTGGGAGCTGAAGTCCTTCAGACTTAAAGTTGCAAAGGTTGGAGACCCCTGCTATATAAGATGTTAGACAAATTCTGTAGAGATTCACCACCATCCAGGTCATGGTTGTTTCCCAAAGGTGTTTTCTCAGGAGGCAATTGAACTTTTTGGGTTATTTTCCTTTTGAACACATTTTGCTTCTCATCCAAGAAGCTTCGTCAACTCTGACTGGACAGTGGGGGATGGAAGGGTTTATATTCCTTGCAGGCAGCTGGTCATTTGCATCCATTTAGAGGGTCCTTGAAGCCCTTGGAGGTTTACCTGTGTCCTGAGGGTCACTTGAGTTAGCACTCCTGGTTCCTGTAGCCTGCAATTTTTTCCCCTCTGGAGATCCATTCCTACTCTCACACCATTCCAAGGGGGTCCATCCCCAATTGTCTAGCTAAACGTCTGTAGAGATTCTCAGTCATCCAGGCCATGGTTATCCCAAAAATGCTTTTTTCAGGAGGCAACTGGACTTTCTTGGTTTTTTTCCTTTTGAAGACATTTCACTTCTGATCTCAGAAGCTTCTTCAGCTCTGACAGGGTAGTAGGGGGAATGGAAGGGTTTCTATATATTTCTTTTAGATCAGAGGTTCCCAAACTTGGCAACTTTAAGACTTGTGGACTTCAACTCATAGCTGGCTGGAGAATTCTGGGAGCTGAAGTCCTTCAGACTTAAAACTTGCAAAGGTTGGAGACCCCTGCAATAACCCACCCAAGCCTTTTTTGGTGCTCGGTGACCCGGGGTTCCGCGTGGCGTGTGAACCCATCATCCCCACCCCCAGCCTCCCCATCTTCCGCGTCGCGGAGCGCAGCAAAAGAAGAAAAAAAAGCCCTATTAAGCTTCGCAGCTTTGCCAAAGCGCCCCTCCCCACCCCAGCCGTTTGCAAACGTGATCTTCGGAATTGGGGGGGTGGGGAGTTTGCAACGCGGCCCCACTGCGGACTTTTCCGCATTCCGATCCAGCCCGCGAAGGCAGCCACGCCCGAGAAGCCGGAACGAGCCTCCGGAGGGCTCTTTAAATAGGATCTATAAATACGAAGGGGCAGGTTGGCCGTCCATTGGCTGCTGCTCCCGAGGGCTTGGCTCAAGGGCGTCTCTTCATTGGAGCAGGAGAACCAGGGTTCCGCCCCTCTCTCTCCTCCCCCACCCACCCCGCCTTTCAAGCGGGAGGGGCTCGCTGGGTGTTTGCAGCCGCGCCGTGGATCCCTTTTGCTTTTCCGCGCAACTGGAGGGTTGCGCTTGAGGGGGAGGGACAGCAGGGCGCCTGGGATGAGTAAAGCTGCCGGGCGCTCTGCATCCGCGCAGGGGAACGGCGGTGGCTCTTTCTTTCTTTCTTTCTTTCTTTTCTTTCGCTCTCTCTCCCCTTACTTACTTGCTTTCTGTCTTTCTTCCTTTTGACTTTCTTTCTCTCCTTCCTTCCTTCCTTTTTCTTTCTTTCTTTCCTTCCTTCCTTTCTCTCTTTCTTTCTTTCTCTCCTTCCTTTCCCTTCCTTCTCTTTCTTTCTTTCTTTCCTTCCTTCCTTCCTTCCTTTTCTTTCTCTTTCTTTCTCTCTCTCTCTTTCCTTCCTTCCTTTTCTTTCTTTCTTTCCTTCCTTCCTTCCTTCCTTTCAATTCTGCCACTGTTATGGTACAGGTCCTCAACTTACAACAGTTCACTTAGTGACCGTTTGAAGTTGCAATGTGACCAGGTGGGCATGGCTTGCCAACCATGTGACTGAGTGGGAGTGGCTTGACAGTCATGTGCTGAGTGGGAGTGGCTTGACAGCCGTGTGACTGAGTGGGAGTGGCTTGACAGTCATATGACTGGGTGGGCGTGGCCAACTTGTAAAATGTGGTGAAACTCACTTAACAAAGCTCTTGCTTAGCAACCACAATGTTGGCTCAGGAACTCTGGCATTTGAAGCATGCAAGTCTTAAAGCTCTGAAGTTACAAGACCCTTGCACCCCCAACTCTTTAGAAAAAAAACCTCCAAGGGTGTTCAAACTTGACAGCTTTAAGACTTGTGGACTTCAACTCCCCGAATGCCTCCTCTCGCTCTTCCTCTGGATGATGGGCAGACGGGCGGGGGGAGGGAGCTGGAATCGGTTCTAAATGGCCCTGGAGATTTGTGGAACCTCTTCTATAGAAGAGCTTGGAACTGGCAAGAACCCACCCCTGGAACACGTGCTGTTGCGCACACACACACACTTCCGGCCCGCGACGACAAAAAGCTTAGCCATCCCCTGCACTAAACCATGATTTGGCCATCTGCCTAACATTGTTTGAGAGGCAACAGGCTGAGACAGCAACTGTCTTTTCCCATTGCATCCTTTTGTGTTCCTTTTAGCGGGAGATGCCAAAGGTTTAATCTACAGAATACAAAATAGTTTGCATTCTTTCTTGGCTTGTGGGATGGAGTTTTCCCAGTCCCTAATTCTCTGGCTCCCGGATCGGCTGACATGACGGTTTGCGTCATTCCCAGACATGAATTATGGGACTTGCAATCCAACATCACCGGAAAGCATTAGGTTGGGAAGGGTCTTTCATTGCCAATGAACTTTAGGATGATTGATGGGTTTATC
Source organism: Rhabdophis nuchalis (assembly GCA_039707465.1). Lineage (NCBI taxonomy): Eukaryota > Metazoa > Chordata > Lepidosauria > Squamata > Natricidae > Rhabdophis > Rhabdophis nuchalis. Next base: position 115,216,894 of record CM077648.1, read on the forward strand.
CGGGTGTGCTTCAAGGTGTTAGTAACCACCTTGAAAGCGCTCCATGGCATGGGACCTGGTTATTTGCAGGACCGCCTCCTACCACATACCTCCCTCCGACCAGTCCGCTCCCACAGAGAGGGCCTCCTCGGGGTGCCGTCGGCTGGGCAATGCCGGCTGGCGACTCCTAGGGGGAGAGCCTTCTCTGTGGCAGCCCCCGCCCTCTGGAATGACCTACCCCCCCGACCTACGTACAACCACGGACCTGCGTCTCTTCCGCCGGGCATTGAAAACACATCTATTCCATGCTGCCGGCCTAGCGTAGTTTTTAAATTTGGCTTTTAATAGGGGTTTTACTGTGATTTTAGTATAGGCATTTTAGTTTAATCCATTTTTAAGACGTTTTTATTGTATTTGTTGTTTATTGTCGTTTTATTAGTGCCTGTTCACCACCCTGAGTCCGGCAAGGGAGATAGGGCGGTAATATAAATACGAATAAAATCAAAATCAAATCAAATATCATGAATCTCAAATTTTTGCTCCCTCCTCTATCTCTTCCTGTTCATACTTTCTGTTCTTCTCCTCTTTATCATCTTCATCTTAGTCTTCTTCTCCTCTTCCTCTTTCCTTTGGCTCCTCCTCCTCCTCATTGTATCCTTCTCTTCTTCCCCTTCTCCTTTCCCTCCTTCTCTTTTTTTCCTTTTTTTTTGTCTTCCTCTTAGTCCTCCTCTTCCTCTTCTCCTCCTTTCCCCCCATTTCCTTCTCCTCTTTCCTTTGGCTCTTCTTAATCCCTCCTCCTCCTCCTCCTCCTCCTCCTCCTCCTCCTCCTCCTCATTGTAGTCTCCTTCTCCTCTTCTCTTTCTCCTCTTCCTCCTTCCCCTTCTCCTCCTCTTTTTATCTTCCTCTTAGTCCTCCTCTTCCTCTTCTCCTCCATTCCCCCTATTTCCTTCTCCTCTTTTCTTTGGCTCTTCTTAATCCCTCCTCCTCCTCCTCCTCCTCCTCCTCCTCCTCCTCCTCATTGTAGTCTCCTCCTCTTCTCTTTCTCCTCTTCCTCCTTCCCCTTCTCCTCCTCTTTTTGTCTTCCTCTTAGTCCTCCTCTTCCTCTTCTCCTCCATTCCCCCTATTTCATTCTCCTCTTTTCTTTGGCTCTTCTTAATCCCTCCTCCTCCTCCTCCTCCTCCTCCTCATTGTAGTCTCCTTCTCCTCTTCTCTTTCTCCTCTTCCTCCTTCCCCTTCTCCTCCTCTTTTTGTCTTCCTCTTAGTCCTCCTCTTCCTCTTCTCCTCCATTCCCCCTATTTCCTTCTCCTCTTTTCTTTGGCTCTTCTTAATCCCTCCTCCTCCTCCTCCTCCTCCTCCTCCTCCTCCTCCTCCTCCTCATTGTAGTCTCCTTCTCCTCTTCTCTTTCTCCTCTTCCTCCTTCCCCTTCTCCTCCTCTTTTTGTCTTCCTCTTAGTCCTCCTCTTCCTCTTCTCCTCCATTCCCCCTATTTCCTTCTCCTTTTTTCTTTGGCTCTTCTAGTAATCTCTCCTCCTCCTCTCCACTTTCTTCTGCTTCTCCCTCTCTTTATCCTTGTCCTCCTTCTCTTTCTTTCCTTTTTCTTTCTTTCCTTCTTCTCCTTCCCCTCCTCTTCCTCCTCTTCTCCCTCCTTGTCCTCCCACCCCTATTTTGCACCACCCACATAACTTTGTTGTAAAAGATCTTTCAGAAAACCACAACATTGTTAATCCCTGGTGTTCCAGGAACTTACATTAATTCATGATTCCATAACCCCTCCAATCAGAGGTCTAAGCTAAAAAACCATGCTGAACATTTTCCTGCCCAGAATTCGCCCTTCTGGAGAATAGTTGAAAGTTTTAGATTTCAGTAAGAGACTGCCCTCTACTGGTGGAAATAGGCATCAGTTCTTCAGCAGTTTAAAAGAGAGGTTTAAGAAACAAGAGAAAAAATAGAATAGAATAGAATAGAATAGAATAGAATAATTTATTGGTCAAGTGTGATTGGACACTTCAGCTCCAAGAATTCCCCAGCCAGCACAATGAGAAATATTGATAGCAGATATCCAATACATATGTATTCTTTATAGCATTTTACTAAATATATAGAATAGAATGGAATAGAATAAAAGGGGATATAAGGGAATGGAATGGAATGGAATTGAAGGGAATGGGAATGGGAATAGAATAGAATAGAATAGAATAGAATAGAAAAGAGACCTTGGAGGTCTTCTAATCCAACCTCCTGCTTAGGCAGGAAACCCTCCACCAGACAAATGGCTATTCAACATCTTCTTAAAAACTTCCAGTGTTGGAGCATTCACAACTTCTGGAGGCAACTTCTGTTCCACTGATGAATTGTTCTAACTCTCAGGAATTTTCTCCTTAGTTCTAGGTTGCTTCTCTCCTTGATTAGTTTCCACCCATTGCTTCTTGTCCTTCCCTCAGGTAATTTGGAGAATAGCTTGAATCCCTCTTTTTTTGTGGAAGCTCTCCAAATAATGAAACCCTGCTATTATGTCACCCCTGGTCTTTCTCTTCCTTAGATTAGACATACCCAATTCCTGCAACTGTTCTTCATATGTTTTTTTTAACCCTCCTGATCCTCTTGGTTGCTCTTCTCTGCACTTTTTCTAGAGTCTCAACATCTTTTCTATGGTGGGATGGCCAAAACTGGATGCAGTACTCTAGGTGTAGTCTTACTAAGGCCTTATAGAGTGATATTAGTACCTCACTTGATCTTGACTGAATCCCTCTGTTAATGCACCTTAGAATTGCATTGGCTGTTTTTGGTTGTTGGCTCATATTTAGCTGGTTGTCCACTAAAACTCCAAGATTCCTTTCACAGTTACTGCTATTAAGCCTGGTTTCACCCAGTCTATATGTGTACAGTAATCCCTCGTTTTCCGCGGCTTCATTTTCCGCGGCTTCAGTGCTTCGCGGGTTTTTCAATAATACAGAATAGAAAAAAAATGCATTGGTAGGAGGCAAGCGCCCCCTAGTGCTTGCTTTAAACGATGTCCACCAACTCAAGTTTCCGGTATAGTGTATTGCGAATCCTACTTCGTGGTTTTTCAGTTTCCGCGGAAGGGTCCGGTCCCGATTAACCGCGAAAAACGAGGGATTACTGTACTTTTGGTTTACTTTACTTTTCTCTACATTGAATTTCATTTTGGCGGATAGGGTCCAGTGTTCAAGTCTGTCAAGATCTTTTTGAATCCTAAACTTGTCTTCTGGGGTGTTGGCTATTCCTGCCAGCCTGGTGTCATCTGCCAATCTGATGAGTTTATTTATTTATTTATATACCGCTCCTATCTCCATCAAGATGGACACAGGGCAGTGTACAGGAAATTAAAAATCACACCAACAAATAACAATAAATACAATGATAATATTAAAATGAACTAAATTAGGTTACCTGTGCTAAAAATATTTCCCATTAGTAAAATTATAAATCCCCCTTCTTTTTTTCCCCCTTTAAAAATTTTTTTTATTGAATGTTTTAATCTTTAAAAACAGAACGTAAAACACAACAGGAAAAAATAAAACACAAAACATACATAACAATATAAAGTAATTATACAGCCTTCTGTATCGGCTTTCCTATTTCCCCTTTCCTTTACAGTTCTCCATTCTGCATGGCCTTCCTGCTGCTTTTACCTTGTCCTATAATATAACAACAGTAGTACTAACACTTATAATAATATTGATTATTTATATCACCCTATATAAAGTGAGTTCCCCTTCTATTCCCTCATCTATGTCATTTAGGAATGTACTAGCCGTTCCTGGTCATGCGTTACTGTGGCCCAATCTGGTTAAATAATACAATACAATACAATAGCAAAGTTGGAAGGGACCTTGTAGGTCTTCTAGTCCAACCCCCTGCGTGGGCAGGAACTTTATACCATTTCAGACAAATGGCTATCTAACACCTTCTTAAAGACTTCCAGGGTTGGGGCATTCACAACTTCTGGAGGCAAGCTGTTCCAGAGGTTAATTTTTCTAACTGTCAGGAAATTTCTCCTTATTTCTAAGTTGCTTCTCTCCTTGATTAGTTTCCACCCATTGCTTCTTGCCCTGCCCCCAGGTGCCTTGGAGAATAGTTTGACTCCCTCTTCTTTGTGGCACCCTCTGAGATATCGGAACACTGCTATCATGTCTCCCCTGGTCCTTCTCTTCATCAAACTAGACATACCCAGCTCCTGCAACCGTTCTTCATATGTTTTAGTCTCCAGTCCCCTAATCATCTTGGTTGCTCTTCTCTGCACTCTTTCCAGAGTCTCCACGTCTTTTCTACATCGTGGTGACCAAAACTGTATGCAGTATTCCAAGTGTGGCCTTACCAAGGCACTATACAGTGGCATTAACCACGTGATCTAGATTCTATCCCTCTGTTTATGTAGCCTAGAACTGTCTTGGCTTTTTTGGCAGCTGCTGCACACTGCTGGCTCATATTTAAATGGTTGTCCACTAGGATTCCAAGATCCCTCTCACAGTTGCTACTATTGAGCAAGGTACCACCTATACTGTACCTGTGCATTTTGTTTTTCTTGCCTAAATATAGAACCTTACTTTTTTCACAATTGAATTTCATTTTATTAGATAGTGCCCAATGTTCAAGTTTGTCAAGATCCTTCTGTATCTTAAGCCTATCTTCTGGAGTGTTGGCTATTCCTGCCAGCTTGATGTCGTCTGCAAATTTGATGGGTTCCCCATTTATCCCCTCATTCAAATCATTGATGAAGATGTTGAAGAGTACTGGGCCTAAAACAGAGCCTTGGGGTACTCCACTGCAAATGGCCAACCAATCTGTGTGTAGATCTACACCTGCACACACAAACATGTACACACAACTACCGTAAACCCCCAACCTACCTATCTACTCCCTTTCTCCCTCTCTCCCTCTACCTACCTACCTACTTTATTTTTCCCTCTCCCTCTCTTTCCCTCTACCTACCTACCTACTGTATTTTTCCCTCTCCCTCTCTCTCCCTCTACCTACCTACTGTATTTTTCCCTCTCCCTCTCCCTCTCCCTACCTACCTACTGTATTTTCCCTCTCCCTCTCTCACCCTCTACCTACCTACCTACTGTGTTTCTCCTTCTTTCTCTCTATCCCTCTACCTACCTACTGTGTTTCTCCCTCTTTCTCTCTCCCTCTCTATCGCTCTACCTACCTACCTACCTACCTACCTACCTACCTATCTACCTACCTACCTACCTACCTGTATTTGTCCCCCCCCCTCTCTATCCCTCTACCGACCTACCTACTTACCTACCTACGAACAGAGTATTTTATGTCATAAATGTTGACATAATACCTGTGGCCCACTGTGAAGGGATTCCATCGGTTCACACCTATTTGGGAGAACCAGTTGTTAACTTTCTAAGCCGTTGGGAGAACCGGATGTTGGAAGAAATTTCCTTTTGTTTTTCCCCACTTTCCAGGGCTAATCCTGTAAGGAAGGAAGGCAGGAAGGAAGCATTCTGGTGTTGTTTCTAGCCTCATCTTGATTGCCCTCCTTACAGAAACTGCCTCTCCAGTTAACCCTTATGACATTGTAGCAGCTAAGGCGAAGCGCCCATCGACATGAGTGACATTGAGTTGGCCACGCCCACCCAGTCACATGACCACCAAGCCCCACCTACCCAACTGGTCATTAGTCCTAACAAGGAGAAGGGCGGGGTATAACAAACTGGATGGGTAGTAACAAACTCAAACTCAACCCGTCCAAGACCGAGTGGCTGTGGTTTCCGGCACCCCGGTTCAGCCAGATAAGTCCAACACTGGCCATTGGGGGCGAACAACTGGCCCCCGTGGAGAGGGCACGCAACTTGGGCGTCCTCCTGGATTCCTGGCTGTCCATGGAGGACCATGTGGCGGCCGTGGCCAGGGGGGCATTCTATCAGGTTCGCCTGATACGCCAGTTGCGCCCCTTACTGGACCGGGGGGCCCTTCGCACAGTCACTCAAGCGCTTGTGACATCTTGGCTGGATTACTGTAACGCTCTCTACATGGGGCTCCCCTTGAGGTGCACTCGAAAGCTTCAGTTAGTGCAGAATGCGGCCGTGCGGGTGGTTATGGGTGCCTCAAGGCAAGCCCACGTAACACCTCTCTTGCGCGAGCTGCACTGGCTGCCTGTGGCCTTTCGAGTGCGCTTCAAGGTGTTGACCACCATCTTTAAATCGCTCCATGGCTCGGGGCCTAGCTATATACGAGACCGCCTCCTGCCCCATACATCCCTTCGTCCGGTCCGCTCCCACAGAGCGGGCCTTCTCTGGGTGCCGTCGGCCGGGCAATGCCGGCTGGAGACACCCAGGGGAAGGGCCTTCTCTGTGGCGGGCCCAGCCCTCTGGAACGACCTACCCCCTGACCTTCGCACTACCTCGGACCTCCGCCTCTTCCGCCAACGTCTCAAGACGCATTTATTCCAACAAGCCGGCCTAGGATAGCCCCCCGTTCTGACTTTTATACATAAATTATAATTTGGTAGGGTTTTTAAAAATGGGTTTTAGCACGGGTAAATAATTTAATATATTTTAATGTTGTATATTGTATTTACTGTGGTTTTTAAATCATGCCTGTGCGCCGTCCTGGGTCCTAACAAGGAGAATGGCGGGGTATAAATTCGAATAAATAAATAAAATAAAATAAATAAATTCGAAATAAATAAATAAAAATTAGGGCAGAGAACCAGCTGTTAAATTATTTGAATCCCACCACTGGAACCTACCTCTGAAGCGCTTCATGCTTTCCGTTTCACAGTCAGTTTGAGTTAAGTATTATAAGCCTACTGAGTCTGGGTTTTTTTCTTTTTTTTCTATTTCTAAGATGGGCATTAAAAACAGCGCCACCAGGTGGCGCTGCTGGCCTCCGTAATTTCATGCCAACTTTGAATCTGGCATTTACAGACTATCAGAGTTTGAACGGTATCTTCCAAACTGCAATGCAGGCACATCTATTTCATTAAAGGCACATCTATTTCAAGAAGCCAGCCTGGCCTAATTTTAATGGGTAAAGTTTTAAAATTGGTTTTAACCTTTTTAATTCAAATTTTTAGCACAGAATCCCTAATTTAATTCCATTTTAAACTGTGATCTATTGTATTGTTTTGTACATGTTTTTATATTTCTGTGCACCGCCCTGAGTCCCCTTGGGGAGATAGGGCGGTATACAAATTTGATTAAATAAATAAATAAAATAAATAAATAAATGCTGTACCAGAAAACACTTGACAAGGAGGCTCTGAGCGTCACAAACAAATCTTCACCCTAATGGAAGGAACAAATTGTTTCCTGCAAACTCCCCTCCCCTTTCGCTCCTCTTTTATTTCCCGATGGGAGGGGCCATCACTGGGGGGGGGGGGGTCCTGCCAGTTCTAACCTCTCCATAGAAGAAGTTCCACAAATCTCCAGGGCCGTTTAGAACCGGTTCCAGCTCCCTCCCCCCTGCCCGTCCGCCCATCATCCAGAGGAAGAGCGAGAGGAGGAATTCTGGGAGTTGAAGTCCACCAGTCTTAAAGCTCTCAAGTTTGAACACCCCTGGGGGTTTTTTTCCCTAAAGGTTTAGGGGTGCGAGGGTCTTGTAACTTGACAGCTTTAAGACTTAACTGCTTCAAATGCCAGAGTTTCTGAGCCAACATTTTGGTTGCTAAGTAAGAGCGTTGTTAAGTGAGTTTCACCATATTTACAAGTTGGCCACGCCCTCCCAGTCGCATGACTGCCAAGCCACTCCCGCCCAGTCACATGGCCGGCAAGCCACTCCCACAAAGCAGGCCATACCTACAGAAGAGGTTCTAAAATTTTTGAACCCCATCACTGGGCCATTCACCGTCCACCTGTGACCTTACTCCCAAGTCGACCCCTGTTCTTTAGCTGTTCCTTTCTCCTGGCAGCTCTGCGCATGCGCACATCGGGAACAAGCTCCAGCTGTTCTTCTGCCCCACTGATCTCCGATTGAAGGCAGCTGATAACTGGCACATGGCTCTGGCCCCCTCTCTGCCTCCAACACAGAGCCCTCATACGAGCCTTCCCCAGACTCCAGGACTGGCCCATCTTCCTCCCCAACCTCCCCACTGTTTGAGTCTGCCAGCCGAGCTGGTGGCGGGCCACAACACTGGTATTTTACGGTTTAAAATCTATTTATAACTCCCAGCCAGCGACTAAATGGCCACATTCACAGAACCCACTTATCAGCTGGTGTGGCTTTGCAATACACCGAGCTATAAACTGGCCCGAATGACAGAGTTTACACAACGTGGTAAGCCACAAAACCAAAGAACCGAGCCAAAGCATGAATCAAGATTGACAGCAGCCGTGCCCGAAATACTGGATGAAAGCAACTATCAGATTAACTACGATTTAGTTGCACATGTCTGGACATTGCCCGGTGGGTATTTCTTTTGAGTTTATGTTTTTTTAAAGTTTCTTTCTTTGGAAGTTAATCAATAGGCATTTAGCAGCTTTGTAAATAATGAGCTTGGGACTAATCAGGCTGGATGGAAAGCTTCGGGCAAGCTTTAAAAGGTAAACAAGCGTTCCATTATTATTTAACAAGATTGTCAATAACAGCAATTAGGCAATTAAATCAAGTGTCAATTCTGTGAAAGTTTGGCTGAAGATTAGTATTTTCCCTTTTCCCGCTCCCTGTTAAAAAAAGCTCCGTTCCTTGTGATTGCAGAATTACTGAAAGATGCTTTCAATCATCATCATTTAACAACCCCATAATTCAGTGATGGCAAATCTTCTTGGCACAGAGTGCCGAAACGGCAATGCGCGCATGTCGGAGCGCTGGAAACCCGAATACTAGCTGGCTGGTCCGCATGTGCACACCAGCCAGCTGGTCTTTGGGTTTCCAGCGTATGCATGCATGCTGGCCAGCTGGGCTTCACATGCGCTGGAGCGCTGGAAACCCAAAGATCAGCTGGCCGGTGCGCATTTGCGCGCTGGCCAGCTGATCTTCAGGTTTTCCGGCATGTGCACCCGCACTAGAAGACCTCCAAGGTCCCTTCCAACTTTGTTATTCTGTTATTCTATGTTCTGTGTATGAATCCCATCTTCCTGTAAGGTGAGTAGGAGTTTGAGACCAGTTACTGAACAAACGCAACAAGATCAACAGCCAAACTTTTGAGAGATGCGATCGATTGAATCCAATTTAGTCCCTTGGAAAAATCATATCATGTGTTTATCTGCCTCTCAAGATTAATTCAAGTCAGAGTTAAGGAAAAGAGACTGGGCCACTTCTTCAATAGATAATCAAATTAACCATACACTGAGTGGAAATATTTCTCTCTGGCCCCCTGGGAAAGCATCGCATATTCCAGACAGGAGTTTTTAATAAAAAAAAAACTTTTTTGGGAATCGATTATTCCACTCTCTGCAAGACCGTTTCATCAGCAATCAATAACTGGGACTCTGTAATTGAATAATGATTGATTTAGCTGGCTAGAAATGCATTTGGTTAATACTGGCTTTCTGAACTGCAAAATAGCGCCAATAATCCAATGTTACTTGGGGTTAAATTAATAAAATTACGAAGAAGCACTGCAACCTCTAGACAAATCTTCATACACACACACACTCACACATGTACACGTGCCAAGAAAGCAACTCAACAGGTAATGATACATAGATAGATAGTTGATCGATAAATAAATGGTATAGGTCATAGCTGGCTGGGGAACTCTGGGAGTTGAAGTCCACCAGTCTTAAAAGAGCCGACTTTGCAGACCCCTGGAGGTGATAGATAAATGATAGGAGAGAGAGAGAGAGATAAATTAAATAGGGATAGATGATAGATAAATGATAGAGAAGAGAGAGAGAGAGAGAGAGAGAGCGAGAGAGAGCGAGAGAGAGAGAGAGAGAGAGATTAAATAGAGATACAGTAGATAGATGATAGATAGATAAATGATAGAGGAGAGAGAGAAAGAGAGAAAAAGTGAGAGACAAATTAAATAGAAATAGATGATGGAGATAGATAGATAGATAGATAGATAGATAGATAGATAGATAGATAGATAGATGATGGATAGATAGACAGATGGGAGAAAGAGATTAAATAATGAAAGCTAGCTAGCTAGCTAGCTAACATGTTTTCCCAAAAATAGGACCTACTCAGGAAATAAGTTCCAGCTTGATTTTTACACATGTGACCAATATAAGCTCTAACTCTAGAGCTTCCTGTTTCTGTGCAAGAAATGCACTCTGATTGGTGGTCAGACTCCCAGGGGGCGGGGGTCTTAGCTAACCTCTAGGCTGTCTGTCCTTTGAGTCCCAAGCTTGGTTGAGCTGTTGCTGGGTGATGATATAATGAAAGGGCTTTGGGTTCTGCCTGAAGTAGGCAGATCTTTGTTATGTAGAATAGACTGGCTCAGGCGTTAATAGCCCATTGACAAAGGGGGATGCAGGAAGCTGCAGGGAGCTGCTTTGCCTTTAAAACACCTTTCCCTTTTTCTCATCCAAGGAAATACAATGTACAGTAAACCCTCGTTTTCCACGGCTTCGTTTTCCGCGGCTTCAGTGCTTCGCGGATTTGTAAAAAATACCAAAAAAAATGGTAGGAGGCAAGCGCCCCCTAGTGGTTGCTTTAAACATGTCCACCAAGTTTCCTAGCGAATCCTACTTCGCGGTTTTCACTTTTCGCCATTAACCGCGGAAAACGAGGGATTACTGTACTGCCTTTTTAATATTTCCTACAATATTTCATTTTTCTAGGAGAGGGGGTGGGTGCTAACTTCCTATAAGATTTCTACCAGTTTTCTGGGGAATATCAGCTTCAAGGCCGTATGGCCACTGCCAGCTCAAAGAGGTGTGAAGGACATTGGTTGTGTCTTGGCCATATATTTAGGATATGAAGCTGGAGTTTTTAACCGTTTGGAAAAGAAAGCAGATTTTGTTCCAACATTAATTTCCCCCAATATTTGCTCTCGGGCGTAATCTTTCTCCCTGCCAAAGTTCTATTTGGTGAGCCTAGAAATCCGTTAAAAAAAAAAATATATTTCATTACAGATGGCTCCGCTTGAGAAAGAAAACCATGAAAAGAGCGCTTTGTTGAAGATTTTACGTTACAAAACACACAAATGGTGGTAGGCAACTTAGAAGAGAGGATTAGCTGGAAGGGAAAAGGACGGTTTAAGGAGGGTCACCAACCCAACTTGAGATGGGACAGAAGATCCTGTGTGTGTTTGCAGTGAAAACAAACTCAACCTCTGGAATATTTCCACATAACTGCCCCTTCCGTATTTTGTTTATATATACCCAACCCCCACTTTCATCAGGATTCTCTTTCAAATTGCTTAACGTAATTCTGTGCCCTGGGTAGCATTTATCTTCACAACAGCCTTGTGACAGGGGTGAAACCCAGTAGCTTCTGACAGGTTCTGGAGAACTGGTAGCGGAAATTTTGAGTAGTTTGGAGAACCGGTAGCGGAAATTTTGAGCAGTTCAGAGAACTAGTAGTGGAAAGTTTGTGTAGTTCAGAGAACCGGTAGCGAAAAATTTGAAGTAGTTCAGAGAACCGGTAGCGGAAATTTTGAGTAGTTTGGAGAACCGGTAGCGGAAATTTTGAGTAGTTTGGAGAACTGGTAGCGGAAATTTTGAGCAGTTCAGAGAACCGGTAGCGGAAATTTTGAGTAGTTTGGAGAACCGGTAGCGGAAATTTTGAGTAGTTTGGAGAACCGGTAGCGGAAATTTTGAGTAGTTTGGAGAACCGGTAGCGGAAATTTTGAGCAGTTCAGAGAACTAGTAGTGGAAAGTTTGTGTAGTTCAGAGAACCGGTAGCGAAAAATTTGAAGTAGTTCAGAGAACCGGTAGCGGAAATTTTGAGTAGTTTGGAGAACCGGTAGCGGAAATTTTGAGTAGTTTGGAGAACTGGTAGCGGAAATTTTGAGCAGTTCAGAGAACCGGTAGCGGAAATTTTGAGTGGTTTGGAGAACCGGTAGTGGAAATTTTGAGTAGTTTGGCAAACCGGTAGCGGAAATTTTGAGTAGTTTGGAGAACCGGCAAGTGCCACCTCTGGCTGGCCCCAGAGTGGGGTGGGAATGGAGATTTTGCAGTATCCTTCCCATGTCACATCCACCAAACCATGCCCAGAAAGCCACACCATGCCCACAAAGCCATGCCCACAGAACCTGTAGTAAAAAAAAAAGATAATTTCACCAGTGCCTTGTGAGGTAGTTTGCACTGAGCAAAATGAGAATGCTGTACTTTGATAGCCAGCTAGGGATTTGAATTCAGGACAAGGCCCTGCATTAGAACATAAAATAACAGAGTTGGAAAGGACCCTGGGGATCTTCTAGTCCAAGCAGGAGACCTCCATACCATTCTAGACAAATGGCTGTCCAGTCTCCTCCAGTGTTGGGGCATTCACAACTTCTGGAAGCAACTTCTGTTCCACTGATTAATTGTTCTCACTGTCAGGAAATTTCTCCTCAGTTCTAAGTTGCTTCTCTCCTTGATTAGTTTCCATCCGTTGCTTTTTGTTCTGCCCTCAGATGCTTTGGAGAATAGCTTGATTCCCTCTTCTTTGGGGCAGCCTCTGAGATATTGGAAGACTGCTATCATGTCTCCCCTGGTCCTTCTTTTCAGTAAACTAGGTTAGACAGAGAGAAGCAACACGAATGAAATGAAAGATGAAGGTAATGCCATTTTAAAAAAATGTTTAGTGGAAAAATCTTGTAATTCGATTAGTTGGATGGAATCATTTTTCTAGAGGGATATTTTGTTATGGTTAAACTGAGCCAAGATGAGTGGCAAAATGTCACTCCAAAAAAAAAAAAAAGGAGGGCAGGGAACTATTGTGATATTTCATTTCACCTGTTTCGGTCTCCATTCTATTTCAAGCCTTTTGAAGTCAAAGGTTGCATATTTCTGTGGTTGCATAATGCAGGCGAGCGATTCCTATTCTAATTACAGCAAGGTTTAATCTATTTAAATACATAAATGACTGTGTGTCAGAGGTGGTATTCAGCAGGTTCTGACCAGTTCTGGAGAATCGGTAGCAGAAATTTTGAGTAGTTCAGAGAACCAGTAAATACCACCTCTGGTTGGCCCCACCCCCCATCTGTTCTCTGCCTCCTGAGTCCCAGCTGATGGGGATTTTGCAGTATCCTTCCCCTGGAGTAGGGAGGAATGGAGATTTTGCAGTATCCTTCCCCTGGAGTAGGGAGGAATGGAGATTTTGCAGTATCCTTCCCCTGGAGTAGGGAGGAATGGGGATTTTGCAGTATCCTTCCCCTGGAATAGGGAGGAATGGGGATTTTGCAGTATCCTTCCCCTGGAGTAGGGAGGAATGGAGATTTTGCAGTATCCTTCCCCTTGAGTAGGGAGGATGGGGATTTTGCAGTATCCTTCCCCTGGAGTAGGGAGGAATGGGGATTTTGCAGTATCCTTCCCCTGGAGTAGGGAGGAATGGAGATTTTGCAGTATCCTTCCCCTGGAGTAGGGAGGAATGGAGATTTTGCAGTATCCTTCCCCTGGAGTAGGGAGGAATGGGGATTTTGCAGTATCCTTCCCCTGGAGTAGGAAGGGAATGGAGATTTTGCAGCATTCCTCCCTACTCCCTGGAGTAGGGAGGAATGGAGATTTTGCAGTATCCTTCCCCTGGAGTAGGGAGGAATGGGGATTTTGCAGTATCCTTCCCCTGGAGTAGGGAGGAATGGGGATTTTGCAGTATCCTTCCCCTGGAGTAGGAAGGAATGGAGATTTTGCAGTATCCTTCCCCTGGAGTAGGGAGGAATGGAGATTTTGCAGTATCTTTCCCCTGGAGTAGGGAGGAATGGGGATTTTGCAGTATCCTTCCCCTGGAGTAGGGAGGAATGGGGATTTTGCAGTATCTTTCCCCTGGAGTAGGGAGGAATGGGGATTTTGCAGTATCCTTCCCCTGGAGTAGGGAGGAATGGGGATTTTGCAGTATCCTTCCCCTGGAGTAGGGAGGAATGGAGATTTTGCAGTATCCTTCCCCTGGAGTAGGGAGGAATGGGGATTTTGCAGTATCCTTCCCCTGGAGTAGGGAGGAATGGGGATTTTGCAGTATCCTTCCTCTGCCACGCCCACAGAAGCGATAGTAAACATTTTTGAATCCCACCACTGCTGTGGGTGTTTGTGTATATTCCAGCATATCTCTGGAACGCCTCGAGCAATTTCAACCAAACTTAGTACACAGATGACTTACTCTCTGGAGACAAATACCGTGGGAGTAAAATATCCCTAACACCCCTCGGGTGTGTGTTTTATTCAGATACAGCCTGTTGTGCCTTAAAATGGCTTCTACCGAACTGCCTTAAAATGGATTCTACTGTACAGCGCAGTGGAATTCCCATGGTAACGGCTTCACAATACTCCACAAGGGGGCTCCCTCTGGTAAGGGGGAAAATGCAGCATTAGAAATTGCGGCGATGTTCACGGAAGGAGGGCGGGGATAAATAAATACTCGGGTTATCAACTAGTTTTCTATAAAGGAGCAAAGGTTCCTTGCATTGGCTGTGATAAGAACAGCCTGGTGTGTAGACAGGCAACCAGGAAGAGTTGCAACAGAAAGTTGCAGAGTTTGATATCACTTTACCTCTTTATAATGCCTTGGTAAGGCCACACTTGGAATACTGTATTCAGTTTTGGTCACCACGATGTAGAAAAGACGTGGAGACTCTGGAAAGAGTGCAGAGAAGAGCAACCAAGATGATTAGGGAACTGGAGACTAAAACATATGAAGAACGGCTGCAGGAGCTGGGTATGTCTAGTTTGATGAAGAGAAGGACCAGGGGAGACATGATAACAGTGTTCCAATATCTCAGGGGTTGCCACAAAGAAGAGGGAGTCAAACTATTCCCCAAAGCACCTGAGGGTAGAACAAGAAGCAATGGGTGGAAACTAATCAAGGAGAGAAGCAACTTAGAACTGAGGAGAAATCTCCTGACAGTGAGAACAATTAATCAGTGCAACTTCTGTTGCCTCCAGAAGTTGTGAATGCCCCAACACTGGAAGTCTTCAAGAAGATGTTGGATAGCCATTTGTCTGAAACGGTATAGGGCTTCCTGCCTAGGCAGGGAGTTGGACTAGATGACCTCCAAGGTCCCTTCCAACTCTGCTATTGTATTATTGTACTTCCTAAAATTTATTTATTTATTATTTTTTTATCCTACCTTTATTGCTTTATAACTCAAAGTAGAACTCAAGGTGGCAAAATAATTAGCATTGTTATCATTATAAATGAGTCATTATCTTTAGTAGTATTGGAGTTTGGTCTCACAATTCTGTTTTGGGTATTTGTTTTTTGTTTTTTCATTTTGAAACATTTTTTTTATATCAAATTCTCTAGATAGTAAGTCTTCGATTAAGGGCCAAAATTGGGACCAGAATTTCTGTTGCAGAGCAAGGCTGTTGTGAAGTGAGTCTCGGCCAATTTTACAACCATTTTTTGGGCCACGGTTGTTAAGCGAATCACAACAGTTGTTAAGTGAATCAGGTGGTCATTAAGTGAAACCGGCTTCCCCCATTGATTTTCCTCGTCGGAAGCCAACTGGGATGGTTTGCCAATGGCAATCACATCTCAAGATGTGGCAACTTTTGTAAACACATTCTGGTTGCCAAGCACTGAAAGTATGATTATGTGACCATAATTACTACAACGGTTGTAAGTTGGAGGGCCAGTTGTAATATACATTTTGCAGTGCTGTTGTAACTTCCAGCAGTCACTAAACGTAATGACTGTAGGTTGAGGACTATCTGCGCTTTTGGGAGGGGGGGGCAGTGGTGGGTTTCTGCAGGCTCGCACCTACTCGCGAGAGCCGGTTGGTGAAATTTAGAGAACCGGTGAGAGGGGGTTCCACTGGCGTACCTGGAAGTAAATCTGGCCCGCCACTGCCAGTGACCCAACAGGAAGGAAAGTAAAGGAAGGAAGGAAGGAAAGAAAGAAAGAAAGAAAGAAAGAAAGAAAGAAAGAAAGAAAGAAAGAAAGAAAGAAAGAAAGAAAGAAAGAAAGAAAGAAAGAAAGAAAGAAAGAAAGAATTTATCATCACAATTGAGTCCAAAATTTTGGTTGCTAAGCAAGAGCGTTGTTAAATGAGTTTCACCACATTTTAAAAGGTGGCCACTCCCACCCGGTCACATGACTGCCAAGCCATGCCCACAAAATAGGTCACACCTACAGAGTAGGTTCTAAAAAAATTTGAAACCCACCACTGGGGGGTGGGGTCACCCACAATCCTGATGTGGCAATAACAACGGCAACAATAACAGTTTTGGAATTAGCAAATGGAAGGTGACGGACTTTGGAAGACAAATTTAGCAATCAGAAGCTCTGGAGGTCATGCTAAAAAGATTCATAAATATTTTGACATGTTAAAGGCTTAACACCAGTGATTTAGCAAAAAACATGTTTTGTTTGGAGCTTTAGATATCCTATGAAAACACCTCACTGCTCCTTCGTTCAAACATCTGAAAATACTTAAGAAAACACTTAAGTCTAGAGCAGTGTTTCTCAACCTTGTCAATTGGAAGATCTCTGAACTTCAACTCCCAGAATTCCCAATGCCAACATTCGCTGGCTGGGGAATTCTGGGAGTTGAAGTCCAGACATCTTCAAGTTGACAAGGTTGAGAAACACTGGTTTTGCTAGACAATAATCCTACCATCAGTAAGAAAAATAGCAAAATTGACATTTAAAAGGTATTTGGGTATTTACAGATAGAAATGATACCGAAATGGCACTTGAATTGGATCGATGAATGGCACAGGCAATCAAAAAAGGAAAAGAGGCAAACTAGTGAGATAAAAGATACAAATTGTTCAGGTCAGGGTTTTGCAACCTTGGCCGCTTTAAGATACGTGGACTTCAACTCCCAGAATCCTCCATTCAGACAGGATACCGAGCCTTTCATCAGCCTAGGGCCCTAGGGAGGGGTGGGGGGGTGGCGATTATGGTTAGGGAAGGTCTTGAGCCAAAGGAGACCACGATCCCTCAGACGACCGGGTGCGAGTCCCTCCTTGTGAAGTGGGGCCTAGGGAGGCAGTTGGGCGTGTTAGTTGTATACCTGGCTCCTCGCTATACAACAACAGCCCTGCCCGAGCTCCTAGAGGTGATAGCTGAGGCGGCAGTGGAGACCCCCAGACTGTTAGTCATGGGGGACTTTAATCTGCCGTCAGCAGGCGAAACCTCTGGTGCAGCTCGGGAGTTCATGGCTTCCATGACAGCCATGGACCTGACCCAAGTAGTTGTAGGCCCTACCCACGAGGGCGGACACACCCTGGATCTAATCTTCGTCTCGGGACAGTGGAGTAGTGATCTGGGAATAGGGGATCTAGTCATCACACCCCTGTCATGGACAGATCACGCTCTCCTTCGGCTCGACTTTCCGATCGCCGCACCTCACCGCGGGGAGGCGGAACCGGATATTCCTATATGGTTCCGCCCCAGGCTCCTGATGGACCCGATAAGGTTCCAAAGGGAGCTTGGGCCAATTCCTGTGGACTTGCCCCGCGACTCGACTGAGGACCTAGTGGCCGCATGGTTAAGTGCGGCCATGGGGGCCTTGGACCGAGCCGCGCCCTTGCGGCCTCTCTTGCGGCGACGAACCACCTGGGCTCCTTGGTTTACCGAGGGGCTTAGGGGGATGAAGCGCCACAAGAGACGCCTAGAGAGCAGATGGAGATCTTCTCGCTCCGAAGCCGACCGAACACTAGTGAGAGACCATATTAGGACTTACTTAGTGGCGATAAGAGTGGCCAAACGTGAGTATTGTGCCACTCTTATTGCATCCGCAGATAACCGCCCTGCCGCCCTGTTTGGGGTGACCCGCTCCCTCCTTCAACAGAGGCCGCGGGAAGCCCCTTTACAGGGTCGAGCAGAGGAATTTGGGATTTATCTGCAGGAGAAAATCACTCGGATTCGGAACGAGTTACCCTCCATCGACAGTGGCCCAGTCGAGCGGGCCGAGGCTGTTCTTGTGACACCATCTTGGGAGGAGTTTGATTTTGTTACCACCGAGGATATGGACAAGTTGTCAAAGAGACTTAGGGCTACCACATGTTTATTGGACCCGTGTCCCTCCTGGCTTGTACTGGCATCCTGGGAGACGACACGAGGCTGGCTCCAGGGCATTGTCAACGCATCTTTGAGTGAGGGGTCCTTGCCTGCCGTCTTGAAAGAGGCGGTAGTAAGGCCCCTCCTCAAGAAGCCGTCCCTGGATCCAGCATTATTAGAGAACTATCGTCCCGTCTCCAACCTCCACTTTCTAGTGAAGGTTGTTGAGAGTGTGGTGGCTCAACAGTTTCCGCGACACTTGGAGGAAGTTGATTATCTAGACCCGCGCCAGTCCGGCTTCCGACCCGGGCACAGCACCGAGACGGCATTGGTCGCGTTGGTTGATGATCTCTGGAGGGCGCGGGATAGAGGATATTCCTCTATCCTAGTCCTATTAGACCTCTCAGCGGCTTTTGATACCATCGACCATGGTATCCTATTGCGCCGACTGGGGGGGTTGGGGTTGGGAGGCACCGTTCTGCGGTGGTTCTCATCCTACCTCTCTGGTCGGTCGCAATATGTGTTGACAGGGGGGCAGAGGTCGGCCTCGAGACCCCTCATATGTGGGGTTCCTCAGGGGTCGGTCCTCTCGCCCCTCCTATTCAACACATATATGAAGCCGCTGGGTGAGATCATCCGTGGTTTTGGGGTGGGATATCATCTGTACGCTGATGATACTCAGTTGTACTTATCCACCCCAGACCACCCCAACGATGCCGTCGAGGTTATGTCCCGGTGCTTGGAAGCCGTACGGATCTGGATGGGTGGTAACAAACTCAGGCTCAACCCGTCCAAGACTGAGTGGCTGTGGCTTCCGGCGCCTCGGTTCAGCCAGATTATTCCAACTCTGGCCATTGGGGGCGAAACACCGGCCCCCGTGGAGAGGGCGCGCAATTTGGGTGTCCTCCTGGATTCCCGGCTGTCTATGGAAGATCATGTGGCAGCCGTGGCCAGGGGGGCGTTTCATCAGGTTCGCCTGATGCGCCAATTGCGCCCCTTACTGGACCGGGGGGCCTTACGCACAGTCACTCAAGCACTCGTCACCTCTCGACTCGACTACTGTAATGCTCTCTACATGGGGCTTCCCTTGAGGTGCACCCGAAAGCTGCAGCTAGTCCAGAACGCAGCCGCGCGGGTGATTACGGGAGCGCCTAGACACTCCCACATAACACCTATCCTGCGCGAGCTGCACTGGCTTCCTGTGGTCTTTCGGGTGCGCTTCAAGGTTTTAACGACCATCTTTAAAGCGCTCCATGGCTCGGGGCCTAGTTATATGCGAGACCGCCTCCTGCCCCATACATCTCTTAGACCGATACGCTCCCACAGAGAGGGCCTCCTCAGGGTGCCGTCGGCTGGACAGTGCCGACTAGCGACACCCAGGGGGAGAGCCTTCTCTGTGGCGGGCCCAGTCCTCTGGAACGACTTACCCCCTGAACTCCGCACCATCTCCGACCTCCGCCTCTTCCGCAAGTGTCTGAAGACACACCTATTTCACCTAGCCGGCCTAGCGTAACCTCCACACTGACCATTAGATAGTTTTTAAACTTGGGATTTTAATTTGGTTTTAGCGCAGGGTTTATTTATTAAAATAAGTATTTTAAATTTCATATATTTTATATTTTGTATGTATTTTAACATCCCTGTGCGCCGCCCTGGGTCCTAACAAGGAGAAGGGCGGGATATAAATTTAATAAAATAAAAATAAATAAATATGGTTAAATCACATGATGAACAGTTAAGGGAAACTAACTGTTAAGGGAAACTGTATTTTTCAGAGTATAAGATGCACCAAGGTTTTGAAGAAGCAAATTTTAAAAAAGGAAGTTTTTGCACTCTGCAGACCTCCCGAAAACGGCCCGTTTTTCACGAAAACAGGCCCGTTTTTTTTAAAAAAAGGCATGAATAGCTTTTAGGAGGTTTGTAGAGTGCAGTTTTTCACTCATTTCTACCCTTCCCACCCCCCAGGAGCACTCTGAAAACCTCCTACAGGCTCTGCACAGCCATTTTGGTGAAGGGGGCAGGGTTTCAGGAGGCAAAAAAATGCTGTATTCAGTGTATAAGACACTCCCAGATTTTCAGCCTCTTTTTTGAGGGAAAAACGTGTGTTTTATACTCCAAAAAATACAATAGGTACATTCTAGCCCAGGGGTGGGTAAACTTTGCAACTTTAAGTCTGAAGGACTTCAGCTTCTGGGAGCTGAAGTCCTTCAGACTTAAAGTTGCAAAGTTTGCCCACCCCTGTTCTAGCCCCATGATGGCAAACCTATAGCATGCATGCCAGAAGTGGCATGCAGAGCCCTCTCTGTGGGCAGGTGTGCCATCACCAGCTGCCCTACTAGTTTTGGGCACGGACATGCAAGCTGGCCAGCTGGTCTTCACGGGTGCAGGAGCACCGGAAAACGGCTGAAAACAGCCAAACAAAATGCCAAAAAACAAGCCCTTTTCCAGGCTGTTTCCAGACTGGTTTTGGCCTGTAAAATGGCCTGAAAAAACACCCTGAAAACAGCTGGAAAAATATCCAAAAAACACCCCCAGGAGCACCGGAAAACGGCTGAAAACAGCCCAAAAAACTGCCAAAAAACAAGCCCTTTTCCAGGCTGTTTCCAGGCTGGTTTTGGCCTGTAAAATGGCCTGATAAAACACCCTGAAAACGGCTGGAAAAATATCCAAAAAACACCCCCAAAATGGCCAAAACCCAGACTATTTTTCAGGTTGTTTTTTGGGGGCTATTTTTGGGGGGCTGTTCTCAGCCTGAAATCATTCCAAAAAGTATCCTGACAACGGCCTGAAAAACAACAAAAAATGGCCAAAAAATAGGCACACCCATGCCAGCCAGTTGGTCTTCGGGTTTCCGGAGCTCCGGTCGCATACATGAGCTTTCCGGTTTGGGCACTCAGTGCCAAAAAGGCTCGCCATCCTTGTTCTAGCCCAGGGGTCTGCAAAGTTGGCTCTTTTAAGACTGGTGGACTTCAACTCCCAGAATTCCCCAGCCAGCTTTGCAGACCCCTGTTCTAGCCTATTGAAGAGAAGGATTAGAAGGGAAATGATAGCTGTCTTCTAGTACCTGAAGGGCTCTTACAGAAAAGAGGGAATTATTCTATATTATCTCAGACAAGGGACTGTTTAGCCCAAGGAGTAGTCAACCTTTTCATCCCTACCACCCACTTTGGTATCTCTGTTAGTGGTAAAATTTTCTAACCGCCCACCGGTTCCACAGTCACAGGGATTTATAAAGTAGGGAAGTCAATTAGATTTTAAAAAAGGAAAGTGCTTCAGTATTGGACAAAACCCCTCCCGCCCACCATGAAAGCTGGAACGCTCACTAGTGGTTGACTACCACTGGTCCTCTGTGTTCCTAAAAACTTCTGGTGATGGAACGCCCACAAATTCTGGAGGCAAGTTGTTCCACTGATTAATTGTTCTGTCAGGAAATTTCTCCTCAGTTCTAAGTTGCTTCTCTTCTTGATGAGTTTCCACCCATTGCTTCTTGTTCTGCCCTCAGGTGCTTTGGAGAATAGGTTGATTAATTTCCTATGTGGCAACCTGTTAGATTTAGGGATACTGCTCTCATGTCCCTCCTAGTCCTTCGTTTCTCTAGACTAGCCCAACCCAAGTCCTCCATATGTTTTTCTCTCCAGGCCTTTAATCATCTTAGTTGCTCTTCTCTGCTCTCTTTCTAGAGTCTCAGCATCTTTTTTGTAACCGGGCGACCAAAACTGGATGCAGCATTGCTGGTGATTTGGGGATTTATACGATACAATACAATAGCAGAGTTGGAAGGGACCTTGTAGGTCTTCTAGTCCAACCCCCTGCGTGGGCAGGAGCCTTATACCATTTCAGACAAATGGCTATCTAACATCTTCTTAAAGACTTCCAGGGTTGGGGCATTCACAACTTCTGGAGGCAAGCTGTTCCAGAGGTTAATTGTTCTAACTGTCAGGAAATTTCTCCTCAGTTCTAAGTTGCTTCTCTCCTTGATTAGTTTCCACCCATTGCTTCTTGTCCTTCCCTCAGGTGCCTTGGAGAATAGTTTGACTCCCTCTTCTTTGTGGCACCCTCAGATATCGGAACACTGCTGTCATGTCTCCCCTGGTCCTTCTCTTCATCAAACTAGACATACCCAGCTCCTGCAACCGTTCTTCATATGTTTTAGCCTCCATTTGCATGTGATCTTCATTTGTTACTTCCACCCTGAGGGGCAAATAACAAGGGTTTTGTTATTTGTTAACTAACATAGTTAAGAAATTTATATTTGATTTATAGTCTTTCTTTTAAAGCCCGATGTTCAAGATTTATGAGCTTTTAACATTCCTAAGCTGATAAACAAGCTGGAGACTAGTTCCTGGTAAGCAAAGTTTGTTAGTACAAATAGGGGCCTGGCTTATTTCTTGTGAACCCTAAACAACCTTACAATTTATTTCCCTCCAGAACTCATTTTAATAAACATGTAGGCTATTATCCTGTCCAATCAACTTTCCTCTTTCAGGTTTCTTGGTTCTGTTAACAATAATACAATAGCAGAGTTGGAAGGGACCTGGTAGGTCTTCTAGTCCAACCCCCTGCGTGGGCAGGAGCCTTATACCATTTCAGACAAATGGCTATCTAACATCTTCTTAAAGACTTCCAGGGTTGGGGCATTCACAACTTCTGGAGGCAAGCTGTTCCAGAGGTTAATTGTTCTAACTGTCAGGAAATTTCTCCTTAGTTCTAAGTTGCTTCTCTCCTTGATTAGTTTCCACCCATTGCTTCTTGTCCTGCCCCCAGGTGCCTTGGAGAATAGTTTGACTCCCTCTTCTTTGTGGCACCCTCTGAGATATCGGAACACTGCTATCATGTCTCCCCTCGTCCTTCTCTTCATCAAACTAGACCTACCCAGTTCCTGCAACCGTTCTTCATATGTCTTAGTCTCCAGTCCCCTCATCATCTTGGTTGCTCTTCTCTGCACTCTTTCCAGAGTCTCCACGTCTTTTCTACATCGTGGCGACCAAAACTGTATGCAGTATTCCAAGTGTGGCCTTACCTAATAAAAGGGGATGCACGCTAAAGATCGGGGTTCCCTCTTTGAATGAGGAATCCCTTTTGCCTGAATATTCTGATGAATCTTGGCTTGGCTGGCTGGGGAATTCTGGGAGTTGAAGTCCACCAGTCTTAAAAGAGCCAACTTTGCAGACCCCTGGTCTAGGGCTACCTGTAGCTGGAGTGTTGGTGGGTTGTTGTTTTTTTGCTAACCTACTAGTCTCCACCAAACCACACGAACAATGTCGAGAAAATGATTTAGTAACTTGCATGGCCACATTTTTGTCACTCGGCTAAAGGAACACGGCTTCTTTGTGTTTCAGCCCCAAATGGAGAAGAAGGAATGCTTTGATATGATTCAATCTATCAGCAATCCTGAAACTGCCAAGGGAAGGCTTGGAGGCCGGAAGGTAGGAGCAGCTTGCTCATGGGGATAACTGTAGAATTGTTCTTTCTTTTCTAACATACGTGATTGCCAAAACAGATTTCCCATTCATCACATCTTTGATTTCTTCCATTTCTCTCTCTGGGTGGGGGGGGGGGATAGGCTGGGGAATACAATAGCATTTTGCTATCTCATAGGCAGTGCTCAGTTTCCCGAGTGAAAAGGCCAGCTCTTTTGCAGTGCAAGATGAACAGTTCAAAACTCATCTTCCGTAACCTTAAATGACCCCATATTTTTAGGTCCCTTTCTCCTAAATCAGGCGTGTCCAAACTTGGGAACTGGCTGGCTAGGGAATTCTGGGAGTTGAAGTCTACAAGTCTTAAAGTTTCCAAGTTTGGACACCCCTGTCCTAAATCCTGGAAGGATTTTAAAGATAACCAGTCCCTGAACACATGTATCTAAAATTCACGGGATAAATGACTTAGTTTTATTTTTGGTTAATTCTTATACTAACTTCTTCCCTTTGCATGGGACATTCCATCCGGTGGTAACATGTGGCTGCATGGATAATGTCATTCCGTGGTTAAGTCACTAGGTGGCACTGTGTCTCAGTGCTGTCAGGCATTTCTTGTGCAGCCTTATGTTCTTTTTCAAGGCCATCCCAAAATGTTTTCAGTTACGCTCTTGACCAGTGTGCCCCCTCTAAGTCAATTATGAGAAGAGATCTGCACAATTAAGGTTCCTCATGTTACACACAACACTTTCACTGGGCTAGAATTCTGCCGTTGAGGGAGGCTGCAAACAATTGATCAATTAATCAAAATAGAGCCGGAAGGGACCTTGGAGGTCTTCTAATCCAACTCCTTGTAGAGTCTCCTGCTGAAGCAGGGAATTGGGCTAGAAGACCTCCAAGGTCCCTTCCGGCTCTGTTTTGATTCTGATTCTGAAATAGAGGACTACCTGTATAGGCATGGGACGGTGGAAGAGATGTACTGTTGGACTTGCAACCAGTGTAACCTTACAATACAGCGAGTCCTTCTGTGGGTGTACTTCTTGTTCTGAACTATCTCGCAAGGCTGATGCAACCCTAGGAGAAATTTCACAAAGGCGATTTTCCAAGCATCCCAACAGAAGTATCACAAGAGAGTTCTGGCAACAGAAGGATATTTATTCTAATGAAATCACAGGCAATGCTATTGGTTTAGCATGAGGTCAACATGACTAGCTTACTCTGGACTTGCAGGCCGTCATTACACCATGTTGACTTAAAGAGGGCTTGAGATGAAAGAAGAATTAACAGCATTGTCACTACAATACACCTTAGCTGAAAGGATCCGACAGGTGAGCAGGGCATCGGGTCCACGAAAAGGCTCTGTTTCTTAACACGCAGGACAATTTCTGGGCTTCCTAACTTCCAGGGCTACTCCCTGGAGTAAGAGAGCTGTGACCGCATCCCCAAGATCCATAATGTCAGAACTGCTGGCTTACGTCTGCCATTTGGTACCAGTCTGCCATGAACCCGTGTTTGTATGTGAGAGAGAGGGGGGGGGAGGGGAAAATTAAAGTTACAAAGTGAAGGCGCTACTCCAAGACACCGTTTCAAGGTCGCCTCGGGATGAGAATGCAATTGTGAGCCAGCCTCAGAGTGGCATATACATACATATATACAGTACATACATACATACATTCCCATGGCTTCTCCAACCCATCGGCAAATCAATCTCCAAATTTGATGATAGGTTGGGGAAGCCATGGTAACATACAAAATACAATATACAACAGCAGAGTTGGAAGGGACCTTGGAGGTCTTCTAGTCCAACCCCCTGCCTAGGCAGGAAACCCTATACCGTTTCAGACAAATGGCTATCCAACTTCTTCTTGAAGACTTGCAGTGTTGGGGCATTCACAACTTCTGGAGGCAACTTCTGTTCCACTGATGAATTGTTCTCACTGTCAGGAAATTTCTCCTCAGTTCTAAGTTGCTTCTCTCCTTGATTAGTTTCCACCCATTGCTTCTTGTTCTACCCTCAGGTGCCTTGGAGAATAGCTTGACTCCCTCTTCTTTGGGGCAACCCGAGATATTGGAAGACTGCTATCGTGTCTCCCCTAGTCCTTCTTTTCTTTAAACTAGACATACCCAGTTCCTGCAACTGTTCTTCATATGTATACATACATACATACATACATACATACATACATACATACATACATACATACATATGCCACTCTGAGGCTGGCTCACAACTGCATTCTTCTCATCCCGAGGCGACCTTCTATATATTTGGAGATTGATTTGATGATGGGTTGGGGAAGCCATGGGAAAAGTTTTCACTTGGGGAATTGGCATGCAAATATCAGTTCTGGCTTTGGTTTACAAGTGGTCTTAAGGTAAAGGTTCCCCTCGCACATGTGTGCTAGTCGTTCCCGACTCTAGGGGGCGGTGCTCATCTCCGTTTCAAAGCCGAAGAGCCAGCGCTGTCTGAAGACGTCTCTGTGGTCATGTGGCCGGCATGACTAAATGCTGAAGGCGCACGGAACGCTGTTACCTTCTCACCAAAGGGGGTCCCTATTTTTCTACTTGCATTTTTTATATGCTTTTGAATTGCTAGGTTGGCAGAAGCTGGGACAAGTAACGGGAGCTCACTCTGTTACGCGGCGCTAGGGATTCGAACCGCCGAACTGCCGACCTTTCTGATCGACAAGCTCAGCATCGTAGCCACTGAGCCACTGTGTCCCTACAAGTGGTCTTACAACAGTTCAATTAGTGAACGTTCAAAGTTACCATGGCACTGAAAAAGGTGACTTATGACCATTTTTCACGGTTACGACCTTTGCATCATCCCCATGATTATTTGATCAAGAGGCTTTAGGACGATTGCGGTGTTCCGTGGTGCGGTGAACACACTTTGCGATCTTTTGACAAAGTCAATGGGAACTCCGGATGCACTTAACAACTGGGTTAATAACTTTATTAACTAGGGTGATTCACTTAACAACTGGGGGGGAGGAAAGGTTGTAAAATGGGGCAAAACTCATTGTACAATCATCGTGCTTAACAACAGAAATGTTGGGGCTTTAGTGGACTTCAGCCACTAAATGAACTGTCGTAAGTCGAAGACTACCTGTATCAGTTCTTTACTTCAGTGGGTCTTTCACTCTTTCGTGGGCTCCGTGTACAACTGTGTGCCTAGTTTTAAGAGCTTATGTGAGCCAACATCTGGACAACCTCCAGATGTGTAGACTTCAACTCCAGACACATCTGGAAAGTGCTCAGGTTGGGCTATGCTACCTTAATACAGGTAGTGTAGCCTGTATTAGACCTGGTAGAGGAAAGAGCAGGTCATCATATGCTTCAACTTGAAGCCTAGGAGGTTAGAAAACTGGGGCGCCCAAGATTGTAACCCAGACTTATGACATATCGGGGTCCCCTTGTGGTGGCCCGCCAGTGAAGCTGATGGCAGACTCAGAAAGTGAGGAGATTGGGGAGGAAAATGGGCCAGTTCTGGAATCTGAGGAAGGTTCTGATGAGTGCTCTACATTGGAGGGAGAGAGGGGGCCAAGACCATCTGACAGGTTATCAGCTGCCTTCAGATTCGGAGATCAGTGGGGCAGAAGAACAGCTGGAGCCTATTCCCGATGTACACATGCACAGAGAAGGGAATAGTTAAGGAACAAGGGTCAACTCGGAAGTAAAGGCACAGGTGGATGGTGAAGGCCCCTCCCATAGGGAATAAAGAGGAGCAAAAGGGGAGTGGAGTTTGCAGGAGACAATGAGTTCCATTCATTAGGGTGAAGATCTTTTTCCTGACTTCTTGCCAAGGAATTGCTGCTACAGCGTGGCGTTTGGAAGATATCGGCCTGGCAGCTCTCCAAGCTTGATAAAGGTCTGTAATTGTGAAATCTCCTGAAAGAATGTTGGCAGGGACTTTGCGGGAGAGGAATTCCCTTTAACCTAAAGAAAAGAGGTTTTATCGCGACGAGGAGTCAGCTTTGTGCTTTTGGGAAGCCTAGGTCAGAACACCCATCCCACCCCCATCATTTTTACACAACTGATTTTTAGCAGCACAGGGACTGGGAAGCTCCAGGAAACAGAACATGGATGCAATGGGTCCTTTCATCAAATCCAGCAGGCCCAATATTTTTCAAGCTATCAACCCAGCTGAAAAAGTTTGCAACAGTCTCGCCAGCTACTCTGCAAAAGCAATGATCTGCAGTGTTAATTACTTGCGACAATCAGAGATAGCAGGTTTATTACAAACTTGAGCTGCCCGATACGTGGGGGATATATACATTTATCCTTACACAACTCCTTGATACAGTCCTCCTGGGATCTTTTGGGTTTTATCCAAGGGATTCCGACGTACGTGGCCAGTGACACACACACACACACACACACACGGCTTACGCACGGACTGCCCATCGACTTTCATTGAGCTTGACATTTTCACCTGGGCTTTTATGAACTGCCTTGAAGTCTTCAGTAAGCACGGTGAGTTGACGTCACGGACATCCATCCCAAATGCCAGCAGAGAACAGTGGTGTTCCAAACACTTAATATTTCCTTCGCCTGCGTGATAAACAGAATGGATTTCAGGGGAATCTGTCGTAATGTTCTTTAGAGGTTCTTCTCGTTCTACTATTCTTTCAGAAGTCCCAGTTTTCGTAGAGCCTCCCTCCGGGCTTCTTCTGTTGATCCACGGCCGGAAAATTGTACCGTGACACCCTTGGATTGGAGTCCTCCAGATTTGGGCAATGAGCTCAACTTTCTCTGTATGTCGAGGATGAGGTCTTGTTGGGGTGGTCCGGAAATACTTGGCCAAGCAGACTTGCCATCCACGAGGTCTGCATCTGGCTTGACAGTCATTGTTTTGTTCAGGGTGGGTAACAAATTAGGATCCTTTTTCATGATTTCGTGGATGTTTTGATAGCCATTTGGCGTACCACATTCTTGTTCAGGCCTCTCCTTCTTTGTGATGGAAAGGATGTTGAGAGGTTGGATGAGGTGGGCCCGAGCAAGAGTTTTCTCAACCATGCTTAAGCTACTCAAGGGTTCGTGGCCCATGGACTCAGAAGGTAAATCTCGTAAAGGCAAGCTCTGGCTGTGACCCAGAAGTCCACGCTTCTGCAGCCTCTCTTCCAACTCATTTATTAGCAAGGCTGAAGCGTTGACGTTGGCCAACACTTGCGCCTTGCGCTCTTGAACGTTGACGGACGCCTTGGAGATGATTTTGCTGAATTCCCGCTCGCCGGCGTTGGTGAAGCTGATGTTTTTCGGGAACCTCTGTGGTTTGGCAGCAGTTGGAGGCAGGGCACAAGGCTTGAGCTGCTCCGTACTGCACAGAGTGGAGGAAGTGGAGATGGTCCTCCTCTCGTTGGGGCTCCTTTCCTTTGGAGAAGGAAGCGAGGAAGAACTGCCTTCTGCCTGCTGCTCCAACAATTTCTCGGCAATCAGGAGCGGTGTGGGGATGGAGTGACGGAGTTTTGGATGCAGTACAGTAGGCTGAACGGGATACGTCTCACAGATGGGCAATGGAGGTGGTGAAGGCGGTGTTGGCGGAAGAGAAACTGGATGAAGAGAGACATCTTCTTCTGATGGTTCAACGTCCTCCAGCTTTGGCTCATCCAGCTTCCAAGTTTCCTCTGATGCTAGGAAGAAAAAGAAAAGAACCTATTAGATCTGTTTTAGTAGTTATGTGGAATGGTCCATGGGTCTACAGAAATTCTCAGTCATCCAGGTCATGGTTGTCCCAAAGGTATTGTTCTGACCTAGGTTTTCTGAGAAAGCATAAATCACACTCTTAGTCCCAAAAACCTTCTTTTATTTAAACGGATGTGAATTTTGATCATTCACAGCCCGTAATGATTCACAATACAGTCTGTGAAGAGTCTGACAGACGTCTGCTCGAGTTGCCAAAGTCTTTCAGGGTAATGTTGATAAACGCCCACCTTTATCTCCCTTGAAACGCTGCCAGAGACCTAATTGCCAATTAGTTTTGCAAAGCCAAACGTATCACGGTCAAACGGAACTTCTCAGAGTTTGAACCGAGCAGAATGAACTAATTCTGGTCGGTTCAACTCCAACGGAACAATCTTATTCCTTGGAAGTCCACCTCTTTAGTTCCCAGAACACCAAATCGCACCTGTGCAAATCATTTCACTTTACCTGGTTCTGTGCTGCTCTCTGGTGCCGACGGGACCAATTCTATCGGCTCTTCAGACCCGGAATGGTCCGGTGCGTTTTCCTCCACCAGCTTTGGGGAATTGCAGAAGACACCACTGTCGTGCAAGGTTTGCGGCTCCTCCACATCAGCGTCCAAAGAATCCATAGTTTCTTCGAAAAAAAGCAGGACGTCCTTCTCTTCGTGAGTTAGATCTTTCAGCCGTTCATCTTCATCCTAGGATTTAACCACAAAGGCGAACTCAGGTTTTTGTATATGAGAAGGTACAGGCAGTCCTCGGCTTACAACAGCTCATTTAGTGACTTTTCAAAGTTACAACAGCACTGGGGGAAAAAAAGCAATTGATGCCCGTTTTTCACCCTTACGGCCATTGCAGCATCCTCATCTCACATGATCAAAATTCGGATGCTTGCCAACTGGTTCATCTTTATGACGGTTGCACTATCTCTGGGTCATGTGACCCCAGGGGTGGGCTTCAAAAATTTCAGCAAGGGGGTTCTTTGCCTGGTTACTGGGCGGATGTGGCCATGATGGGCATGGCCTAGTTGGCCTATGGCGGCAGGAGGGTGTTTTTGCCCTCCCTGGGCTCCGGAGGCCAGAAACGGGCCCATTTCCAGCCTTCTCGAACTTCCAGTAGGCCTGTTTTTCGCCCTCCCCGAACCTCTGCACATGCCTAGTACTTACCTGTATCCAAAACGGGCCGCGTGGGGACTCCTGGGCGGGGATGGGCAAGGTGGGCGGGGCCAGCCAGGAGTGGGATTGGGGGGGGGTTCTCCGAACTGCACAGAATCGTAGCTACAGGTTCTCCCGAACCCCAGCAAACCGCCAGCAGCCCACCCCCGCCCAAGATGGTGCAGGAGGCGAACTAGGCCACGCCCACCATGGCCACACCCACCGAGTAACTGGGTAGAGAACCGGTTGTTAAATTATTTGAAGCCCACCACCACTGGAGGGGAAGGGAGAACGCAATTTCGCTCACGTGTCTCCGTCAAATTACTGGGACCATTTACCGCCAGAAATGAGAAATCGCTTAATTGCTGCTGAAAGAGTGCACCACAGCAACTTTGCTAAATTATATTGTTTCCACCCAGCCTTAACACTCATACAAATAAAAGCCCTCACCACAATTCATCCAAGCACAAAAATCCAAAAGAGCAACTTAATTATAGAATTACAAGACTGGACGAACCAGTCTTTTTCGCCTTGGCAGGAGGTGACGGCTTTCGACAAAGCACCCAGAAAAAAACCCAACACATCCCAAGCAAAGGCTTAAAAGCAATTTTAAGAAGACTGCAAGAAGAAGAGACGGACGAAGACAGCTTAGAACAGGGGTCAGCAGCCTTAAACACTCAAAGAGCCACAAAGGTCCTAACCGGAAACACGCCCCCCCCCTTCAATTCTGGAGCCGACCGGAAGTCCGGTTTCCCCCACCACTAAGTCTTCTCCTAGCACAGCGTCCTTTTTCCTCTACCTGTCCTAACCGAAAGCCCTATCAATTGTGCAGCCGACCGGCAACAGGGAGCCGCAGCAGAGGGATGAATGAGCCACATGTGGCTCCAGAGCTGCAGGTTGCCAAACTCCTGTTTTGCAGAAAAATAAGAATATTGAAAACCCTAGAACCATCCCATTTAGAGAGTGGCAGCCCAGAACCACTGCTATTATGGATGAAGGAGAAGATCTATACAGTCCAAGTGATATTTGTTTATTTGAAGAATGCAGATAATGCCCACAGCCCAGAATCACCCATTTTATAGAGAAATGGGGACATCTTCAACCTAGAGCTGCCCCTATTTTGGATGAAGGGCCAGGAACGGACTGCCCAGAACCACACCTGTTTATAGACAGAAGGAGCAGATTCAGAAAGTCGAAATGATACTTGTTTTTTTTACAGAATAACAGAGTTGGAAGGGACCTTGGAGGTCTTCTAGTCCAACCCCCTGCTTAGGCAGGAAACCCTACACCACTGCAGACAAATGATTATCCAATCTTTTCTTAAAAGCCTCCAGTGTTGGAGCATTCACAACTTCTGGAGCCAAGTTGTTCCACTGATTAATTGTTCTCCCTGTCAGGAAATTTCTCCTCAGTTCTAGGTTGCTTGTCTCCTTGATTAGTGTCCACCCATTGCTTCTTGTCCTGCCCTCAGGTGCTTCGGAGAATAGCTTGACTCCCTCTTCTTTGTGGCAACCCCTGAGATATTGGAACACTGCTATCATGTGTCCCCTGGTCCTTCTTTTCATTCAACTAGACATATCCAGTTCCTGCAACCATTCTTCATATGTTTTAGCCTCCAGTCCCCTACTCCTCTTTGTTGCTCTTCTCTGCACTCTTTCCAGAGTCTCCACATCTTTTCTACATCGTGGAGACCAAAACTGGATGCCATATTCCAGGTGTGGCCTTATAAAGGCCTTGCCAAGGCCTTATAAAGTGGTATTAACACTTCATGTGATAATCATCATGCAGATGATGCTCACAGCCTAGAACCACATTCTCAGCCTAGAAACACCCCTATTTTGGATGGGGAGGCAGGTATAGACTGTCCAGAACCACACCTGAAGGAGCAGATCCAGAAAGTCTAAAGGACACTTGTTTTACAGAAGAAAGCAGACAATGCTCACAGCCTAGAACCAACTACTTTGTAGAGGGATGGGGACCTCATCCTTAGCCTAGAACCATCACTATTTTGGATGAGGGGGGCAGGAATGGACTGTCTAGAGCTACACCTGTTTATGAGATGCAAGGGGCAGATCCAGAAAGTCTAAAACACTTGATTTGCAGAAGAGAGCTGATAATGCTCACAGCCTAGAACCACCTCTTTTACAAAGGAACGGGACAATACCCTTAATCTAGAACCGTGATGGCGAACCTACGGCATGTGTGCCAGAGGTGGCATGCAGAACCATTTGTTAGGCCATGTGAGGCGTTGCCCTGTCAGCTCCAGTGTGCATGTGTGCCAGTGGTGGGTTTCAAATTTTTTAGAACCTACTCTGTAGGGTGGCCTATTTTGTGGGCGTGGCTTGCCAGTCATGTAACAGGGTGGGAGTGGCCACCTTTTAAAATGTGGTGAAACTCATTTAACAACGCTCTTGCTTAGCAACCAAAATTTTGGACTCAATTATGATGATAAATTCTTTCTTTCTTTCTTTTCTCTTTCTTTCTTTCTTTCTTTCTTTCTTTCTTTCTTTCTTTCTTTCTTTCTTTCTTTCTTTCTTTCTTTCTTTCTTTCTTTCTTTCTTTCTTTCCTTCCTTCCTTCCTTTCCTTCCTTCCTTTCCTTCCCGTTGGGTCACTGGCAGCGGCGGCCCAGATTTACTTCCAGGTATGCCGGTGGAACCTCCTCTCACCGGTTCTCTAAATTTCACCAACCGGCTCTCGCGAGTAGGTGCGAGCCTACAGAAACCCACCACTGATGTACGCTCTGGCCAGCTAACCAGCATCCATTTTCAGCCGTTTTTTTGCCTGAAACCTCCCGGAGAGCGAAAAACAACCCAACACACAAACCGGAAGTTCGGGAATGGACTTCCGGTTTGCCCGTAGGGGTGGTTTTCCTCCCTCCAGAGGCTTCAAGAGGCTTCCCGGAAGCCTCTGGAAGGAGAAAAACGGCCCTATGGGCAACCTGGAAGTTCAGGAAGGGACTTCCAGGTTGCCTGTAGGGCCGTTTTTCACCATGCCACACCCATCAAGCCACACCCACAGAACCGATAGTAAAACTTTTTTGAATCCCACCTCTGGATCAGACTGTTCCATCTTTGAAATCTAGTTTGTAGCACCGTAGACGAAACGACGTGCTTGCTTTTGGTCGTCCCGTCTGCCTTAGAGCCCCAAGCAACCACAGTTAGCTTGCATGCTCAACGCGCTGACATGCTCATTAGGCAGGTTGAAGCATCACCCAGTCCTCCTTAGGTCAATTAATGAAATCATCCCACAACACCCAAAGCCGAAGAGCAAATGAGGCACCACGGAGCAGGTAAGGAAGTCGAATGATATAAGAGTGGTGCAATTTGCGTAGCTCCAAGCCATATCCTCACCCTTCTGGGCGCATGCTGGAGGATGAAGCAGACACGAAGATGCGGCTAAGCTGATAATTAAATGCGCAGAGCGAGAATCAGCTCCGCTTTGACGTCAAACGTTTTTGCTCAAATGCTCCGGGAGTTACCGGCTCCCCCAAATCAAGTATGACACTGTAGAGATTCTTCCAAGCTGAGGTCTTTATTGTCTTCACACCAACAGACAGACTCTTGCCGAAGTGAAGCAGCTAATTATCTACATTGAGCATATACAGGTAGTCCTCACCTTACAAGGTGTGCCCTTGTGCCCGTTTCAAATTACAACAGCCCTGGAAAAGGGTTGACTTATGACCGTTTTTTCCCCACTCTTACAACTGCTGCAGCATCCCCACGATTAAAATTCGGACATCTGGCAGCTGACTCATATTTATGACGGGTGCGGGGTCCTGGAGTCACGCGACCCCCTTTTGCAAAGTTCTGACAAGCAAAGTCAATGGGGAAGCCAGATTTCACTTAACAACCATGTGAATAACTGAACGACGGCAAGGGATTCGCTTAACAACCATGGCAAGAAAAGTCATACAATGGAGGGGGGGGGGGGGGAAGGAAGCTGACTTAACAACTGTCCCGCTTAGCAACATAAATTTTGGACTCAGTTGTGGTGGTAAGCCGAGGACCACCTATGCTTTGGGAGGTATTAGGGAGGAGTTGTCCTCATCCTCTTTCTCTCACATATGATATCTGGGCTTAGTTGCCTCTTACTCCTCTGGGATTGTGGGACGCGGTGGCTCAGTGGCTGAGACGCTGAGCTTGTCGATCAGAAAGGTCGGCAGTTCAGTAGTTCGAATCCCGAGCACCACGTAATGGAGTGAGCTCCTGTTGCTTGTCCCAGCTTCTGCCAACCTAGCAGTTCGAAAGCACGTTAATATGCAAGTAGAAAAATAGGAGCCACCTTTGGTGGGAAGGTAACAGCGTTCTGTGTGCCTTCGGCATTTTGTCATGCCGGCCACATGACCACGGAGACGTCTTCGGACAGCGCTGGCTCTTCGGCTTTGAAATGGAGATGAGCACCACCCCCTAGAGTCGGGAACGACTAGCACATATGTGCGAGGGGAACCTTTACCTTTTCCTTACATCTCTGGAATGCAGCCCCTCCCTCCTGGGGATCTGCCTCCTCCCTACATTGCATCACAAGGATGGTTTGTGTGCATCCAGAATTCCTCTCACAAAAGGCCCTTTTCACCTTGTGAAATCTCACATTACGTCAAAAGATACTTCCGCCAGGTCACCTTTGATAGAGACAGGTTGTACTACTTTTGCATTATTCCTCATGTTGCAACGGTTTGATCATGTAGTAACCCATGAGTAAATTGCAGTTCAGCGTCAACATTTGGAAGGGCGTCGAGAATCCATCCAAAGCTTTTTGGGGCGAAAGGGGGAGAGAAAATATGGTCCTGGGAATGTTGCACACTTTTTCTGTAGTTCAAGAAGTTGAGCGCTCTTGTTCTGACCGAGGCTTCCCAAGAGCGTGAAGCAAACTCCTGGTCCCGACAAAAAAAAACACCTTTTATTAATTTCCTGTGAATTCTGCTGATTCACATCCACCAAAGTCTTTCGAGGGAGGATTTACAGTCACAGACCTCATCTGGCTTGGAGAGCAGACAGGCCGATATCTGCAAAACTTAGCAAGGAGTCTCGGAGAGTCACGAACCGATGAAGCGAACTAATGGTCTCCTGCAAACTCCACTCCCCTTTCGCTCCTCTTTTGCTTCCTCTGGGAGGAGCCTTTCCAGAGGTGCGTTCCTACCGGTTCAGCCCAGTTCAGCTGAGCCGGTAGTGGCATGGCAGCCTGAGTCTGCCATGCCACTACCGGGTCACTCCCCCAAATCAGAGGCTGGTCACTCCCCCAAATCAGTTCCCCAGTTGCCGCCATCTTAGCTCAGTGTCTTAGCCACTGAGCCACCGCGTCCCTCTAAAGGTGGATAGAAATCTAATAAATTATGTAAAAAAAATTAAAAGTAGGCCACCAATAAGATAAATTACCCACAAGGTGTCATTCCTTTGCCCAAGGTGTCATTCCTTTGCCCATTCCTTTGCAACCCAAAGCTACATATTCTAGCCTTACAATATAGAAGTTAAAAGATGCTTCTATCTCTAGACACTTACCAAAATTGAGTGTTTTCGGTGGGGGCAACTTTTCCCACTCTCAAGACGATGTGCGTTTTCCAGGTTTGCGAACTGCACCTCCGAAGGAATTTCATATCCCATTCCTGAATAGTCTGACACCATGTTTCTTGGCATCCCACCTAGGAAATGTGTCCTTTTTGGGAAGGGGGTCAATGTGTAACACTCACGGATCTCAAGCAGAGATTTTTCAATTTTCTCCCCCCAGCCGTTCTGCAAAAAAAAAAAAAAAAAAAAGGAGAGAAGGAAGAGGAGAGAAGGGTCATTAAATTGAAAACAAAACGAAATTACGAATGACTTGAATAGAATATTGTGAGTCACACGAATCAACAGACTGTATTCCCTTCCCCTCTGGATGCTTCTCCATCTGATTTCACTCAACAGACACATACATCAAACAACAGAGATATCCCTTACGGCAGGGGTCTCCAACCTTTGCAACTTTAAGTCTGAAGGACTTCAGCTCCCAGAATTCTCCAGCCAGCAAAGCTGGCTGGAGAATTCTGGGAGCTGAAGTCCTTCAGACTTAAAGTTGCAAAGGTTGGAGACCCCTGCCTTATTGGGTTTTGTTATTGTTAATAATTGTGCTCTGCAGACATTCAGATTCAATCATCAATCCTGTTTCTTAGCAATGCTCTATTGACCTCAATAGATGCGTGAAGCATTCAAGGAATATTATAAACTTATTAGTTTAATAACTTGCTCAGAATGCAGGGATGGAGTAAAATACTGTTCTGACCGAGGCTTCCCAAGAGCATGAAGCAAACTCCTTGTTCCGACAAAAAAAAAACCTTTTATTAATTTCCTGTGAATTCTGCTCATTCACATCCATCCACCAAAGTCTCTCAAGGGAGGATTTACAGTCACAGACCTTATCTGGCTTGGAGAGCTGCCAGGCCGATCTCTGCAAAACTTGGAAAGAAGTCTCGGAGAGTCACAAACCAATTAAGAGAACTAATTGTCTCCTGCAAACTCCACTTCCCTTTCGCTCCTCTTTTATTTCCTCTGGGAGGGGCCATTCATCGTCCACCTGTGGCCTTACTCCCAAGTCAACCCCTGTTCTTTAGCTGTTCCCTTCGTCTGGCAACTCTGTGCATGTGCACACTGGGAACAGGCTCCAGGTGTTCGCCTGCCTCACTGATGTCTCACTCCGGAAGAACAGAACTGAAGAAGCTTCTTCGAGGGGAGGTGAAAGTAATAAAAGTAATTCTAAACATGTTTTTAGAGGCAGGAAGCAGCCCCTCCCCAGTCTTTCTTAATAGCCCACAGCAGATGCCAGCACGTAAGGAGATAAAGAGCTTATTGAAAGAAGAAGCCAACTATCTAGATGGCCCCATTCATAAGCAAAGCAAAATACCGCAGGCAGAAATCCATTCAAGACAGGATATTTCGAAACTCCTTGCAAGCAAAGCTTGACGGCTAAAAAAAGCAGCATGGTAAAATTAGAACAAGCCGCCCCTCACCCAAGATCCAACACAGGATGAAAGCTATTAGCCACATGAAGCCCATATTGCACAAACCCCAAACTTCAAAGTTACAGAAACTAGAAAGATCCATCCAGCTATTCGGCCAGTTGTTCAGCTGACCCAGAGCTGCATGCTGTCTTTTGTGTGTGGCTCTGTTCAACATGAAATTTGCTTTTCAATCACCCTCCATGTTGTTTCCAACATCTTTCTCCCACCTTGGAACTGAACCAGGTGGATTTTCCTTCTCAGCACTGGGATGATGGGAAATAGTACATTTAAAGCTTCAGGAATAAAAGTTA
The DNA here is from genome assembly GCA_039707465.1 of Rhabdophis nuchalis. Lineage (NCBI taxonomy): Eukaryota > Metazoa > Chordata > Lepidosauria > Squamata > Natricidae > Rhabdophis > Rhabdophis nuchalis. The sequence continues at coordinate 115,254,415 of CM077648.1, forward strand.
TCAGATTGAAAACCATCCAAAGCCAGAACAATTTGTACTAAGCATTTTTTTTTTTTTTTGCAATAAACAGCAATTGGGCAAAGCCAAAAAAATAATAATCATTTAACCAGCCACATTATACCGCATTGCACAACGAGGAAACTCAACCTGTATGGAAGTGAATAATCAAAACAACAGTCTGCTTTATCTGCAGTTAATTAATAGCTTCCAACCAGAGACATTACAATAGATGCAATATATGCCCAAGAGATAAGAAGAGTTGATAGTTAAGATAGTTGATTTCTTATATGCTTATTTTCCCCCCTGGTTAATTGCAACACTTTGGTTATGACTTGCAGGTTTGAAATAGGCCCTCACAAATCTTAAGAGACCAATAAAACCTACATTTCTAGGACAGCCAGCTAAAATTAAACGAATCTCAAGGTTTTCAGGTGCTGCTATAACTGGGGAATCAGACACCTGAAGGAGAAGGAGCTCATTAAAAAAAAAAAGATAAATGCGAACCCCTGAACAAGAAGTCGCTAAGGAAAAGACATTTCCTACCAAAGAATTCATCTGTTCAAAAATGGATTTCTAGGGCAAGGTGCTTTTGACATTTGGGGGATTTTAATCTCGGTTGCCATTTAGATATTTTATTATGTTGTGGTTGCTTAGGATGATTTTAACTCCTGTTAACTGCCCGGAGTTCAAGATTTGGAGATGCGCAGTCGCAGAAATTGAAAGAAATGGAGAGAAATAAACCCTGTGCCCTTTAAAAATAGCTGGCCAGGATTTTGAGCAATAGGAACACACACCTTAAGTCAAAAACTGGAGATATTTGCTGTCTGGTAAACACAGGGCAGAGCAGAGGGCTGGCGTACAAATCACACTTTGGACCAGAAAAACAGGAGAGGGGGAAAAAAAACGTAAGCAAAGGGATTCTTGTCTTGTCAATGCTTCTTCTGACACCCCCTTCCCCAACCTGGGCCAGGTGCTTTCTGTTTTGAAGGAAAAGGTGTAATCATGCACTACCCCCCACCCTGACTTCAGCTCTGTTCCATCCCTGCTGTCTTGCTAAAACAGCTTATCAAGAGTAAACAAGCGATTTGCAATAGACCTGGGTGTACTAGAGTTCAGAAACAACACGATTGATCGCCCTGATAGTTATTGCATGAAATATAAGGGGGAGGGGGAGGGAGGGAGGATTCTAGTCTATTCCAATAAAAAAAATCAATAATTACAGGGAAGAGGGAGGGAGACAGGGAGAGAGGGAGAGAGGGAGGAAGGGAGGGAGAGAGGGAGGAAGGGAGGGAGACAGGGAGAGAGGGAGGAAGGGAGGGAGGGAGGAAGAAGAGACAGGTGACAAGAAGGAAGTGAAGTGAAGGAAGGAAGAACAGGAGACAGAGGAAAGACGAAAGGGAGAGAGGAAGGAAGAAAAGACAGGAGAAAAAGGAAGGGAGGGAGGGAAAGAGGAAGAAAGGAAGGAGGGAAAGATAGAAAGACAGGGGACAAGGAAGAAAGGTAAAGAAGAAAGGAAGAACAGGAGGCAGAGGAAAGAAGGGAGGGAGGGAAGGAGGAAGAAAAGACAGGAGAAAAAGGAAGAAAGGAAGAACAGGAGAGAGGAAAGAAGGGAGGGAGGGAGGAAGAAAAGACAGAATAAAAAGGAAGAGTGGGAGGAAGAACAGGAGAGAGGAAAGAAGGGAGGGAGGGAAAAGACAGGAGAAAAAGGAAGGGAGGAAGGTCAAGAGGAAGAAAGGAAAGAGGGAAAGAAAGAAAGAGATGGGGGATAAGGAAGGGAGGAAGGGAACGAAAAACAGGAGATAGAGGAAAGAAGGGAGGGAGGGAGGATTCTAGTCTATTCGAATAAAAAATCAATAATTACAGGGAAGAGAAAGGAAGGAAGGAAGGAAGGAAGGAAGGAAGGAAGGAAGGAAGGAAGGAAGAGATAGATGACAAGGAAGGAAGTGAAGTGAAGGAAGGAAAAACAGGAGACAGAGGAAAGAAGGGAGGGAGGAACGACAGGAGAAAAAGGGAGGGAGGGTAAGAGGAAGAAAGGAAGGAAGGAGGGAAAGAAAGAAAGAGATGGGGGACAAGGAAAGAAGGAAGGAAGAACAGGAGACAGGAAAGAACAAGGGATGGAGGGAAGAAGAAAGGGAGGGAAAAGGAAGGAAGTAGGGAAGGAAGGAAGGAAGAGAGAGAGAGAGAGAAGAAAGAAAGAAAGAAAGAAAGAAAGAAAGAAAGAAAGAAAGAAAGAAAGAAAGAAAGAAAGAAAGAAAACACTCCTATTTGGCTCACATAGTAATTGAATTCTCATATGGCTTATAACAAAATCCCTGGCTTCAATCTGGAACAATCAGCATGATACTCAAGGGCATGTATAGAGCTCTTGGGAAACATTCCCTGAGGTCTACTCTGCCTGGCTTTTTAAATGAATGATTGTTTATTAAATAATAATGAGCAACGTTATTAACATTTGTACAATCAGTTTAAAGATGGCAACGCAGCAAATTGCGCATAAAGCAGAGCCTCCCTTCGCAGGGAAGCAGAGCAGGGAATTCAGACAAGTCCCTCCACATGAAGGCCCCTTATGAACAATTCTCCACCCCTAGGGAATATTTTATAAGAGGGACCACGGCAGTATATACAGGCCAGAGGTCGGCAACCTTAAACACTCAAAAGAGCCACAAAAGTCCTAACCCAGTGATGGCAAACCTTTTTAGGCTCGCGTGCCGTAAGAGGGTGGCGCGCAGGGGGGGTCGTGCGCTGGTGTGCCGCACCCATAATGCAATGTGCCCCCCCCCTCAGTGTGCATGATAGGCGCTCCCCCATTTTTAACATGCTTTTTTTGCCCTCCCCAGGCTCCAGAGGCTTTATAGGAACCTGGGGAGGGCGAAAACAGCCACCCTGGAGGCCCTCCGGAGGCTTCAGGAGCTTCCCTAAAGCCTCCGGAGGGCTGTTTCGCCCTCCCCGGGATCCTATAAAGCCTGGGGAGGGTGAAAAATGACTTTAAAAATGGCTGAATCAGCAGGCCAGCATATACATGCACGCTGGCCAGCTGACAGGGCAACGCCTCGCGTGCCCTGCCGAATGGCTCCGCATGCCACCTGTGGCACGCGTGGCATAGGTTCGCCATCACTGTCCTAACCGGAAGCCCCCCGTTCAACTCTAGAGCCAACCGGAAGTCCGGTTTCCCCACCACAGAGTCTCTTCATTGTGTGGCATCCTTTTTCCTCTGCCGACTGGAAGTCCGGTTCCCCCACCATAGAGTTTCCTCCTAGTCCAGCGTTTCTCAAATAGTGGGGCGCGAGGCTCTGTAAAGGGGGGGCGCGAGGCTCTGTAAAGGGGGGCGCGTTTGACCTCGGCAAATTGGCTCTGCCGATTCCCTTTCTCCCTCCTCCTCCCTCCCTCCACAGCCGGCATGCTGGCCACTCGTCGTCTTCCAGGGACTGCCGTTCCTCACACACACGCACGCACGCACACACGCACACGCACACACGGAGGCTTCTCAGCTCCTGAGCGAGCGAACGAGCGATCAAGCACAGCGGGTGGCTGTGCGGCCGGGGCAGGCTAAGGCGGGTGAGCCGGGGTGAGGAGACTCCGCGGGGAGTGGGGGCGGGGCGGGGACGACGACACACAGACAGAGAGAGGCACAGACACAGAGAGGGAGGGAGGGAGGGAGGAATCAGAGAGTGACAGAAACACAGAGAGACAGAGAGAGAGAGACAGGGAGAGAAAGAGAGAGACACAGTGATTAAGTGCGTGAATGCGACACACACACACACACACACACACAGCGATAGATGGGCAGACGAAGAAGAGACAGAGATAGAGAGAGAAAAAGAAAAAGAAAGAAAGAAAAAAGTGGGAGAGAGAAAGAAAGACAGACAGACAGAGAGAGAGAAAGAGAAAGAGAGAGACAGAAAGGAAAGAGAAAAAAGAGAGAGAAAGAAAAAAGAAAAAGAGAGAGAGAAAGAGAAAGAAATTTCTTTCTTTTTTTAATTCTCTTATACGTTAATAAGGATACAGTGCTATGCAGAGGTGTACTTATAACAATTTTATAGACAAATGATACTATTTACAGTCGCGCGGGGGGGGGGCGCGAAATGTTTTCTTCTTCCTAGGGGGGGCCTGACAGAAAATAATTGAGAAGCACTGTCCTAGTCTGTCATCCTTTTCCCTCCGCCGACTGAAAGTCCAGTTCTCCCACCATAGAGTCTCCTCCTAGTCTGTCATCCTTTTCCCTCTGCCGACTGGATGCCCAGTTCCCCCACCATAGAGTCTCCTCCTAGTGTGGCATCCTTTTTCCTCTGCCGACTAGAAGTTCGGTTCCCCCCACCATAGAGTCTCCTCCGAGTGTGGTATCCTTTTTCCTCTGCTGACTGGAAGTCTGGTTCCCCCCACCATAGAGTCTCCTCCTAGTCTGGCATCCTTTATCCTCTGCCGACTGGAAGTTCGGTTTCCCCCCACCATAGAGTCTCCTCCGAGTGTGGTGTCTTTTTTCCTCTGCTGACTGGAAGTTTGGTTCCCCCACCATAGAGTCTCCTCCGAGTGTGGTGTCTTTTTTCCTCTGCTGACTGGAAGTTCGGTTCCCTCCACCATAGTCTCCTCCTAGCACAGCATCCTTTTTCTTCTACCTGTCCTAACCGAAAGCCCTATCAATTGTACAGCCGATCGGCGACAGGGAACCGCAGCAGAGGGATGAAAGAGCCACATGCGGCTCCAGAGCCGCAGGTTGCTGACCCCCCGATACAGGCTGACATTTCAAAATGTCCTCCCCGCCCCACAAAGCTAAAAGAAGTCTGATGATCTGTGGCTTGAACCAAGGATACCGGATCGCCACAAAGACATTAAGTTTATCTGTGAATGATCAGCTCTCCCTCTCATGATAAACCCACCACACCGAATGCTTTGAGGGATGAAACATGCCATGCAGGATCTCCAGCTCGACTTACAACGGTTCAATAAGCGACCAGAGTTACAACCGCACTGAAAAAAATCATTACCATTGCAACGTCCCCATGATCTAATTTCAGAAGCAGATCAACTGACTCATTTTTATGACGGTCGCTGTGTCCCGGGGTCATGTGACCCCCCCCTTTGGTGACCTTCTAACAAGCAAAGGCAATGGGGAAACCTAGATTCACTTAACAGCTGGGTCATTAACTTGTATGGGATTCATTTAACAACGGGGGTAAGAAAGTTGGTAAAATGGGGCAAAGGTCACTTAACACATGTCTCACTTAACGACAGAACTGGGAATCCGGAGGCAGAGAATAGATGGGGGCGGGGCCAGCCAGAAGTGGCGTTTGCCGGTTCTTCAAACTACTCAAAATTTCCGCTACCGGTTCTCCAGAGCTGATCAGAACCTGCTGGATTTCACCCCTCATTCAAGTCCCAACTCTTCATTACTAGGAATGATAGTTACCACTATTCTTCTACTCATTTAACATGGACCTCCTGACTGGGGTGGCCATCGGTGCTCTACTATTTAGTTTTGAGTTTCAAAATGACTTTGTTTGGTTTTTTGAGCCTACCTCAACTTCTGTCATGCCAGAGGCATGAACAGCATATGTTAATTATAAGCGAACCACAAATTTTTGGAGGCCAGTAATTTAATTTTAACTGGCCGTTATTGTGTTGAGTTGTGAGACCGAGCAACGTGACAGGAAACGAGGAGCATCCTGCAATCTTAGCTCTTCCTGGTGGCTTTGAAATGAGCTGGAGTGACATGTCCCAGAATTCCCAGGGCGTTTTGGAATTCTGGGAGTTTTTCTTTTGGAATTCTTTGGCGATCCGGGAGTTGGGAGTATCCAACACATCTGAAGAAGTAGCTGTTTGGGAAAGGCTGAACTGCCTTATTAGTTGTGTGACATCTTCCGCCTCCTCTCCATAGTTAACGTAGGCTTCTTTCTCCATAGAAATATATTTCAAGAATGTCTTTGCAGCCAGATATGCAAATATAGGAATTTCTAAAATGCATTCCCGCAAAGGATAGGCATGTAGATAACGAAACACCCATAGAAAAAAAAACGGTCTATCAAGTCCCTTCAAAGGATGCTGACTTTTAATTCCTAGCATTTTCCCTGTTTACTTTACTGGTTGAAGGTTCCACCTTGCTAAGATCTCCTACCTAGAAGCAGGTCAATACCTGAAACTGCCTTCCTACCGAAACTCCAGAAGCACAGAATCAAAGACCTCCTTGGTTGGATCGTTGGTCCAAAACACCACTGAAGAACTGATTCCAGGAGAGGACAGGTGTCCAAAATTCCCCCTGCGTTTTGAAGTTGTATGGTAGATGGTTCAAAGCCGGGGTGAAATTCAGCAGGTTCTGACAGGTTCTGATGAACCAGTAGAGGAAATTTTGAGTAGTTCAAAGAACTGGCAAATACCACCTCTGGTTGGCCCCAGAGTGGGGTGGGAATGGAGATTTTGCAATATCCATCCCCTGGAGTGGGGAGGGAATGGGGATTTTGCAGTATCCTTCTCCTGGAGTGGGGAGGGAATGGGGATTTTGCAGTATCCTTCCCCTGGAGTGGGGAGGGAATGGGGATTTTGCAGTATCCTTCTCCTGGAGTGGGGAGGGAATGGGGATTTGGCAGTATCCTTCCCCTGGAGTGGGGAGGGAATGGGGATTTGGCAGTATCCTTCTCCTGGAGTGGGGAGGGAATGGGGATTTGGCAGTATCCTTCTCCTGGAGTGGGGAGGGAATGGGGATTTGGCAGTATCCTTCTCCTGGAGTGGGGAGGGAATGGGGATTTGGCAGTATCCTTCCCCTGGAGTGGGGAGGGAATGGAGATTTTACAGTATCCTTTCCCTGGAGTGGGATGGGAATGGAGATTTTGCAGTATCCTTCCCCTGGAGTGGGATGGGAATGGAGATTTTGCAGTATCCTTCCCCTGGAGTGGGGAGGGAATGGGGATTTTACAGTATCCTTCTCCTGGAGTGGGGTGGGAATGGGGATTTTACAGCATCCTTCTCCTGGAGTGGGATGGGAATGGAGATTTTGCAGTATCCTTCCCCTGGAGTGGGGAGGGAATGGGGATTTGGCAGTATCCTTCTCCTGGAATGGGATGGGAATGGAGATTTTGCAGTATCCTTCCCCTGGAGTGGGGAGGGAATGGGGATTTGGCAGTATCCTTCCCCTGGAGTGGGGAGGGAATGGGGATTTGGCAGTATCCTTCTCCTGGAGTGGGGAGGGAATGGGGATTTGGCAGTATCCTTCCCCTGGAGTGGGGAGGGAATGGAGATTTTACAGTATCCTTCTCCTGGAGTGGGATGGGAATGGAGATTTTGCAGTATCCTTCCCCTGGAGTGGGGAGGGAATGGGGATTTGGCAGTATCCTTCCCCTGGAGTGGGGAGGGAATGGGGATTTGGCAGTATCCTTCTCCTGGAGTGGGGAGGGAATGGGGATTTGGCAGTATCCTTCCCCTGGAGTGGGGAGGGAATGGAGATTTTACAGTATCCTTCTCCTGGAGTGGGGTGGGAATGGAGATTTTACAGTATCCTTCCCCTGGAGTGGGATGGGAATGGAGATTTTGCAGTATCCTTCCCCTGGAGTGGGATGGGAATGGAGATTTTGCAGTATCCTTCCCCTGGAGTGGGATGGGAATGGAGATTTTGCAGTATCCTTCCCCTGGAGTGGGATGGGAATGGAGATTTTGCAGTATCCTTCCCCTGGAGTGGGATGGGAATGGGGATTTGGCAGTATCCTTCCCCTGGAGTGGGATGGGAATGGAGATTTTGCAGTATCCTTCCCCTGGAGTGGGATGGGAATGGAGATTTTGCAGTATCCTTTCCCTGGAATGGGATGGGAATGGAGATTTTGCAGTATCCTTCCCCTGGAGTGGGATGGGAATGGAGATTTTGCAGTATCCTTCCCCTGGAGTGGGGAGGGTATGGGGATTTTGCAGTATCCTTCTCCTGGAGTGGGATGGGAATGGAGATTTTGCAGTATCCTTCCCCTGGAGTGGGATGGGAATGGAGATTTTGCAGTATCCTTCCCCTGGAGTGGGATGGGAATGGAGATTTTGCAGTATCCTTCCCCTGGAGTGGGATGGGAATGGAGATTTTGCAGTATCCTTCCCCTGGAGTGGGATGGGAATGGGGATTTGGCAGTATCCTTCTCCTGGAGTGGGATGGGAATGGAGATTTTGCAGTATCCTTCTCCTGGAGTGGGATGGGAATGGAGATTTTGCAGTATCCTTCCCCTGGAGTGGGGAGGGAATGGGGATTTGGCAGTATCCTTCCCCTGGAGTGGGATGGGAATGGAGATTTTGCAGTATCCTTCCCCTGGAGTGGGATGGGAATGGAGATTTTGCAGTATCCTTCCCCTGGAGTGGGGAGGGAATGGGGATTTGGCAGTATCCTTCCCCTGGAGTGGGATGGGAATGGGGATTTTGCAGTATCCTTCTCCTGGAGTGGGATGGGAATGGAGATTTTGCAGTATCCTTCCCCTGGAGTGGGGAGGGAATGGGGATTTGGCAGTATCCTTCCCCTGGAGTGGGATGGGAATGGAGATTTTGCAGTATCCTTCCCCTGGAGTGGGATGGGAATGGAGATTTTGCAGTATCCTTCCCCTGGAGTGGGGAGGGAATGGGGATTTGGCAGTATCCTTCCCCTGGAGTGGGGAGGGAATGGGGATTTTGCAATATCATTGTCCTGGAGTGGGGGGGGGGGATGGAGATTTTGAGGTAACCTTCCCCTGCCACGCCCACCAAGCCGTGCCCACAGAACTGGTAGTAAAAAAAATTCATATCCCCCCCCCCCCATGATATTAACAGATTAACAGAGTTAGAAGGGAGCTTGCAGGTCATCTAGTCCAACCCCCTGCCCAAGCAGGAGACCCTACATCTGCCTCTACCTAGGACTGAACTCACAACCTCCAGACTGGGAGGCGAGAACTCCACCTCCAAAACAGGTAGCAATCTAAAACACCATTATCCGTTTCCAGAACATAGGAAACGTATTTGGTTGCCTCCTTTAACTATTAAGAGATGGGGGGGAAAGAAAACTGTGACAAGAAATAAAATAGAGGAGAAATTACAAATGGAAGGGATTGTTATCAGAGGACAATCCTCCCCTCCCAATTTGCAAATAGAAGGTTATCTCCGAGTGGGATACTTGCACAATAAAAGCACCTGAAAGCACCTAACGTCTGGATGACCTATAAAGATAAAGGTGAAGGTTCCCCTTGCACATATCTGCTGGTCGTTCCTGACTCTAGCGGCCGGTGCTCATCTCCCTTTCAAAGCCGAAGAGCCAGCACTGTCCGAAGATGTCTCCGTGGTTATGTGGCCGGCATGACTAAACACCGAAGGTGCACGGAACGCTGTTCCTTTCCCACCAAAGGGGGTCCCTGTTTTTCTACTTGCATTTTTTAACGTGCTTTCGAACTGCTAGGTTGGTAGAAGCTGGGACAAGTCACGGGAGCTCACTCCGTTTCGCGGCGCTAGGGATTCGAACCGCCAAACGACAAGCTCAGCGTCTTAGCCACTGAGCCACCTGGTGTACCTATCCGGCACACAATTCTGCAGTGCAAACTTTAAGCGGCCTTTCCCATACTTTTAGGGAGGGGTTAAAATGGATTGCACACAATTTAAATACTGCCCTGTAATGTGTTTCATCAACAAGAGGTTCATGAATGAAAGACATCGCACCTAAATTGATTCAGAGTGAGATAACATCTCTTGGTCCCTCCTTAAGCCAAATATTATGGTCTGGAATTGTGCACAAATTGAGCAGGAGAAGAGACAGTTTAGGAGTTGCCGATGGAGGTAACGCAACCCTGATTCTGAATCACTTTCTCCTTATCGAACCAGGCTCTTCTTATTGTACATTACACAAGATTTTGCAGTCAGCAACTCCGAGACACGAGGGGGGGGAAAATGGGCCGACACATTTTAAGTAACCTACTTCTTAAAAACGGCTTGCTGAATAGGTTCATCATGTGCGGAGTTCATTCATTGGGCTAAATTATAAGCAGTGTGACTAGATTTCTATGAAATCTTCGGACTAATTGAACAACTTGAAGGGAGGGCACAACTCCCAATGGAGCCTGACCACGATGGTCATAAGTCATGGAGGTCGTAAAGCAAGCCACTCACACGATCGACCTGATTTTATGACCTATTTATTTGTGAGGGAGTGTGGGAAGCAGTTGTTAAATGAATGTTGCAGTTAAGCAAACCCATTGTTTACTATGGGGCATTTTTGTTGAAAACTAGAAATAAACGCTAGTTTTCATCAAAAATAAAAATCGCAGGCAGGGTTCCGTTCACAAGTTCCGTTTTCGCTGGCAGAGGGCTGCAGGAGACCGTCGCAGATGGAAACAGAGCTCGGGAGCCACAGGCGCCCCCAACACGAGTGACGTCAAGCTGGCCACATCCCACACCCTTCAAGGTCAAACACAATCCTGATGCGGCCCTCAATGAAATCGAGTTTGACACACCTGCCTTATACTATTCTGGACATTCTATAGAATAGAATAGAATAGAATAGAATAGAATAGAATAGAATAGAATAGAATGCAATGCAATGCAATGCAATGCAATGCAATGCAATACAATAGCAGAGTTGGAAGGGACCTTGGAGGTCATCTAGTCCAACTCCCTGCTTAGGCAGGAAACCCTATACCATTTCAGACAAATGGTTATCCAACATCTTCTTGAAGACTTCCAGTGTTGGGGCATTCACAACTTCTGGAGGCAAGTTGTTCCTCTGATTAATTGTTCTAACTGTCAGGAAATTTCTCCTCAGTTCTAAGTTGCTTCTCTCCTTGATTAGTTTCCACCCATTGCTTCTTGTTCTGCATTCAGGTGCCTTGGAGAATAGCTTGACTCCCTCTTCTTTGTGGCAACCCCTGAGATATTGGAAGACTGCTATCATGTCTCCCCTAGTCCTTCTTTTCATTTAACTAGACCTACCCAGTTCCTGCAACCGTTCTTCCTGTGTTTTATCCTCCAGTCCTCTAATCATCTTTGTTGCTCTTCTCTGCACTCTTTCTAGAGTCTCCACATTTTTTGTACATTGTGGCGACCAAAACTGAATGCAGAATTCCAGGTGTGGCCTTACCAAGGCCTTATGGAGTGCTACTAATACTTTGCGTGATCTTCCCTCTGCTTATGCAGCCTAGGATGGTGTTGGCTTTTTTGACAGTTGCAGCACACCACTTGCTCATATTTAAGTGATTGTTCACTACTGTTTTTTGTAAATAAACAAATGCATGGGTTTGTTTATTTACCCACCAGGTGTCAATCTGAGGTTGTATTTATTTTTTTAAAGCCAGCTCCGCATTTTGCAGAAGCAGCGGCTCTTTTCAATCACGTTAGAACCTTTTTGGCAAGGCTGGGAGAAAATAATTCCTGGATATTTAACCTCCCTTTTTAGGAGGGGGTTAGAAAAAGCAAAGCAAAAAAAAAAAAAAGGTTTAAATTCTTGGCATCTCAATTTTTCCTAGCCCTACCTTACAAACTCTTTCCTTGAATCAGCATAGTGGCTTACTGTTACATCCTCTTCTCTGTTATAAAGCTACCACTGTAAAAGCAAAACTGAAAATTATATATCAGGTTGGGAGTTGCCAGAATTATTATTTTTTTAATGTCTGCTAGCCTACACCAACTTAGTAGTAAGTTGGCCAGAAAGCAAACATATTTCTAGAAACAGACCAGAAGGGTTGTACCCTGGGTTTGAATTCATGCAACTCCCTGCATACATAGTTAGAAAATAATAGGTGTGGTAATCCAACATACTTCGAAAACCAGAAAGAATTCTCTATCAAATGATAATGCAGAAATAAAGAATGGGCCCCAAAACGGCATTGATGAGAGAAGAAACGCAGAGTTTTTTAAAAGAAGGAGCAGAGAGAGTGAATGAGAGGGAGGAAAAAACAGAAGATAAGAAAGAAGGAACAGGGGGAAACCCCCCCAAGAGAATACAATTTCCTGCAAGCAGCTGATGGACTAATGCAGGGGTCTTGCAAAGTTGGCTCTTTTAAGACGGGTGGACTTCAACTCCCAGAATACCCCAGCCAGCTATGCTGGCTGGGGTATTCTGGGAGTTGAAGTCCACCCGTCTTAAAAGAGCCAACTTTGCAAGACCCCCGGACTAATGTGTGGCTCACAAGAAGCTCAGAGGATAATAAATTCATTAACATCCTCATGATAAATGTGTTAGTATTTACATATTAAAATTTTTCAATACCTGTACAATTTAAGTATAAAAAATAAGAAAAAAGTAAAAAAAAAGGAGAGTAAAAGATTGAATTTTGACTTCTGACCTTCTTTTTAACAAGTAACTTCCATCCTACTCTTTGTGTTTTTCTTACACACTTTTAATCCCCAACTCCATCCATCCATCCATCCATCCATCCATCCATCCATCCATCCATCCATCCATCCATCCATTCTCTGCCTTTATTATTGTTACAAATAGCTCAAGGCAGCCAACATCTCTAACAGGCCTTCCAAAATTCTAAAATAATCAATTTAGCCTTTTTCTTTCTTTCAGCAAAAAGTCCATTATAAACATCCAGTCTTTTTAAAAATTCTTTATCTTTTTTCCGGATTGAATCGATCTCCACCATCTCCATGAGTTCTATCAATGCTATAATCCAGGGATGGCTAACCTTTTTTGGCCCGCGTGCCAAAAGTGGGGGGAGCGGGCGTGCCACACCCATAATGCTATGTGCGTGACCCCCTGCTTTTGGCACGCTTTTTTTGCCCTCCCCAGGCTCCAGAGGCTTTCTAGGGGCTTGGGGAGGGTGAAAACGGCCTCCCTCCCACCTCCAGAGACTTCAGGAGCTTCCCTGAAGCCTCCAAAGAGCGAAAAACGGCTTCAAAGGAAGGCCTAAACCAGCTGGCCAGTGCACACATGTGTGCTGGAGCTGACAGGGCAATGCCTTGCGTGCCCTAAGAAATGGCTCCGCGTGCCACCTGTGGCACCCGTGCCATAGGTTCGCCATCACTGCTATAATCCATTCTTTCTGACTGTTTCTTTATTCTTCCATCTTTACGAACACAATAATTATACTGTCATTCACATAATTATTCAATTCTGTCATGATCTCAATGACGGTTGCTAGTATTTCCAATATTTTCCACGGCGTTTTCCTTGACCAGAATTAAGTTTTTTTTAAAAGCCCAGACAAAAAAACCCCAAAACCAGTTGTTTATGGACAGAAAAGAAATGGGCTATATTTTGGCAAAGGCCAAAGTATTTTAAGGATACAAATTGGATTTGGTTTCCAAAAGAAAACTGCATTCTTACATGCTGGGGTTAGAGCATCTTTACACACAGTTGAGTTGAGTTAGTATGAGAGGTAACACCCAGGAGGAAATTGTAGCCCTTCACTTTCCTTAGTGCCTCATAGCGAGTTAAATTCGATAGCCATGTTTTTAAGGGCGGTAGCTTTTTCTATAAATAGAGGTTACAAATAATCCTTGAGTTCAGTGGTGGGTAAACCGGCTTACTATTGGTCCACTGAGGGGGCATTTTGCATGCGCGCTGCTCACTTCGCTCGCCTGCGTACCCACCGTGCGTTGCTGCGCATGCACAGTTGACCAAAAACAGTTTTGCACATGCGCAGAAACATACCGGCAAAGGTAGAAGAGACCGGGGAACTGGATCAGGGGCGTGGCAGGCTTGGGTTGCTACTGGTTCCAGCGACCAAGGCTGCCATACCACTACCGGTTCGGCTGAACCGGTCAGAACCAGTAAGAACCCATCACTGTTTGAGTTATGACCATAATAATGGAGGCCGTAAGTCATAACAGTCCTAAAACTAAGGTGACCAGACGTCCCGCTTTTGGCAGGACAGTCCCGATTTCGAGAAATTTGTCCCGCGTCCTGAGGGTTTTTTAAAAAGTCCCGATTTTTGGCCGAACCCTCAAAATGGCGGCCTAAGCAGGCCCTGAAGTGATCTCCGCCGCTGGCCGCTAAATGACCTTTTCGCTGCCTCAGGGAAAACTGCCTTTGAGGGAAGGCGCGCCCCAATGCCTCTGAGGCTCCGACGAGCCAGATGGGACGGGCGCTCAAAGATCTTCACGTGGCGTTCGATGCCTTTGCAGCGCGCGCGCACCCTTCTCAGCAGACCCCGGGCACCTGAGACAAGTGACAGGAGCCGCGTGGCGCTTCCAAGAGCTGTAGACTCAGCCGCGCCGCTCAGAATGCTCCAAAAAATCCTAAACAAGAACCCCCCCCCCGGTCAATGGTGTCCTGCTTTACGAATGCTAAAATCTGGTCAAAGACTTTACCTAAAACAGGTCAGTCACACGACTGAGCTGATTTTAGGGGGTTTTATGGCAGGCGTTAAGCAAATACCACCGTTGTGAAGACAACAACATGGTGGTTAAGCCAACGCTGCAGTCGCTAATCAAATCCATCGATTGCGATCGCTCGGTGTGTTGATGCAAACCGGAAGTGTCCGATTTGCCAAAGCCAGCATAAACATGGTCAAGTGAGCACAGGACACCGCAAACGGCCATAAATGCGCACATGTGCAGGGAGGAATAAAATCTCGTTCTGTGAGTTACACAAAGGAGCAATTGCCTCAGAGGACTGCTGTTTTACTTCTGAGTCAAAAAAATTCCTTGCTTGTGCAAATTTGTAACTACACCCTAGAGTTTCAGTGAATGAAATCAAGCAAAGTTGTACTTTTTACAAAAAACTGGATTGCCTGTTTTCAAACAACATTGCTATCCAAATTATTTCTCTAACGCAGGGGTCTCCAACCTTTGCAACTTTAAGTCTGAAGGACTTCAGTTCCCAGACTTCTCCAGCCAGCTTTGCTGGCTGGAGAATTCTGGGAGCTGAAGTCCTTCAGACTTAAAGTTGCAAAGGTTGGAGACCCCTGCTCTAACGTGATGAATTCTGCAATTCTCAAAAGCTGGTGGGTATGCTTCTCTACAAAATGCAATTTGAATATCGTGGTTTAATATGTATTTTTTCAACAACATAGGGAAATCACATTCTCCCAAAGTATCCTCCGTCTACAATGGGTAAACATTAACTAGGTAGATGCAAACCCCCACATCAAATATCACATACCAAGGAGTATTGTGGACTAAGTTGATCGATCAGGAGAAGAGTCATTTTAGTGCAGTATCTAACTCAGAATTTCTCGACCATGGCAACTTTTAAGATCTGTGGACTGCAACTCCCAGAATTCCGCAGTCATTCATGCTTTGCCAAGATTGAAAAACCGTGGTTTACTTAATCATAAAGGTCAACCAATTGCTTGCAGGGTGTCCAGAAACAGAGGATGGAGCCCTTCCTCATTCTTCTTCCTGCACAATCTAGGGCAGGGGTCTCCAACCTTGGCAGCTTCAAAACTTGTGAATTCTAGCATGATAGCCTTGGGTGCTATTTAGGGTGATAGCCTTGGAGCGACCAAATTTGGAACTTGTAAGGTTGTGGACTTCAGCTCCTAGAATTCCCCAGCCAGCATGTCTACAGTTCCATAAGCCACAGGTCACCACAAAGTTGGTCACCCCAGAGAGTGATAGTTAATACAATACAATACAATAGCAGAGTTGGAAGGGACCTTGTAGGTCTTCTAGTCCAACCCCCTGCGTGGGCAGGAACCTTATACCATTTCAGACAAATGGCTATCTAACATCTTTTTAAAGACTTCCAGGGTTGGGGCATTCACAACTTCTGGAGGCAAGCTGATCCAGAGGTTAATTGTTCTAACTGTCAGGAAATTTCTCCTTAGTTCTAAGTTGCTTCTCTCCTTGATTAGTTTACACCCATTGCTTCTTGTCCTGCCCCCAGGTGCCTTGGAGAATAGTTTGACTCCCTCTTCTTTGTGGCACCCTCTGAGATATCGGAACACTGCTATCATGTCTCCCCTGGCCCTTCTCTTCATCAAACTAGACAAACTAGTTCTCCCCAGATGTATAATAAAAATCTCAAAAAAAATAAAAAATAGGGAGACACACATCACAACATTGTGATACACAACCCTAGCTCTTCCCATTTGCCTCCTGATGTCGGATGTGAGTCTCTAAGCCTCATGGTTGGTGTGGTGAGCTTGTCTTCCCGTCCCTCCTCCCCGTGATCCGATCCGATCTCTTTTAAGCTTTCTGAGTCAGTAGCTATTATGGTGTCTGGTGGCAATGAATTCCACAGGGGAACAATGAGCACTCTAAGGGACATTTCTTCAAGATGGGGTTTTCTGCTAACGCTGAAGGCTGAATCTACGCCTTGAACTTCGGAAACGCAAGTCATACCAGTGGTGGTGTTTAGCCGGTTCGTACAGGTTTGGGTGAATCGGTAGTGGCAAACTACAGGTGGCACCTGCCCCGGCTGTGCGCCGTCCTATTTAGCCACATTTTCTAAGCTGCGTTCATGCGTGCAGGCTGCGCATGAGAGCAAAGCGTGTATGCAGAAGGCGTGCATATGCTCACCATTTCGGTACGCGGCAAACTGGTGGTAAAATTATGAGTCATGCATACTCTGTTTTGCCGAAAATAAGCCCTCCCTGGATCATAAGCCCAATTGGGCTTTTGAGCGCATGCGCAAAAGTAAACCATCCCCTGAAAATAAGCCCACCCTGAAAATATTGCAACATAGCAGCAGCCATGAGGTGACCATGCTAGCTACCCCCTGCACCTCAAAAATAATAAGACCTCCCCGAAAATAAGGCCAAGCGTTTATTTCGGGAGTCAAAAGAAAATAAGGCCCTGTCTTATTTTCGGCGTAAACACGGTATTCATTTGCTCACCCCAGGAACAGAGGCACCAAAGATCAATCTTCCTTCAATCCAATCAGATCTTAAACAGAAGCTGGACTACCTTACAACTAGGATTACTGAAAAGATTGCAAAAATAGACGGCGAGAACCACCTCATCTGGAATTATTCTGCTACAGGCAGTTCTCAATTTACAACCATTTCTCCAGCAACTGGTCAACGTTACAAAGTGAAGCCCGGTCCTTCACTTACAACCTTTGCAGTGTTTGCCACAGTCGCAGGGTCAAAATTCGGGTACTCGTATTTACAAGGGTAGAAGTGTCCCAGGGTCATGGGGCAGCCTTCCCAACTAGCTTCCAACCAGCAAAGTCAATGGGCGAGGGCGGATTCCCTCCATGGCTGCAGGATTCACTTAACAACAACTGCAGGGATTTGCTTAAGCGCCATGGTGGGTAAAATCAGGCGTGGTTTCATTTAGCAGCTGCCTTGCTTAGCAATGGAAGTTTTGATCCTAATTGTAGTCGAGGAAAACATCTAACAAACTGGAAAGGTAGAATCGAACGATATGGGATTGAAAATGTCATTTAATCCAGGGGTCTCCAACCTTTGCAACTTTGCTGGCTGGAGAATTCTGGGAGCTGAAGTCCTTCAGACTTAAAGTTGTAAAAGTTGGAGACCCCTGATTTAATCCTTCTTCGGTTGGTTAAAAAAAAATTACTGTGGGTTTCTTGAGCACAATCTGTCCAGAGAAAATAAGAATATCCTCCTGTCCTCCAAGTTTGCAAAAACACCAAGAACAAAACACACAGAAGTGTCATTTTTATGTCGCTCTCTTTCCTATGCGGTCAGCTTTCGACTTTGCTGTTTGAGCCACCACTAAAATCAATAAAGAAATGCTTGTTTTGACGAACAGAGGGCAAAACAGAACAAACCTAGATTCTTTGTCTACGAATCCAAATTTCCCTGCGGGAAGGAACCCATGGAGGACTGGCAAACGAAATTTCTAAAAAAGGAATTATTAGGGTGGTTTTAAAAAAATGTTATTATATAAATAGCCACGTGAATTCCAGCTGCTAGATCTTTAGCCGGTGCTGGCCTTCCTATCAATTGCGTTCTTCTGAATTATTATTATTCTACTTTATTCATTAAACATGAAACTCAGTCAACTGAGTTATTTATTATTCGGTTAGTTTATGATACTTTATTCATTAAACATGACACTCAGTTAACTGAACATTCAAAATGCAGTTTTTATTTTGTTATTAGTTGATTATTATTATTATTCTGTGGTTAATCTTTGGTGAGATTCACAGCCTTTGGGGGTTGGTTGGTAGCTCAACAGCTCGAGTCCTAACCAAGGACCTAGGAACTGTCAAGGTAACGTCGGAGGATAGAAGCTGTTCCAAGCAAGGTGGCCCTTTGTAGAGTCAGAATGCTCAAGTCCGGCAAACCTACAACCTCCACATAGCAAGGCAGTCCCCTAGGTCTTGCTCCAAGGGCTCCTATCACAATCGGGACAACACACAACTTTCTCTTCCACAGTCGCTCAGCTTCAATTTGCAAGTTCCGATATTTTGTGATTTTTTTCTTGCTGCTTATTTTCAATTCGTGCATCACCAGGTATTGCAATGTCAATGAAACATACTTTTTCATTATTATTATTATTATTATTATTATTATTATTATTATTATTATTATTATTATTATTATTATTATTATTATTATTATTATTATTATTATTATTATGTTAATCTTTGGTAAGATTCACAGCCGTTGGGGCTGGTTGGTAGTTCAACAGCTCGAGTCCTAACCAAGGACCTCGGAACTATTAAGGTAACGTCGGAGGATATAAGCTGTCCCAAGTAGGGGGTTTTGTTGTGGTTAGTAGTAGTAGTAATATTAGTATTATTATTGATAATCTAGGATTAAATTGGGGGCTCCAATCACAATTGAATTATTATTACTATTATTATTTTGAATTTATAAATTGTCCAACCGCTGCCTCTTTTTCAATACCGGTTCAGTTTGGAGACTTTCTCTCCACAATCACCTTTGTGCCCCAATAGGATTCCGCACCTTTTCAACAGGTGTCATTAAATTATTATTGTCATTGCTGTTCTATTATTCCTAAATGGGCTCTAATCACACAACTAAATTATTATTATTTTAAAATTTATTAGCTGTCCAAATCCAGTAGCCTCTTGGTCAATACCGGTTCAGTTTGGAGACTTTATCTCCACGATAATCTTTATGGATTCCGCACGTTTTAAATGGGTGTCATTAAATTATTATGGTCGTTGTTGTTATATTATTCCTAAATTTAAGGCGGGAGGCTGTTGGAACATATATCTCTGAGTTTCCAAACTAAGGCTGCATATATGATAAAAGAGAGCCAGCCAGAGAGCTGAGTTGAAAATAATGAATTCATTGACAGAGGCTGCTGCCATCAAATCCATCCTGGTGTGGCACATTATGTCTAAAAAACCCGAGGGACGGAATAAACACCACGCAGTGAAGAACCCGATCATGGAAAAGCAGGAGAGATCCATGGGTTATTATCAGCCCTTCCCCAGAAGCAGCTCTTTTTGACATCCACGCGGGATAAGGAAGAGAAAATGTAAACACTCCGCCAATGGAAGGGGGAAAAAAGAGCAACAAGGCAAAGGTGCCGCCGGGTTGAGTTTCTACCTCAAGGCAAGTTACTAGTCCTCAAGGGTAGCACCCGCCCCGTCCTGTCCCTTAAACCCAGGGAAGCCTCTGAAGCGCCCCAAACTCTCTCTCTCTCTCTCTCTCGTTAGAAACCCCCAACTCCCCCCAAAAAGGCTTCTCTGGGGGCGCCCGATCCTGATCCTGCGCGGGATCCTCTGAACCACGCGATCTCCAACTTCTTTGATCCCGGGGACCAACTTCCCCCCAAAATGCCTTTTTGGGAGGGGGGCGAAGTTAGTCCCCGGGATCAAAGAAGTTGGGGATCGCGTGGTTCAGAGGATCCCGCGCAGGATCAGGATCGGGCGCCCGCGGGAAGACGCCCTTGCGATGGCTTACCTGGGGGTGGGGGGGGGAAAAATCTGAGCGGCCGCGCAGGTGGGAAGGTTGGCTCGCGTGGGAAATCCTCGGCGGGTCTCCCGCAGCCACAGGGAGAGATCGCGCCTGGGACGCCGGACGGATCGCGGCTCCCCGGGCGAAACAGGTGCGAAGAGCCAGCAGGCAAAAGCGACACTGGGCAGAGATCAGACGCGGCGTCTCTCTCTCTCTCTCTCCCCGCCTGGGTCTGGCCGGGACGGGGCGGGACTCCTGCCTCCTCCTCCGCGGTCATCCCGCCCATCTGGGCAGCCCTCGGCCTCGCAGTTTACAGATTGAACAGATTAACAAGAGCTGGAAGGGACCGTGAAGGTCATCTAGTCCAACCCCCCCCCTTCCCAAGCGGGAGACCCTCATCCATCTGCCTCTACCTAGGATTGAACTCACAATCAGGAAGCAAGAGCTCCACCTCTAGGCCACAGCAGCAGGATTACCAAGCTCCATAAGGGCTGGTCAAGATTCCGGAGCGTAGAGGGTAGTCCTCGATTTGCAGCCATTCGTTTAATGGCCATTCCAAGTTAGACAACCCCACCCACCCACTTAAGGGTCTGTTTCTGTTGCTCCCCTCTGGGAGGAGCTTTCCAACTATTGGTCTGCATGGGAGGTGGGGGGGTTGGACTAGATCAGTGTTTCTCAACCTTGGCAACTTGAAGATGTCCGGACTCCAACTCCCAGAATTCCCCAGCCAGCGAATGCTGGCTGAGGAATTCTGGGAGTTGAAGTCCGGGCATCTTCAAGTTGCCAAGGTTGAGAAACACTGGACTAGATGACCTACCTACAAGGTCCCTTCCAACTCTGTTAATCTGTATTTCCAGCAGGATTTCCAGATTCTGTAAGAGTTTTGTTCTGTATAGCCATGGGTCTTGATCCGGGTTTTCTCGCCAGGTACATCCGAACTAGACTCTGATGGTTTTTCTGTGGCATCGAATGTAGGTGGGTCTATGTATAATTTTATTTATTTATTTTGTCATGTTGATGTAGTGTGCGTCGGAGGTGGTGACCCTTGGAGAGCCGTACGCGATGAAATTTCGTTTTAAAGTATGCCGATTAGTGTACATTCAAAGTGGCAATAAAATTATCCTATCCTATCCTATCCTATCCTATCCTATCCTACAGAATATTTGTAGCTCAACATTGAATTATGGGGGTCCTTGGTGCTCTCTGAGGTTGATGCTTTTCTTGTAGACGTTTCATGACCCAACTACATAACTTCATCAGTGCAAGAAGGGGATTCTATTCTATTCTATTCTATTCTATTCTATCCTATCCCATTGCATCCCATTCCATATTTTCTATTCTATTCTATTCTATTCTATTCTTCATTTCAATATTCTATTATATTCTTCATTTCAATATTCTATTCTATTCTATTCTTCATTTCAATATTCTATTCTATTCTATTCTTCATTTCAATATTCTATTCTATTCTATTCTTCATTTCAATATTCTATTCTATTCTATTCTTCATTTCAATATTCTATTCTATTCTATCCCATTGCATTCCATTGCATTCCATATTTTCTTTTCTATTCTATTCTATTCCATTCTATTCTATTCTTCATTTCAATATTCTATTCTATTCTATTCTATTCTATTCTTCATTTCAATATTCTATTCTATTCTTCATTTCAATATTCTATTCTATTCTTCATTTCAATATTCTATTCTATTCTATTCTTCATTTCAATATTCTATTCTATTCTATCCCATTGCATTCCATTCCATATTTTCTATTCTATTCTATTCTATTCTATTCTATTCTTCATTTCAATATTCTATTCTATTCTATTCCATTCCATTCTTCATTTCAATATTCTATTCTATTCTATTCTATCCCATTGCATTCCATTCCATATTTTCTATTCTATTCTATTCTATTCTATTCTATTCTTCATTTCAATATTCTATTCTATTCTATTCCATTCCATTCCATTCTTCATTTCAATATTCTATTCTATTCTATTCTATACTATAAGGGCACTGAAAAAAAAGGTGACATTTCCCCACTGGAGATCCTTGCAGCATTCCCATGTCATGTGATCGAAACTTGGAGGCTTGCCAACTGGCATGCTTTTAGTGACGGTTTGCAGTGTTCCCCCGGGGGGTCGTGTCATCGCCTTTTGTGACCTTCTGACAAGCAAAGTCGATGGGGAGGTCAGATTGACTTAACTACGGTGCTACTCGCTTGACAACTTGCAGGGATTCACTTAACAACCGTGGCAAGGAAGGTCGTAAAACGGGAGGGAAGTTCACTTAACAACTCTCGTGCTTAGCAATGGAGGTTTCGGGTTCAAGGGTGGTCGTACGTCAAGGAGTTTCTGTAGTTCTGTTACTGCAGTTTCGTTCCCGCTGGTCAAGTTGCTAGATTTGACACCAACATCTCTTGCTTTTGAGGACTCTGCTTTTCAACTTGCTGCTGGTCAGTATGTGGGACATTTAGAATAGAATGAGCGGGAAGGGAGCTTGGAGGTCTTCTAGTCCAGCCCCTGGTCAAGCAGGAGAACCTATACCATTGTAGATAAGTGGCTATCTCGTCTCTTCTTAAAAACATCCAGTGATGGATTGCCCACGATTTCTGGAGGCAAGCTGTTCCACTGGTTAATTGTACTCCCTCTGAGGAAGTTTCTCCTTAATTCCAAGTTGCTTCTCTCTTTGGTTAGTTTCCAACCATTGTTTCTTGTTCTGCCTTCTGGTGCTTTGGAGAATAGCTTGACTCCCTCTTCTTTGGGGCAGCCCCTCAAATGCTGGAACACGGCTATCATGTCATCCCTAACTCTTCTTTTCTTTAGATTTTAGATTGGCCTGTACATGTGCAGCAACTACGCCAATGGGGCCCCTGCAATTTGCTTTTCTGTGGGGAATTGGACCTGGGTTGATTCACACCACATGCTTAGGAAAGGCAGTCAGGGGCGGCCTGTGCCCTCCCAGCCCATTTTGCTGGTTGTGGTTCGGTGCCTTGAGTGAAGCCAGAAAGCATAACCAGATGGCATGAGGCGTGCAAATGCAGCCCCTGAAGCAAAAACTATACTCACAGGTTAGTTCGGCTCGTTTGGGTTAACGCAGGGGTTTGCAAAGTTGGCTCTTTTAAGACTGGTGGACTTCAACTCCCAGAATTCCCCAGCCAGCATGTTGAAGTCCACCCGTCTTAAAAGAGCCAACTTTGCAGACCCTTGGGTTAACGCAATGTACTAAACGTTGGAGTAATTCATCTTATATAAATAAAAATGTAACAAGAGTTTGTTCAAAACCACTTATCTCCGAAAGTACTGCACCGATCGCTTCCAAATTTTCACACAACGTTCCATTCAAATACGGCACCAATGATATATATATAGGTTGTGTAGATGTCACACCTGTGCCAGGTACATGCAATGGAAATGTAAAAAATTGTAAAAAAGGTAGGTAGATGGATACAGAGAGACAGCCACAGGTATTATGTCATCCTTTATGACATAAGATACTCTGTCCATAAGATTCAAGGAGAAATACAGTAAGTAGGTAGGTAGGCAACTATAGGGATAGAGAGAGGGAGGGAGAAATGCAGTAGGTAGATAGGTAGGTAGGTGGGTGGGTAGGTAGGTAGAGCGATAGAGGGGGAGAAATACAGTAGGTAGGTAGGTATAGGGAGAGAGGGAGAAATACATTAGCTAGGTAGCTAGGTAGGTAGAGGGATAGAGAGAGGGAGAAATACAGTAGATAGGTGGGTAGGTAGGTAGAGGGATAGAGAGGGAGAAATACAGTAGGTAGGTAGGTTGGGTGTTATACGGTGGTTGTGTGTACGTGTTTGTGTGTGCAGGTGTAGATCTACACACAGATTTGTTGGCCATTTAACCAGACTAGGCCACGGCAACGTGTGGCCGGGAACGACTAGTTTGTTTATAAAAGGTGTGATTCTCCAAACTATAAAACTCTATCCTTAATTCTTGTGACACTCTTGATTTGCACAAAATTCTAAGAAAATGGCTGGATTTTCAGAGGCAAGCTTCAGTGTCAATCAGTGTCAGTCTTCCAGTATTTGAGGGGTGGCCCCATTTATTTGCAGGAAATAAAACATTATACCTTTCTCTTGTCCTTCTATCCCCCCTCCCTTCCTTTGCCTTGCCAGAGAAGATAAATTCCTTGATAAGGATAGTAAAATTCCAGGACTTATTAAAATTCCCAATTTAAACAGATGTCAAACAGGACGCAGTGGCTCAGTAGCTAAGATGCTCGAAGTTCGGCAGTTCGAAACCCGAGCGCCGCATAACGGAGTGAGCTCCCGTGACTTGTCCCAGCTTCTGCCAACCTAGCAGTTCGAAAGCACGTAAAAATGCAAGTCGAAAAATAGGGACCCCCTTTGGTGAGAAGGTAACAGCGTTCCGTGCGCCTTCGGCGTTGAGTCATGCCGGCCACATGACCACGGAGACGTCTTCGGACAGCGCTGGCTCTTTGGCTTTCAAATGGGGATGAGCACCGCCCTCTAGAGTCGGGAACGACTAGCACACATGTCGTTTATCTTTACCTAAAACAGGAAAACCTTCTCTCCTGTCTGATATCAAGGCTTAAGACCAAGAGTCACTTCTCATGAGACGGGTTGCGTAATTAACGTGGTTAATTAAAAAATAAAATGTCCCATGACATTTCTAGCATAGACAGAATGCCGGTCCTTGGGTGTCCATGCATGAACATTGAGAACAGAAAAAAACACCACACTTTCATTAACTGGGAATTTATTCAACACCTGATTGTGATGTGTAAACCTTCCTTCTCCACTTTTTTTTTGTTGCAAGAATGACTCATCCCATTTTGCCATCATGGGCAGCAATCCCCATCACATGCGGCTCGCTCAAAAGGTGCGATTGGCTCAACTCTGAAAGGAAAGGTGAGTGATAACGCAATCCACAGATTATTTCTGATAACATACCAAGGAGCTGCCGTGTTCACAAGCCATGCTTATGATGATTAATGATGGCTCGCTGAAACCAGTTTTGGGGCTGTGTGAGTAACGTATTGTGTCACGGGTTATTTTTAAAGTCATTTTTAAATATACACAACCTGTTTGGACTAAATCGGAACTTTTAAATGTATAACTAGCCAATAACCAGGTGTTGCCCAGGTATTTATTTATAGGTGGGGAAATATCCAGGCCAAACATAATTTCTAATGTTGGATTTTCCAACATTACCTTTACCAGAGGGAGCCCCCTTGTGGAGTACTGTGGAGTCATTACCACGGCAACTCCAGTGCGCTGAACGGTAGAAGCCATTTGATGGCAGTACAGTGGAAGCCATTTAAAGGCACAACAGGCTGTATCTTAACAGAAACCCCCCTGAGGTGTCTTACCCCCACAGTATTTTTTGTCCTCAAGAGTAAGTCATCTGTGTACCAAGTTTGGTTGAAATTACTCAAGGCATTCCAGGGTTATGCTGGAACACTTACACACAGATATCTATATATGTGTATGAGTGTGTGTGTATGTGTTAGTATTATGAGCTGATCAATAAATAAATCAGAGAGACTAGGATAGATCTATTTCAAGCTTATTAGCTCTCATCAGCTAGTCATACTCTTACTGGGATTCGAACCTTAGCTGATGAGAGCTAATCAGCTCGAAATAGATCTATCCTAGTCTCTCTGATTTATTTATTGATCAGCTCATAATACTAACACACATATTTAAAAAATGAACACAACGGAACTCATGGCTTTCTGTCTAGATGGTCTCTGGTGATGAGCCAAAAGGCAGAAAAGGAAACAGTATATCTCCTCCCTTAATTGGGGCCCTAACAGGGTGTTGTGGAACAAATATATATGTATGTATGTATGTATGTATGTATGTATGTATGTATGTATGTATGTATGTATGTATGTATATCAGTGTTTATGTCAGAGCACCTGGTATGCCCAAATATGAAAAGGAGCTTACTGCTACCCGCAAATGCACACACACACACACACATACACACATACACACACACAAAAACATATATATATATAGAGAGAGAGAGAGAGAGAGATTCAGAGGGTTGTGTGAATGCAGCCATTAGTTTATTTACTACTGAAATTAAGCTGGAATTAACTTGGTATGAAACCAAGCACATCCTGTTCCCTGTTTTCCTTCTCTCTGTGGTGATATTCATTTATTTTGCTAAGCCATGGTTTGTTTCAACCATAACATGTTGGTGGAGTTCACACAACCACTGAGCCTAAACCCAGTCAATCGTGTGACTATAAGATTTAGCGTAACGTGCAAACCAAGCCACTCTGGTTTCTACAGCTTAGGGAAGGTTAAGCTAGAAAGACTCCTCAGGTCACACAGCAATGTTACATAATTGTGAAATGCACCACAGTGTCAGCGAGACGTCGCAAGATTGGAGCGTTCTTACACGATGTCTTGTCAATCTTCTGCTCTTGGGAAATATCGGTGAGATTTCAGGAATTTGTGTTTGTTTTTTAAAGAAACGATGCCACGGTGAAACATTGAAGAACAACAACTACCGTATTTTTCAGAGTATAAGACGCACCAACGTTTTGAAGCGGCAAATTATTTTTTTTTTTAAGTGTACTCTGCAAACCTCCCAAAAATGGCCCGTTTTTCACAAAAATGGGCCTGTTTTTGTTCAAAAAAAGGGCATGAATAGCATTTAGGAGGCTTGTAGAGTGCCCCCCAGGTCTCCCCCCAAAACGAGCAAAAAACATCCCATGTTTTGCTCATTTCTTCCCTCCCCAGCCCCCAGGAGCACTCTGAAAGCCTCCTAAAGCAGGGATGTCCAAACTTGGGAACTTTAAGACTTGTGGACTTCAACTCCCAGAATTCTCCAGCCAGCATAGCTGGCTGGGGAATTCTGGGAGTTGAAGTCCACAAGTCTTAAAGTTCCCAAGTTTGGACATCCCTGTCCTAAAGGCTCTCCACAGCCACTTTGGTGAAGGGGGCGGGAGTTTTGGGAGACCAAAAATCTTGTATTCAGTCTATAAGATGCACCCAGATTTTCAGCCTCTTTGTTGAGGGAAAATGATGATTGTATATTGGGGTGAGTTAGCCCAGGTACGCTTGTTGCATGGGTTTGCTAAAATAATTTTTTTCCCCATGGAAAAGTACAAGAGTTGTATTAAAGGACGCGGTGACTCAGTAGCTAAGACGCTGAGCTTGTCGATCAGAAAGGTCGGCAGTTCAGCAGTTCGAATCCCTAGCATCGCGTAACGGAGTGAGCTCCCGTGACTTGTCCCAGCTTCTGCCAACCTAGCAGTTCGAAAGCACGTAAAAATGCAAAGTAGAAAAACAGGACCCACCTTTGGTGGGAAGGGAACAGAGATCCATGCGCCAGTGGTGGATTTCAATTTTTTTTAGAACCTACTCTGTAGGTGTGGCCTATTTTGTGGGCGTGGCTTGGCAGTCAGGCGACAGGGTGGGAGTGGCCAAGTAAAATGTGGTTAAACTCATTTAACAACGCTAAATGAGCCAAAATTTGAGCCAAAATTTTGGGCTCAATTGTGATGATAATTTCTTTTTTTCTTTCTTTTTTTCTTTCTTTCTTTCTTTCTTTCTTTCTTTCTTTCTTTCTTTCTTTCTTTCTTTCTTTCTTTCTTCCTTTCTTTCTTTCTCTTTCTTCCTTCCTTTCTTCCTTTCCTTTTCCTTTCCTTTCCTTTCTTACTTTCTGCCTTCCTTTCCTTTCCTTCCCATTGGGTTACCGGCAGCGGCAGGCCAGACTTACTTCTGGGTTCGCCGGTGGAACCCCCTCTCACCGGCTCTCTAAATTTCACCATCCGGCTCTCGCGAGTAGGTGCGAGCCTGCAGAAACCCACCACTGCCATGCGCCTTTGGTGTTGAGTCATGCTGGCCACATGACGACGGAGACGTCTTCGGACAGAGCTGGCTCTTCGGCTTTGAAACGGAGATGAGCACCGCCCCCTAGAGTCAGGAACCATTGGCACACATGTGCGAGGGGAACCTTTAGATTTACCTTATTAAGTGACTGAACCTACTGACTCTCCGCAGAGCTAACTAATTACCTTGCTGCTAATTGCAGCGCCAGGAAGAGGATGATTTCTTGTTCCCCATTTTTGCTCTACCCATTTCACAGCTCTGTAACCCTTGATCGTAGTTGGGTAAAAAAAAAAAAATGCTTGCATGATGAGGGAAGCAATTCCAGAGCCAAGTTTCTGTCAGACCCTCCTCCATCCTTCCTTGTCAGCCTGAAGTGTTCTTTTGCAATAGAGAAACCATCTTGGCAGAGTAGCTCTTTATTTTTGGAACGGTTCCACCTGCTTATAGCCACCCTCCAAAGCTCATAATGAGGAGTTCAGGAACAACTAGATGGTGCCCCTAGGCCTACCAGCAATCTCTGGGACAGGAAGAACGCGCATTCCACACATGGTTTTAAAAACCAGTTGGACCGGTCCTGATGGCTATGAGTTGGTTCTTTTCTTTTTCTCTTTTCTTTTTTTCCCTTTTTTTCCTCTCCTTTCCTCTCTCCTTTCCTTTCCTGCTCCTCCTTTTCTTTCCTCCTTCCCTTTCCTCTCTCTTTTCCTTTCCTTTCCTTTCCTTTCCTCTCTCCTCTCCTTTCCTCTCTCCTTTGCTTTCCTCTCTCCTTTCCTTTCCTCCTTCCCTTTCCTCTCCTCTCCTTTCCTTTCTTCCTTTCCTTTCCTCTCTCTTTTCCTTTCCTTTCCTATCCTCTCTTTCCCTTTCCTCTCCTCTCCTTTCCTTTCTTCCTTTCCTTTCCTCTCTCTTTTCCTTTCCTTTCTTTTCCTCTCTCCTTTCCTTTCTTCCTTTCCTCTCTCTTTTCCTTTCATTTCCTCTCTCCTTTCCTTTCTTCCTTTCCTTTCTCTTTTCCTTTCTCCTTTCCTTTCCTGCTCCTCCTTTCCTCCTTTCCTTTCCTCTCTTTTCCTTTCTTTTCCTCTCTCCTTCCCTTCCCTTCCCTTTCCTCTCCTTTCCTGCTTCTTCTTCCCTTCCCTTTCCATTCCTTCCTTTCCTTTCTCCTTTCCTTTCCTCTCTTTTCCTTTCCTTTCCTGCTCTTCCTTCCCTTTCCATTCCTTCCTTTTCTCTCTCCTTTCCTCTCCTTTCCTTTCGTGTTCCTCCTTTCCTTTCCAATCCTCTTTCTTTTTCTTTCCTTTCCTCTCCTCTCCTCTTTCCTTTCGCCTCCTTTCCTTTTCCTCTTTGCCTTCTCCTTCCATCTCCTCTCTCCTTTACAAGATAGGTACAGATTAACAGAGTTGGAAGGAAACCTTGTAGGTCATCCAGTCCAAACCCCCCCTGCATCCACAAGCCTTAAAGCAGGGGTCCCCAACCTTTGCAACTTTAAGTCTGAAGGACTTCAGCTCCCAGAATTCTGGGAGCTGAAGTTCTTCAGACTTAAAGTTGCAAAGGTTGGGGACCCCTGCCTTAAAGTAGCTGAGGTAGAACACCTCAATCGGAAAAAAAAAAAAAGATTTGACAACACCTTATTTGCAGTTTTCATCTGGGTTCCTGAGCCCATCGTCCACGTCTCCAATTCTGGAAAGGATGAACGATTGGATAGCATTTGCTTTTCGAAACATGTTAAATATAAATTGCAGAACTGACCTATGATTTTTTTTCTTCTTTTTTTTTTTCCAGGCAAGAGAAGCAATGAGAATAATAGTGATGTGCTACATTTTTATTCCTGGCTGAAAAATGAAGGCCAGACGCTTTCCAGAGCTAAACCTAAATATAGCTCAATGAAGAGCCAAGCGATGTAATTATTAGATTTAGTACTTTTATCAATCGCTGTCAAATTGTTCCTCAAAAGGATTTCAGTAAAGTTCAGCGAGAGCTAAAGTTGTTTAAGAAATGGCCGATTTAAAATTTCTGTTCTATTGTATTGAGTGTTGCTGAAATGTTAGGTTTGAGGAACACAATTACTGGAGAAATCAATGCAACGTGGACTTTTGCAGTAAAATGATGGTTTATTTATGGTTGACTGACATGTTGGATCCCTTATCTTTTAAGGGTTTTATTTGACTTTTTTTTCTCTCTTTGTGGATTATTTATTTTGGTTAAAACAGCCTGACTGGCCTAATTAAGCTGAACATTGAAAAGGATTATACTGAGCACACCAAAACAGTCCTCTTTCTGAAAGCAAATCTTAGCAACCAGGAATTGTTTGAAGAAGTGGAAAAACTTTTAAATCATCCTTACATCTTCTGACAAATACAATACAATAATACAATAGCAGAGTTGAAAGGGACCTTGTAGGTCTTCTAGTCCAACCCCCTGCGTGCGCAGGAACCTTGTACCATTTCAGACAAATGGCTATCTAACATCTTCTTAAAGACTTCCAGGGTTGGGGCATTCACAACTTCTGGAGGCAAACTGTTCCAGAGGTTAATTGTTCTAACTGTCAGGAAATTTCTCCTTAGTTCTAAGTTGCTTCTCTCCTTGATTAGTTTCCACCCATTGCTTCTTGTCCTGCCCCCAGGTGCCTTGGAGAATAGTTTGACTCCCTCTTCTTTGTGGCACCCTCTGAGATATCGGAACACTGCTATCATGTCTCCCCTAGTTCTTCTTTTCATCAAACTAGACATACCCAGTTCCTGCAGCCGTTCTTCATATGTTTTAGCCTCCAGTCCCCTAATCATCTTGGTTGCTCTTCTCTGCACTCTTTCCAGAGTCTCCACGTCTTTTCTACAGAATGAAACAAAATGGATGTGTTTCAATTAATGTGGTTTTTTTCCTTCTTTCTTCAAAACAAGAATATGGATTCTAAATAACACTTTTGCAGAGCAGTGTTTTTCGAGCAACAAAAAGATTAGACGAGCAACAAAGGTGATTAGGGAATTGAAGACGGAAACATATGAAGAATGGTTTCAGGAATTGGTTATATCTAATAGCTTAGTATATCTAGTACCGATTTCATTGTAATTTTATTACAATCTTATTACAATGACAATAAATATTATTATTATTATTATTATTATTATTATTATTATTATTATTATTATTATTATTATTATTAAATTAATTTAGTAGTTTACACAGGGACGCAGTGGCTCAGTGGCTAAGACCCTGAGCTTGTTGATGAGAAGGTCGGCAGTTTGGCGGTTCGAATCCCTAGCACCGCATAATGGCATGAGCTCCCGTTACTTCTCCCAGCTTCTGACCACCTAGCAGTTCGAAAGCACGTAAAAAATGCAAGTAGAAAAATAGGAAGCACCTTTGGTGGGAAGGTAACAGCGTTCCGTGCGCCTTTGGCGTTGAGTCATGCTGGCCACATGACCACGGAGACGTCTTCGGATAGCACTGGCTCTTCGGCTTTGAAACAGAGATGAGCACTGCCCCCTAGAGTCGGGAACGACTAGCACATATGTGTGAGGGGAACCTTTACCTTTTTACTAGCTTAATGAAAAGAAGGACTGGGATGACATGATAGCAGTGTTCCAATATTTGAAGGGCTGCCACAAAGAAGAAGGGGGTCAATTTATTCTCCAAAGCACCTGAAGCAGAACAAGAAGCAATGGATGGAAACTAATCCAGGAGAGAACCAGCTTAGAAACAAGGAGAAATTTCTTGACATAATAATTAATCAGTGGAACAACTTGCCTCCAGAGGTTGTGGGTGCTTCAACACCGGAAGTTTTTAAGAAGAGACTGGACAACAATTTGTCTGAAATGCTATAGAGTTTCCTGCTGGAACAGGGGGTTGGACTAGAAAACCTCTAAGGTTCCTTCCAAATCTGTTATTCCGTTAAGCTTGGCCACTTGAAAGAATGGGGACTTCAGCTCCCAGAATTCCTCTTCTAGCATGCCTGGCTGGTGGGACTCTAGGAATTTAAGTCCAAACATCTTCCAGTGGCCATGCTTGAGAAACACCGCTATAAAATAAAACATAATAGCTCAGTTTCTATTTCAGTTGGATTTGCTAAAAGGAAGTTTTATTCTTGTGGTTTCGTGCTTTAATATGAATCTAACAGTACTGATCAGGAATCCAAGATAAATATGCTTTTAGGTGGTGACTATCAAGTACAACAGTATTTTTATACTCAAGAAATAGTGAAGCAGTGAGCATCCTGGTATTAAGAGATTTGGTGTTATAATTCCAGGTGTATATAAACTGGACAGAGTTTTTCAACCTCAACAACTTTAAGCAGTGTGGACTTTTAGCTGAGAAATTCTGGGAGTTGAAGTTCACAAGTCTTAAAACTTGCCAAGGTTGGACACTCTTGGTTTCAACGTGGAATACAGTGCTCCAGCTTTGGTCAACACAAATCAAGAACTCAAAGGACTGTGAGGAAGAGTTTAGAAGATGGTGAGGACCTTACAACACTTGTTTCTCAATCTTGGCAACTTGAAGATGTTGATGGGCTTTAATAAAGCGGGCTGAGGAATTCTGAGGCTTGAAGTCCATACCTCTGGAACGACCTACCCCCTGAACTCCGTACCATCACCGACCTCCGCCTCTTCCGCCAGTGTTTAAAAACACACCTGTTTCTTCAAGCCGGCCTAACATAGCCTCCGCTGTGACTAGTATTAGATACTAGGGGTTTTAATTGGTTTTAGCGCAGGTTTTTGTTATTTAATAGGTTTTTAAATTTGTGTATTTTATATTACTTTTGTATGCTATTTTAAATTCCTGTGCGCCGCCCTGGGTCCTTTTGGAGAAGGGTGGGATACAAATTGAATAAAATAAAATAAAATCTTGATAACGCACGAGTCACGGGATCTACAGACTCCACGGATGATCGATTTGAAGGGTCTGGATTGAAGCCAATTGCTGGAATCAGGAAATAAATAATGTACATTTTGACTGCTGAGCCTTGAGGCAATTTACAAGGTCACCACACAGGAAAGTTGGACGGGCTACTGTTGTGAAAACAGTCCCAGAAGCAGCAGAAACAAAACAAGAGGCTCAAAAAGCTGGACAACATTTGATTTTAAATCGATGCCTGTTAACGGAAGGACAAAATGAAGGGCATCTGGTTTTGCTGAGCGTTCGGTCATCTTCACTACAGCAGAGTTTCTCAACGTCAGAAATCTCAAAGGTGCTTTTTTTCAAAGAGCAGGTGGACTGTTTTTACTTGAGGAAGAAAGGGGGCAAAAATCCAGTTTTCGTCTTCCTCCCAAAGAAAGTCCAGCTGCCTTTTCAAAAGACCTGGATGACTGACAACCTCCGCAGACATTCAATCCCAGCAACTTCATGATGTGTGGACTTCTGGTTCCCAGGATCCCCCAGTGTTTCAGCCCTTCCGTTTTCTGGTTTTCTAGCAAAGTTTAGAGAGGGAGCACTCTGTTCTGCGTCGCATGAGAAAAGTACATCTTCCTCCCTCTGTCCTTACCACTTTCTATAGAGCTGTGATGGTGAACCTACGAGATGCGTGCCAGAGGTGGCATGCAGAACCCTCTCTGTGGGCACAGGGGCCCTCACCAGCTCCTCTTCAGGCCATTTGCGGGCTTTTGGGGGGCTGTTTTCAGGCTACAAATCAGTGGTGGGTTTCAAATTTTTTAGAACCTACTCTGTAGGTGTGGCCTATTTTGCGGGCGTGGCTTGGCAGTCATGTGACAGGGTGGGAGTGTCCACCTTTTAAAATGTGAAACTCATTTAACAACGCTCTTGCTTAGCAACCAAAATTTTGGACTCGATTGTGATGATAAATTCTTTGTTTCTTTGTTTCTTTGTTTCTTTGTTTCTTTCTTTCCTTCCTTCCTTCCTTCTTTCCTTCCCTTCCCTTTCCCTTTCCCTTTCCTTCCCTTCCTTTCCCTTCCTTCCTTCCTTCCTTTCTTCCTTCCTTCCTTCCTTCCTTTCTTTCTTTCTTTCTTTCTTTCTTTCTTTCTTTCTTTCTTTCTTTCTTTCTTTCTTTCTTTCTTTCTTTCTTTCTTCCTTCCTTCCTTCCTTCCTTTCTTCCTTTCCTTTCCTTTCCTTTCCTTTCCTTCCCGTTGGGTTACTGGCAGCGGCGGGCCAGATTTACTTCCAGGTATGCCGGTGGAACCCCCTCTCACCGGTTCTCTAAATTTCACCAACCGGCTCTCGCGAGTAGGTGCGAGCCTGCAGAAACCCACCACTGCTACAAATAACGTAAAAATGGCCAAAAAACCATCCTGAAAATGCCCCAAATGGCCTGAAAACAGCCCTAAACCCAGCCTGAAACGGCTCAAGAAACAGCCATAAAACAGGCATGCATGCACTGGCCAGCTGGTCTTTGGGTTTCCGGTGCTACAGCGCACACCCATGGACACCCCTGCACATCCATTATGATTTGGGCACTCAGTGCCAAAAAGGTTCACCATCACTGCTATAGAGGGATGATTGAGAACATCCTGTCATATTGCATTATTGTCTGGCTTGGAAGCATTACTGCTTCAGATAGGAAGGCAATGCAGAGAGTGGTGAGGACGGCAGAAAAGATTATTGGTAGTTCACATCTTTCCCTCCAGGACATAGCATATAAGCCATGCTTGATCGATACCGCAGGATTGTCTGGGATGCTACACATCCTCTCTGCAATCTGTTTTCCTTGTTACCTTCTGGGAGGGGCTTCATGGTATCTGAAGAACATCCAGATTCTGCCAGTTTTGTTCCATACGGCATCAACCTTGTGAATTCTCAAGCTTCCTCCTTCCGCTACGTATTCAAGATGGAGTCATTAAAAAATATATATCTGTTTATATGGCAGGGTGTCGATATTTACACATGTATGTACCGTATCTTTCGGAGTAGGAGACGCACCGGAGTATAAAATGCGCCAAGGTTTTGAAGAGGCAATTTTTATTGAAAAAAAGTTTTTGC
This sequence comes from Rhabdophis nuchalis, assembly GCA_039707465.1. NCBI lineage: Eukaryota > Metazoa > Chordata > Lepidosauria > Squamata > Natricidae > Rhabdophis > Rhabdophis nuchalis. The sequence continues at coordinate 115,288,876 of CM077648.1, forward strand.
ACTCTGCAAACCTCCCCAAAACAGCCCGTTTTTCATGAAAACGGCGCCTTTTGTTCCCAAAAAAGGGCATGAATTGTCCTTAGGAGGCTAGTACAGTGCTCCTGGGGGGGGGGGGGGAGGGAAATGAGCAAAAAATGGTGGGTTTTTCTCAAAAACGAGGATAGCCTTTAGGAGGCTTATAGAGTGCTCCTGGGGGGCTGGGGAGGGGGCAAAAATGAGCAAACAATGGTCCGTTTTTTGCTCATTTCTGCCCTCCCCGGCCCCCAGAAGCACTCTGAAAGCCTCCTAAAGGCTATGCATGACCATTTTGTTGAAGTTTTCAGTAGGCAACAAATGCTGTATTTAGTGTATAAGATGCATCTAGATTTTCAGCCTCTATTTTGAGGGGAAAAGGTGCATCTTATACTCCGAAAAATACGGTATGTAGTGTGTTATGTACGTGTACACTTTTGAGAGCAGGAAACAATTTCATTTTTAATGTGTGCCAGTGTGCCCTCAGGGGATTAAAAATGACAATAAAGGTTGTCTTACGCACTTCTAAGCCGTCTCCTCGTCTTCTGCGTTCTGCCTCTTAACAAAAGGAATAAAGAGGCCCAGGCTTTTCTGGTAGAACTGGTGTTGAACAGTCGGGAAAGAAACGCCAAGCACCACTTGTTCCTGATCGAATCTTCTCTGCAGAATGAAGAAGATCTGTATACCCCAGTTCTCCAAAAATGGAATTTGTGATCTAAAAGGAACAGCGTCTACTTTCAGCCAGAGAACAATCCAGGCTTAGAATAGTCCGGCTTAGCAAACATTGCCCAGCTAGTCTGCAAACAGGCTCCTTTGAGGGGCACATTAAACAATGGTGCGGTTCAGTGTTTCTCAGCCACAGCGATTTGGAGATTTCAACTCCCAGAATTCCCCAGCCAGCCATGGGAATTTGCAAAGCGGATCTTGCAAGCCAACAGGGACCATAAGAGCCGTGGTGGCGCGGTGGTCAGAACGTAGTCTTGCAGGCTGATTCTGCCGAATGCCAGCAGTTCGATTCCCACCAGGCTCAAGGTTGACTCAGCATTTCCATGTTTCCAAGGTCGGTAAAACAAGGCCCCAGATTGTTGGGGGCCATAGGATGACTCTGTAAACCACTTAGAGCAGGGGTCTCCAACCTTTGCAACTTTAAGTCTGAAGGACTTCAGCTCCCAGACTTCTCCAGCCAGCTTTGCTGGCTGGAGAATTCTGGGAGCTGAAGTCCTTCAGACTTAAAGTTGCAAAGGTTGGAGACCCCTGGCTTTGAGAGAGCGGTAATGTATAGAAGTTGAAGTCAGTGGTGAGATTCAAATAATTTAACAACTGGTTCTCTGCCCTAATGAACAGCTGGGTAGGCGTGGCTTGGTGGTCATGTGACTGTATGGGCGTGGCCAACTCAACATCACTCAGGCTGATGGGCGCTTGGCCTTAGCTGTTACAATGTCATCAGGGTTAACCGGAGAGGCAGTTTCTGTAAACAGGGCAACAAAGATGAGGCTAGAAACAACACCAGAATGTCTCCTTCCTGCTTTTCTTACAGGTTCTGCCCTTAAAGTGGAAAAAAAGACTAAATAAAATTTCTTCCAACAACCGGTTCTCTGGACTGCTTAGAAAGTTAACAACCGGTTCTCCCCGAATAGGTGCGAACTGGCTGAATCCCACCACTGGTCTAAGTGCTATTGCTATTATTCAGTAAGCCACAGGTAAACAAACCATGGTTTAATTGAATGGATGGTTTAATCAGATTACCCTGTTGCAAACGTGTTGCAAAGGGAGATGAGCACCAGGTCCTAGAGTGGGACACGACTGGACAGGGAAACCTTTATCTTTTCATGGAAAAAGCATCCCTCGTCAAGCCCATGATTCTTTTTAAAAAATAATGCTTGATTCTTCTTTTTTAAACTGCTCCGGTGAAGTTTATATTTAGTTTTTACAACCCAGCCAACAGCCCAGTTGCACGATTTTTTTTGCTAAGTACCAAGAGCGCTTAGGCACACCTTTGTTTTCTAAAGATTGGATGCTTTAAGCATTTAACATATTGGAGTTCTCAAGAATTGTGATATCCATTAGTTGGGGAAGATTAGATACTATTATTCCCTTTGTAAATACAATCGCTTTGGTGAATTGCAATATTGTGAGTTATATATGGGGATATATATGCACATGCATGAGATTTTTTCCTTCCCCCCATCTGAACAAAAGATTAGCATTTTTTTTTGAAAACCGTGCAATACAATCACCCTTAGATATTGTCATTCACACAATGGCAATCCGTATCGCTGTGTGAGGCTGGCAAGGGAACAATTCAGTGATTGTGATCGCTAACCAGGTTTCTGGATTTGTGCAACCCATGGACCGCAAGCGCGCCAACTAGGTATCTGGGACACACCAAACTGCCAACTCCAGAGCCACGGTTTAGCCTCACCCCAAGACTGTAGTAGAAACTTAATCATCCCTTCCTTTCTCCTTTCTCCCATCAATACAATACAATACAATAGCAGAGTTGGAAGGGACCTTGTAGGTCTTCTAGTCCAACACCCTGCGTGGGCAGGAATCTTATACCATTTCAGACAAATGGCCATCTAACATCTTAAAGACTTCCAGGGTTGGGGCATTCACAACTTCTGGAGGCAAGCTGTTCCAGAGGTTAATTGTTCTTACTGTCAGGAAATTTCTCCTAAGTTCTAAGTTGCTTCTCTCCTTGATTAGTTTCCACCCATTGCTTCTTGTCCTGCCCCCAGGTGCCTTGGAGAATAGTTTGGCTCCCTCTTCTTTGTGGCACCCTCTGAGATATCGGAACACTGCTATCATGTCTCTCCTGGTCCTTCTCTTCATCAAACTAGACATAACCCAGCTCCTGCAACCGTTCTTCATATGTTTTAGCCTCCAGTCCCCTAATCATCTTGGTTGCTCTTCTCTGCACTCTTTCCAGAGTCTCCACGTCTTTTCTACATCGTGGCGACCAAAACTGTATGCAGTATTCCAAGTGTGGCCTTACCAAGGCACTATACAGTGGCATTAACACTTCACGTGATCTAGATTCTATCCCTCTGTTTATACAGCCTAGAACTGTGTTGGCTTTTTTGGCAGCTGCTGCACACTGCTGGCTCATATTTAAATGGTTGTCCACTAGGATTCCAAGATCCCTCTCACAGTTGCTACTATTGAGCAAGGTACCACCTATACTGTACCTGTGCATTTTGTTTTTGTTGCCTAAGTGTAGAACCTTACTTTTTTCACCACTGAATTTCATTTTATTAGATAGTGCCCAATGTTCAAGTTTGTCAAGATCCTTCTGTATCTTAAGCCTATCTTCTGGAGTGTTGGCTATTCCTGCCATCGATGGGGGAATCGTGAAAAAATGTTACCAAAAGGGTAGTTTGCAAAAAAAGAAGTTCCAGGTGTCTATTTTGTAAAGTCCGAAATGTTAAGCCTTCAAAGAAAAAGCTTTGTGAGCTATGTTTTTATAAAGGTAAAGATTTCCCTCTCCAGTTGTGTGTCTGACTATAAGGGTGTGGTGCTTATCTCAGTTTGTTAAGCCTGAGAGTTAGCACCGTCCAAAGACGTTTCCGTAGTCACTTGGCCAGCATGACTATATAAGACTAAGCGGATGGAACGCTGTTACCTTCCCACCGAAGTGGTACCTATTTCTCTACTCGCATTTGTATGCTTTCGAAGAGTGGTGCGGTGGCCTGGAGGTGGAGCTCTCGCCTCACGATCAGGAGGCTATGAGTTCAATAATGCAATAGCAGAGTTGGAAGGGACTTTGGAGGTCTTCTAGTCCAACCCCCTGCCTAGGCAGGAAACCTTATCCCGTTTCAGACAAATGGCTATCCAACATCTTCTTGAAGACTTGCAGTGTTGGGGCATTCACAACTTCTGGAGGGAAATTGTTCCACTGATGAATTGTTCTCACTGTCAGGAAATTTCTCCTCAGTTCTAAGTTGTTCCTCTCCTTGATTAGTTTCCACCCATTGCTTCTTGTTCTACCCTCTGGTGCCTTGGAGGATAGCTTGACTCCCTTCTTTGTGGCAACCCCATAGATATTGGAAGACTGCTATCATGTCTCCTCTAGTCCTTCTCTAGTCCTAGAGAGAGGCAGATATTTCTCTCTCTGGGCACAATGAGGATATATCTGAACAAACCTCCGCAATGGCGACAGGAAGGGCATCTGGCCATTAAAACACTCTACTAGCTCCATTCAGTTGCCTAGACTCCACACTGCAAGGGATTATGGGGTTGTTAAATGGAGATGATTTCATTTCATTTCATTTCATTTATTCGACTTATTAACCGCCCCCTCTCCCCAAAGGGACTCGGGGCAGTGCACAGGAAAATATAAAAAATACAATACATCACCATAAATACATAAATACATTAAAACTATATTAAATTACACCCTGTGCTAAAAACTACCCCATTAAAATCCCTAAAGCCCAATTTAAAATTTCTCTACTAAACAACTGAGGCTGAAAACGGTAGGTTAGGCCAGGCTGGCCTGTTGGAAAAAGTAGGTTTTTAGTTGCTGGCAGAAGGAGCGGAGGTCCGAGATAGATCTAAGTTCGGGGGGTAGGTCGTTCCAGAGGGTCGGGCCCGCCACAGAGAAGGCCCTTCCCCTGGGCGTCACCCGCTGGCATAGCCTAGTGGATGGCACCCGGAGAAGCCCCTCTCTGTGGGAGCGAATCGGCCGAAGGGATGTATGGGGTATGATACATGATAATGGCATGATTTTCATGCTTTCGAACTGCTGGGTGGGAAGGAGCTGGAGCAAGGAACGGGAGCTCATCCCATCCCACAGCACTCAGGTCTTGAACCTGCTCTGTCAGCTTTCCATCTGACAAGCTCAGCCTCTTTAACCGCTGAGCCATCAGGCCTCTTATAATCAGGCCCTTTTTTATAATGAAGCCTAAATTCTCCTTATGTTTTTACATTATATTATAATATTTTTTACTCCTTATATTTTTATAGTGAAGCCTAAGTTTAATATTCAAGATACAAAAGGACTAAGAAAAGATCCTATCCTCATTTATTTATCTGGTACAGAGGAAGTAAATTCCAGTTTGATTTAGAATAGAGTAGAGTAGAGTGTAGAGTTGAGTTATAATAGAGTGTAGACTAGACTGTATAGTAGACTAGAGTGTAAAGAGTAGTGTAGAGTTATAATAGAGTGTAAAGTAGACTAGAGTGTAGAGTAGACTAGAGTGTAGAGTGTAGAGTTAGAATAGAGTGTAGAGTAGAATAGAGTGTAGAGTAGAATATAGAGTTAGAATAGAGTTAGAGTGAAGAGTAGAATAGAGTGTAGAGTAGAATAGAGTGTAGAGTAGAATGTAGAGTAGAATAGAGTGTAGAATTAGAATAGAGTTAGAGTAGAGTGTAGTTAGAGTGTAGAGTAGAATAGAGTGTAGAGTAGAATTGAATGTAGAGTAGAATAGTGTAGAGTTAGAATAGAGTTAGAGTAGAGTGTAGAGTAGAATAGAGTGTAGAGTAGAATAGAGTGTAGTTAGAATAGAGTTAGAGTAGAGTGTAAAGTAGAATAGAGTGTAGAGTAGAATAGAGTGTAGAGTTAGAGTAGAGTGTAGAGTACAATAGAGTTAGAGTAGAGTGTAGAGTAGAATAGAGTGTAGAGTAGAATAGAGTGTAGAGTAGAATAGAGTGTAGAGTTAGAATAGAGTTAGAGTAGAGTGTAGAGTACAATAGAGTTAGCATAGAGTGTAGAGTAGAATAGAGTGTAGAGTAGAATAGAGTGTAGAGTGTAGAGTAGAATGCAGAGTAGAGGTTGGGAATTAATTTTCCTAAGGGGTGACATGAGACGGACTGTTGAGGAGGGAGGCTGCCCCCCCACCAGCCACCAACTCCATCCCTTTAACAACTCCAACCAGAAGTGCTGGGATTGCAGTCATCGGATGAAGCAGTGACATCTTACTTAATGGGCCAATTTGCTCAATGACTGAGATTCTGGTTACAATTGTGATCTTAAGTCCAGGAGCAGCTGTAAGCAAAAACTGTCATGGGGAACCCCAGGATGCCTCTCAGAGAACCCTGGGGTTCCAGGTAGCATAGTTTGAATACTTTGGCGTTTGAGTAATGCACTGATAATTTACTGAATTAACAGGGACAATCTTGACAATGTTGGACTTCCTGAGGATGCCTCTGAGCTAGTGAAGAGCCAGTGAATAAATGGTGAATTGTGTTTATAGAGACCTTGAAAACCAGGCAGTGAAAATGAATTTCTGAATTCTTGTGCCTTATTTTGCTCCTGCCTGATTCGCGGGTCACAGGAAAAAAAATATCTGAATGCTTCCTGCTGCAGAGAATTAAGAAAAGATACTGGCGGTTTTTAGAATGAGAACATCGCCTCCTGGTGTTCATCCTTAGAATAGCTCGATACCTCCTGAACAATGTTCAGCTCCATCTAGAACAGGGATGTCAAACTTGATTTTATTAAGGGCTGCATCAGGGTTGTGTTTGACCTCAAGGGGGCCGGGTAGGCATGGCCAGGATGCCAAGGACTGCGCACGACCCTCCCGAGCTCTGTTTTAAGCTGCAACAGCCTCCTGCAGTGCTCTGACAGCAAAAATGCAGCTCCGGAGGGCCGTGTGATGGCTTCCTACAGCCATGAAGCTGAAGATGGGTGGACTTTGCAAACCTCCCAAACTCTCTGCCATCCAGGTTGAAAATGGGGTGCAGGGAGACCTCGGGCTCCATTTCTGCTGGCAGAGGGCTATCAAAACACAGGTTCCCTGGACATGAGTCTTGTATCACACCCACCATGGCCATGCTGCCCCAGATGTCAAGCGGAAAAAAACCAGGTCCTTTCCTGTGACTTATCTCAAGTGCCTGGGAAATTAGGAGATTCAGGCAGCTCGAATAGGTCTAAAGATTTCTTGCAAAGCTCCCTACAAGAATCTGAACTACTAATGTTCAAAGCAATTTGGCGGTAGATAAAAGAATTCGCAGTGGGCTAGAATTAAATCTCTTACGGGTGTACAGGTACTCGTGACTTATGATGTGTTCGACCCCTCACTGCTCATCTCCTACAACAAAAGTGTCAAACTCGATTTCATTGAGGGCCGCATCAGGGTTGTGTTTGACCTCAGAGGGTTTGGGCGGAGGGAGCATCGTCATGGTGGGCGTGATACAGGACTCGTGTCCCAGAAACCTGTGTTTGGATAGCCCTCTGCCAGTGAAAACAGAGCCCGGGGTCTCCCTGTGCCCCATTTTCAACCTGGATGGCTTCCTGCAGCCGCCGTCTGTGAAAATGGAGCTCAGGGGGGTCGTGCACACCCCATGCACCTCATTTTCACTGGTAGAGAGCTACATGAGGCCATCGTGGCAAAAACCAGGGCACGAGGGGGGGATGTCATGCGCGGCATGATGACACATTTCTGGCTGGGTGATATTGGGGCAGTCACCAGAAGACGGTGATGTCTAGAAACACTACACTATCAAGCAAATTCAGCTGGAATGTATTCTCTGCATTGATGATTCCCGAATTACCGTATTTTTCAGTGTATAGGACGCACCTTTTCTCCCCCGCCAGACATCTGAAGTCATAAACCAAGGAAATCACAATTTATAAGCCTAGTTACTGGAGGAATTCAATTAAGCCAATATATCCCTCAGACCGATACGCTCCCATGGAGAGGGCCTACTCAGGGTGCCGTCGGCTGGACAATGCCGACTGGCGACACCCAGGGGGAGAGCCTTCTCTGTGGCGGGCCCAGCCCTCTGGAACGACTTACCCCCTGAACTCCGCACCATCTCCGACCTCCGCCTCTTCCGCAAGTGTCTGAAGACACACCTATTTCATCTAGCCGGCCTAGCGTAACCTCCATACTGACTATTAGATAGTTTTTAAACTTGGGATTTTAATTCGGTTTTTAGCGCAGGGTTTATTTATTAGAATAAGTATTTTAAATTTTATATATTTTATATATTTTGTATGTATTTTAACATCCCTGTGCGCCGCCCTGGGTCCTAACAAGGAGAAGGGCGGGGTATAAATTTAATAAAATAAATAAATAAATATATTGGCCAGATTTTGGTTTAATACACTAGTACATTCAGATATAGTGGTTTATTTAATTACATTGCGGTTAGGCAAACAATGGCTTAGCACCATCAATCACAGTCTGCTATAATTAGAGTAATGTGTAACCATTAAATTCATAATCATCTTTTTAAGCCAATATTCGTCGGCCAATAAGGCATCCCGTAAAACAAGCTGAAAGTTCTAGGATTTTCAGAGCAGCTTTGGGAAACCCAAAACTGGCTTTATTGACCAAATAAAAGGCTCTTAGACATCTTCAATCAATGTTTTTCAACTGTGGGAATGTGACGATGGGTGGACTTCAACTTCCAGAATTCCCCAGCCAGCATGGCTGGCTGGGGAATTCTGGGAGTTGAAGTCCACCCATCGTCACGTTCCCACGGTTGAGAAACACTGGCCTTAGACGTTCCTTGGAAATGTTTCTTTCAAGAATGGAACCAGTTGGGCTTGCGTTTCGAAACGAAGGCCTCAATTCCTTCCTGTCCATCCTTCATAGCCAGGTTCTCCACCATGACTTGGGAAGCTATCTGGTAGGCTGTGCTAATATCGCGTTCCATCTGGTTGTAAAACGTGGCCTTCCCCAGAGCTAACACGGCCCGGCTGCTTTGGCAAATCTTTTGAGCGATTTTCAGGGTTTCGCTTTCCAGCTGGTCCTCAGGTACAACTCGGCTGATGAGTCCGTGGAGAAGGGCATCCTGGGCTGTCATGGGCATTCCGGTGAAGAGGAGCTCCAGCGCCACCTGGAAGAAAACACCTGAGGTGGAGACTTTGGATGTGCAACATCTGGCTCCTTTCAAGATTCTGATGCCCGTCTGATGGGCAGGTTCGGGCTAGGAAAACACCATCAGGCAAACCTTTGGCATGAATTTGGGCAGGTATTAAAACGAGCAGTGGGAGCATCTTCTCCAGCTACCTCTGCTTTCAGAAGAAGTGAGCTGGCTTAAGGAGATACAGGACCTTTCCTTTGATTTTGGAATGAGGTGGCAACTCATAACTGATAGCAACAGCACTTACTTATATACTGTACCACTCCACAGTGCTTTTACATACCTCTCTAAGCGGCTTACAGAGTCAGCCTATTGTCCCTTCTTCCTTCCTTCCTTCCTTCCTTCCTTCCTTCCTTCCTTCCTTCCTTCCTTCCTTCCTTCCTTTCCTTCCTTCCTTCCCTCCCTCCCTCCCACCTTCCTTCCTTCTCTCCCACTTAGCACTTAAATTTATATACCATTTTGCAGTGCTTTACAGCCCTCTCTAAGCAGCTTACAGAGTCAGCCTATTGTCCCTTCTTCCTTCCTTCCTTCCTTCCTTCCCTCCCACCTTCCTTCCTTCTCTCCCACTTAGCACTTAAATTTATATACCACTTTGCAGTGCTTTACAGCCCTCTCTAAGCAGCTTACAGAGTCAGCCTATGGCCCCCAACAATCTGGATCCTCATTTTACATGACCTCGGAAGGATGGAAGGTTGGCTCAACTTGGAGCCGGTCAGAATCGAACCGCCGAACTGCAAGCAACTGGCACGAAGCAGAAGATGCCTGCAGTACTGCATTCTAACTACAGCGACATCAGGGGTGGCCGGGCTGGCCAGCCAGCCAGCCTGCCTGCCTGCCCTCCCTCCCACTTAACAATAACACTCAGACTGATATACTGCTTAACAGCCCTCTCTAAGAGGTTTACAGTGTCAGCCTATTGGCCCCCAACAACCTGGGTCTGCATTTTACTGACTTCGGAAGGATGGAAGGTTGGCTCAACTTGGAGCCGGTCAGAATCGAACTGCCGAACTGCAAGCAACTGGCACGAAGCAGAAGATGCCTGCAGTACTGCATTCTAACTACAGCGACATCAGGGCTGGCCGGGCTGGCCAGCCAGCCTGCCTGCCTGCCTGCCCTCCCTCCCTCCCACTTAACAATAACACTCAGACTGATATACTGCTTAACAGCCCTCTCTAAGAGGTTTACAGTGTCAGCCTATTGGCCCCCAACAACCTGGGTCTGCATTTTACTGACTTCGGAAGGATGGAAGGTTGGCTCAACTTTGAGACGGTCAGAATCAAAATGCCAACTTGCAGGCAGCCGGCAGGCAGCAGAAGATGCCTGCAGTCCTGCACTCTAACCACTGTGCCTCATTTCATCTTGCAGTTTAATTTGTAATGAGGGGTAAGAAAGATCATAAGGTGCGGTGAAACTCATTTAACGCCTTGCTTAAGCAAAGGAGATTTTGTGGTCGTAAGTCAAGCCACGTCTGTATGCCGTCGCTCCTTTTTTCAAATCAACTGGGGTGGTCAACCACGGCCTTGCGGCCCTACGTTCCACAGCCCAGTTTTGCCCGTGTGAAATCGGGCTTGCTTGAGCCTTGCCGAACTGTTGACCCCATTCAAGCGATGAGCATGGGACCAAAAGAGAAGGGCCACGAAGGACCACGGGCCACTGGTGGGTAAGGTCTACCTTTTTAGGCAGGGATCTTCCAATGGCCACGGCCGGTGTTGAACAGAAGAGGCCCACGTTGACTCCAGGGGTGGCGAACTTGGACTTCTCGCTGGCTACGGCAATGTCACAGCTGGCCACCAGCTGGCAACCGGCGGCTGTGGCAAGGCCGTTCACTTTGGCAATCACGGGCACCGGCAGCTTTGGAAGCAAGGTCATGACCTGTCAGTTTTAAAAAGAAAGGGAACAAGAGGCGTCCCTCTTAATGCGGGGAGATCAGAAGAAATGATAGATCCAGTTTACCCTATGTCAGATCACACCTGGAATGCAGAGTGTTCTGACTTGAGGCTTCCTGAGAAAGCATACATCACAATCTTAGTCCCCCAAACCCTCTTTTGTTTATACGGTTGTGAATTATGGTCCTTCGCAGCCCGCAAGGCTTCGCAAACAGTCTGTGAAGATTCCGACAGACGTCTGCTCGAGTTGCCACAGTCTCTCAGGGGAATGTTGCTCAACACCCACCATTATGTCCCTTGGAACGCTGCCAGGGACCGAATTGCCAAATGCAGAGCAAGGCCAAACTTAGCACAGAGTCAAACAGAACTTTTCAAAGCATGAACCGACCAGATGAACTAATTGGCTTCCTGCAAAAACTCACGCCCCGTTCGCTCCTCTTTTAGGTCTTATGGGAGGGGCCAATCATCTCCAAGCCTTACTCCCAAATCGACCCTTGTTTTTTTTTAATTATTAGTGCCTTCTAGCAGCTCTGACTCTTCTGGCAGTGGCCGCTTTGGGTGTGCGCTTCCCGTTCTATGGTTGTGGCCTGGCTGCCGGAAGACTCTCTGCCCCGGCTCCTGGAAGACTCTGGCCTGACTGGCCTCTCAGAAGAAGCCATCCTCAGTGTTGGGATGGTGGTGGCGGCAGCCCTGATCCTGGCCATGAAGGGAGAGCTGGCCCAGCTCGTGGTGAGGACTGGGAGGCGTGCGAGTGATGGTGGTGGGGGGGATGGGCTCTCACGCAACCCCCCCTCCAGTCTGGCAAAGCGCCACTCACTGATCCAGTGGTATCCTGAAGGCGGCAAACTGAGCGAGTGCTGGTCCCCTCTCTCACCACCACCCCCACTCGCGCAGCTTGGCGCCTTTGGGATACCGCTGAGTCGGTGAGTGGCACTCCGATGGCTGGAGGGGGGGGGGCTTGCTGTTCTCTTGCAAGTGGGCTCTCGAAGAGCCTGGCTCCAAAATAATAAGCCCCTTCCCCCAATAATAAATCCAGGGCCATATTTCGGGGCGGGGGTCAAAAGAAAATAAGACCCTGTCTTATTTTCAGGGAAACACTATACATTAATGTAAGGGTTATATAAGTTTGATTAATGTAACAATTGACTGTTGTTATTTGTATTAACAGGAGCCATACCCAGAGGCTGTTCACGTATTGATGTTGATATATGTTTAAAAATAAAAACCCAATAAACCTTTAAAAAAACAATGGGGGGAAATGAACAGATTTAGCTAATTAGTCCTTTATGATGTCAGCATTTAGATTAATATTACCGTATTTTTCAGAGTATAAGACGCACCTTTTTCCCTCAAAAAAGAGGCGGAAAATCTGGGTGCGTCTTATACACTGAATACAGCATTTTTTGCCTTCTGAAACTCCACCCCCTTCATCAAAATGGCCGTGCAGAGCCTTATGGAGGCTTTCAGATGCTCCTGGGTGCCGGGGAGGGCAGAAATGAACTAACAATGTGTCCTTTGTTGCTCAATTTTGACCCCCCAACCCCCAGGAGCACTCTATAAGCCTCCTAAAGGCTACGCATGTCCTTTTTTGACAAAAAACGGGCCCATTTCTACGAACAACGGGCCAAATGTTTCCTCCTTTTTGCCCCCCCCCCAATCCTCCAGGAGCACTCTACAAGCCTCCTAAAGGCTATTCATGTCCTTAAAAAAACAAAAAACAGGCCCGTATTCGCAAAAAACGGGCCGTTTTCGGGAGGTCTGCAGAGTGCAAAAACTTTTTTTTTATTTGCCTCTTCAAAATCTTGGTGCATCTTATACTCTGAAAAATATGGTACTTCTTGTGTAAAAAGCGTGTCCAAGGGTCATGCTGTTGCTTGCAGTGATACATAATAATAATAATAATAATAATAATAATAATAATAATTATTATTATTATTATTATTATTATTATTATTATTATTATTATTAATTAAATTTCTAGACCGCCCCTTCTCCTCGAAGGGACTCGGGGCGGTGTACAGGAAAATTAAAAACATCTAAAACATAACAATACATACATAATTAAAACCAAATTAAATAGTTAGCGCTGTACTAAAATTTTTATAAGAACATTAAAACTATATCCCATTAAAACCTAATTAAAACAATTTAAACTTCAGGCTGGGACGAGGAGCATAAATTAGGCCAGGTCGGAAAAGATGGGTCTTTAATTTTTGGCGGAAGGAGCGGAGGTCCGTAGTAGTTCTAACATCAGGGGTCTTGGAGTTGTGGACTTCAAATTCTGAGAGTGGAAGTCCACAAGTCTTAAAGTTGCCAAGTTTGAACACCCTTGATTTAAAGTTAACATGTTGGCACACAATGACACAGAGAGAAGCCAGTCAATTGTAAAAAGGGATACACTTTTCACAGGGCTGACCAAATCAAGGTGCAAACTCACCTCTGAACAGGTTTTGAAGATGTCCATGTGCCGTTGTGTGTCTTCCTTGGCAGTCAATTCCTTCAAGTCGTGCCCAGAGGAAAACACAGGACCTTCAGCTTCAGGGAAGTTTGGAAAAAAGAGAGGAGGAGGAGATATTTACACAGGATACCACAATGACCTTACTCACACAACACACTGGACTAGAACATGCTTGACCATGTCCTATAGAAAAATACACCAGTATTGCGTTGGCATGACATGCTGAAACACGATTCATAAGCCATCATGGTTGGATTGTGATGCTCTTTGAGCTTGGTGGTTTTCTTGCAGACGTTTCATTACCAAACTAGGTAACCTCATCAGTGCTACAAGGGAGTGGGGTTACCTCGTATTTTTATATGCTACTGTCGGAGTTGGTGGGAGTCTTTTTGACGGCCCGTTGATTAGGCTGTTGTTTTATTGTTTGTTTGTCTGTGTTGGAAGTTCCTTGATTGGGGTATTGTTTACTTGATTGTGCTAATTTTGTATTAATCTCTGCTGATAGGGATTGCTCTTTTTGTTTCCTTTGGGGCTTTTTGACTGTGTGCATAGGTGTTGTTTATCTCTATGTGCCTGTTGATGGCCGATTCACAGTTGGATTTTTGCTAAGGGACAAGCCCAAACCAAATTGTGTTATGGCTCAAGAGTTTTGTGCGAACCCTGATTTTTGGATTGATGAATTCAACAGATAAAGGCTTGGGAAGGACTCACACCAATGCGAGAACAGATTGCTGGACTAGATGGGCCCAGGGTTCTCCAACAGGACACTGCTTCCGATCTTATTCTGATCTTGGAGTCCTAGTGGACAACCATTTAAATATGAACCAGCCGTGTGCAGCAGCTGCCAAAAAAGCCAACATAATTCTAGGCTACATAAACAGAGGGATAGAATCAAGATCACAAGAAGTGTTAATACCACTTTATAAGGCCTTGGTAAGGCCACACTTGGAATACGGCATCCAATTTTGGTCACCACGATGTAGAAAAGATGTGGAGACTCTAGAAAGAGTGCAGAGAAGAGCAACAAAGATGATGAGGGGACTGGAGACTAAAACATATGAAGAACGGTTGCAGGAACTGGGTATGTCTAGTTTAATAAAAAGAAGGATTAGGGGAGACATGATAGCAGTGTTCCAATATCTCAGGGGTTGCCACAAAGAAGAGGGAGTCAAACTATTGACCAAAGCACCTGAGGGCAGAACAAGAAGCAATGGACGGAAACTAATCAAGGAGAGAAGCAACTTAGAACTGAGGAGAAATTTCCTGACAGTGAGAACAACGAATCAGTGGAACAAAAATTGCCTCCAGAAGTTGTGAATGCCCCAACACTGCAAGTCTTTAAGAAGATGTTGGATAGCCATTTGTCTGAAATGGTATAGGGCTTCCTGCCTGGGCAGGGAATTGGACTAGAAGACCTCCAAGGTTTCTTCCAATTTTGCTATTGTATTGTATTGTATTATAACTGGCAAGGTTGACGTGTAGGTAGCCCTTAACTAGGACCACAATAGAGACCAAAATAGAGTGAAACGTTCGTTAAATGAGTACTGCTCCATTTTATCACCATCCTTGCCACAGATACAATATACAATAGCAGAGTTGGAAGGGACCTTGGAGGTCTTCTAGTCCAACCCCCTAGTCCATTCTTGTCAAAGAATGCCATAAGGTGACACAATTAGTGGGCCAGAGGAATGCCGTTGATATAGTTTACTTGGACTTCAGTAAGGCATTTGATAAGGTAGACCATAACCTACTATTAGATAAAGTAGAAGAATGTGGGTTAGACAGTATCACCACCAGATGGATTCGTAACTGGTTGACCAACCGCACTCAATGTGTAGTCCTCAATGGAACTGCATCTCCATGGAAGGAAGTATGCAGTGGAGAACCCCAAGGCTCTGTTTTAGGCCCAGTACTCTTCAACATCTTCATCAATGATTTGGATGAGGGGATAAATGGGGAACTCATCAAATTTTCAGATGACACCAAGCTGGCAGGAATAGCCAACACTCCAGAAGATAGGCTTAAGATACAGAAGGATCTTGACAAACTTGAACATTGGGCACTATCTAACAAAATGAAATTCAATGGCAAAAAGAATAAGGTTCTACATTTAGGCAAGAAAAACGAAATGCACAGGTACAGTATAGGTGGTACCTTGATGTTAGATGAATCATTGCAGTTGTTAAACTAGTAACACAATCGTTAAATGTTCTGACTTTCCTTGTCAGAAAGTTGCAAAAGGAGATCACATGACTTCTGATTTACCCTCAGGCCGTTTTTCGCCCTCCAAAGCCTTCAGGCGGCCTTCGGAGCGCAAAAAGTAGCCCAACGCGCAACCTGGAAGTAAATTCTGGTTTGCCCTAGAGCCATTTTTCACACTGGAGCCTTTAGGAGGCTTCCCTGAAGCCTCCGGAGCGTGGAAAACGGCCCAACACGCAAACCGGAAGTCCATTCCCAAACTTCCGGTTTGTGTGTTCGGTTGTTTTTCACCCTCTGGAGGGCGAAAACCGACCAAAAAAGGCGGCTGAAGTCAGCTGGCCAGCATGCACACTGGAGCTGACAGGGCAATGCCTTGCGTGCCCTAACAAATGGCTCCAAGTGCCACCAGTGGCACGCATGCCATAGGTTCGCCATCACGGTGGTAAGATAAAGGCTCCCCTCGCACATATGCGCTAGTCATTTCTGGCTCTAGGAAGCAGTGCTCATCTCTGTTTCAAAGCCAAAGAGCCAACGCTGTCCGAAGACGTCTCCGTGCTCATGTAGCTGGCATGACTCAATGCCGAAGGTGCATGGAACGCTGCTCCCTTCCCACTAAAGGTGGTTTCTGTTGGGGATATCTCCGTTGGGAGACAGAAAAGTTTTGCAGCAGAATGTGCAGCTAGAGAAACATTGCTAGTAAACACACACGAATAGAATATCTCAGACACTGCTAGTAAAAACAAAATAGCTTTACTGGTGTTGTAAAAACTAAACTACTGCTTCACAAGCAGTGATAGTAGATAGTGAGTCAAACAAAGTCCTTAACAAACAAACACTTGCTTACGGTCAGCAAGCCACAATTCTTCCTTCCTTCTTCAAACACAGTCAGTCACGGCAAATGTGAAGATAGCAAAACATAGAGATATCGAGCAGAGAGACAATCCGGCAGAGAGAGAGCATATGTGCTCTCCTGACTTCCTCTTATCGTGGAGTTAATTACAGTCTCTAATTGCATTCCAACATCCTTAAAGCAACAATGACCATTTGTCATCATGGTATTATATATTGCTTACCCAACACTAGGAGCCTACTCCCAACAGCTTCTATTTTTTCTAGTTGCTTTTCTAAAGTGTTTTCAAACTGCTAGGTTGGCAGAAGCTGGGACAAGTCACGGGAGCTCACTCCGTTACGCGGCGCTAGGGATTCAAACCACCAAACTGCTGACCTTTCTCATTAACAAGCTCAGCGCCTTAGCCACTGAGCTACCGCGTCCCTAACAAATGATAACCAATGATAACCAAGGATAGTTAAGACGCAAATGATCGAGGCCTCTGCTAAGTTCCGCCTTCATTCATTTTCAACCGTGAAGGAACAACCTACCTGAAATGATGATGACGCGCAGGTCCGTGCTCTCGATACCCTGCAAAATATCCTGACGGAGGGACTTCAGCATGGAGAGGGAGAGCGCATTCCTTTTCCCAGGGTTGCTCAGGACAATATTCCTGTTAAGAAAAATTCATGTTTATAAGCTGTGATGGAAAGCAGCTTCGTATGAATGAGAATCTGTAGAGATTGTCCGTCATCCATGGTTGTCCCCAAGGTGTTTTTTCAGGAGGCAATTGGACTTTCTTGTTTTTTCGTTCGTTTGAAGATGTTTTTGCTTCTCACCCAAGAAGCTTCTTCAGCTCTGACTGGACGGTGGGGAATGGAAGGATTGATATTCCTTGCAGACGGCTGGTCGTTTGCATCCTTTTAGAGGGTCCTTGAAGTGCTTGGAGGTTTACCTGTGTCCTCAGAGGTCACCTGAGTGGTGCAAATGGTTCCTGCAGCCTGCAATTTTTCCCTCTGGAGATTCATTCCTACTCCCATACCATTCCAAGGGGGTCCATCCCAAATTGTATAGCTTTAGCACTTGGCCACCACAGGTGCCCCCAACACAAGTCCTGTGGCATATCCACCACGCCCCCGCCCTCCGAGGTGAAACACAACCTTGATGCGTCCGTCAGTGAAACCGAGTTTGACACCCCTGGCCTACATAAGGCCCGAAAGCCCTTTAGGGGAAAACAACTTGGTCCCTTGACTGAATAACTGATAATTGCTCTTGTATCTGCTGTTCGCTGATTGAGATCAAATCGATTTGCAAGCTGAGAACATTTTCTTTATTTATTTTTCTGAGCGAGAGGCCTAGGAAGTGATTCGGCCCCCAACCCATCAAGACGTGGTTTGGACAATGGACTTTGACCATGTGGATTTTACTGATTTTTGAGGTCATCCCAAAAGAGAGCTTGCCATGATAATAAACTCGGGCAGAAATTGGGGCTCCCTTCTGCATCACTTTCTCAACAAGTTTCCTCCACTCTAAATTTAATCCACGATGAATTCATCCCTTTTACTGCTTCCTCCCCTTGCCCAGTTCACGGATCCTTATCTTCACATTTCCAAAAAAGGAATTTCTTGTTTATGCACTATTAGTTATTAATTAATTGTGCTGCGGGGGAAGAGGCTGTTTTTGACAAAAGCTTCCTGCTAAACTTGAAGTGGGTAAACTTGACCTCAGCATACTAAAAAGCAGACGTCCCCAATGCCAACAGAAGCGTGTATAGTCAAGGCCTGTGATGGCGAACCTATGGCACATGTGCCACAGGTGGCACGCAGAGCCATATTTGCTGGCACATGAGCTGTCAGCTCTGTCATGCCAGCCACCTGATTTTCGGCCTTCCGAGGGCCGGAGGAGGCCGTTTTCACCCCTTTAGGAAAGCCTCCTGAGTCTGATAAGGGTGAAAACTCCACCCACCCCCCGCGCAGGGGTGGCGCAGCGCATGCACAGGTGGGCAGGATGCCTTGAATTGTGGCATGGGCATGTGCACGCCCGATGGCACACGTGCACACAATTTTGGCATGCCTTTATAAAAAGGTTCACCATAACTGTCCTATCCTATCCTCCTATCCTATTATCCTATCGTCCTATCCTATCTCCTATCTATTATCCTATCCTATAATATATCCTATCCTATATCCCTATCCTATTATCCTATCCTATATCCTATTCTCTCCTACCCTATCCTGTTATCCTATTCTATAACCTATCCTATCCTATCCTATCCTATACCAGGGACCTGCAAAGTTGGCTCTTTTAAGATTGGTGGACTTCAACTCCCAGAATTCCCCAGCCAGCCTGACTGGGGAAATCTGGGAGTTGAAGTCCACCAGTCTTAAAAGAGCCAACTTTGCAGACCCCTGTCCTATCCTATATCCTATCCTATTATCCTATCCTATCCTACCCTATTCTGTTTTCTATATCCTATTCCATATCCTATCCCATCCTTCTATCCTATCCTATATCCTCCCCTATTATCCAATCCTACCCTATCCTATTACCCAATCCTATATCCCATTCTATCCTACCTTATCCTATTATCCTACCCTATATCCTATCCTATTATCCAATCCTATTGTTCTATCCTATATCCTATTCCATTCTACCCTATCCTGTTATCCTATTCTATATCCTATCCTATCGTATCCTATATCCTATCCTATTATCCAATCCTATCCTATCCTATAATCCAATCCTATCCTATCTCCTATCCTATTATCCAATCGTATCCTATATTCTATATCCTATCCTATATCCTATCCCATTATCCAATCCTATCCTATTATTCTATCCTATATCCCATTCTATCCTACCCTACCCTATCCTATTCTATATCTTATCCTATATCCTATCCTATCCTTCTATCCTATTGTATCCTATATATATCCCATTATCCAATCCTATATCCTATTATCCAATCCTATCCAATCCTATCTCCTATCTCCTATCCTGTTATCCAATCCTATTATCCTATCCTATCCTATCTCCTATCCTATTATCCAATCCTATCCGATCCTATCTCCTATCCTATTATCCAATCGTATCCTATATTCTATATCCTATCCTATATCCTATCCTATATCCAATCCTATCCTATTATTCTATCCTATATCCCATTCTATCCGACCGTACCCTATCCTGTTATCCTATTCTATATCTTATCCTATATCTTATCCTATCCTTCTATCCTATTGTATCCTATATATATACACCATTATCCAATCCTATCCAATCCTATATCCTATCCTATTATCCAATCCTATTATCCAATCCTATCCTATCTCCTATCCTATCCGATCCTATCTCCTATCCTATTATCCAATCCTATCCTCCTATCCTAATCATTCTATGATTATTCTGTTCTAACCCGGAAGCTCCGGGGCTTTGCATTCTCCGGCCCACCTGATGCCTTCGCTCTGCCACATGCGAGTGAGCTTCCCTTGCTGCTCCGGCTGGCGCTGCCCATCGGGCCTTGGGACCGCGGGGTTGCCGCTCGAAGCACTCCGGCTGCCCAGCGCGAGCCGCGCCAGCTTCGCCCCGCAAAGCCCTCGGCGGACGGCTGCCGCGGCCATGGCTCGTTGCAGCGGCGCAGAGCGGGAGCGGCTCAAGGGCGACCCCTGCCGGCCAGACGACTCGCGCTGCTTGGCCGGGTTCGCCCTGCGCGGATAGGAAAAAAAAACCTCGCGCGGGGTTTGGTCTTTGCAGGGTTTGGTCCCGTTGGGTGATTCCTGTCTTGCTAGCCGTGGTTGCAAGGCCAGCTTGTGTTCAGGAACCCAGCCCGATCGGGCAGAAGAGGGGGCGCGCGCGCGCGCGTCGTGTGAACCAGATGCGTGTTTCTTAGCACACTTGCGCGGTTTTTGCACCACGCGTGGCAGCGTCAGCCGCGCACTTTCAAAGGCAAAAGGCCCAAGGTCATCCAGCGGCCTTGCTTTCCTGGCTGAGGCGAAAGTAGAAATCGCCGTCTCTTGGGTTTCCAGCCTGATGCCTTAAGCACCAAACCAAATTCTGCTCATTGAATCAGTTTGCCAAGTGGATCAAGATGTAAAATTCTGATGACTTCAAATGAAACTAGGGAAGAGAAAAAAAGTGGAAGGTAAAGAGGAAAAAAAGATAATACAATAATACAATAGCAGAGTTGGAAGGGACCTTAAAGGTCTTCTAGTCCAACCCCCTGCCTAGGCAGGAAGCCCTATACCATTTCAGACAAATGGCTATCCAACATCTTCTTAAAGACTTGCAGTGTTGGGGCATTCACAACTTCTGGAGGCAACCTGTTCCACTGATGAATTGTTCTCACGGTCAGGAAATTTCTCCTCAGTTCTAAGTTGCTTCTCTCCTTGATTAGTTTCCGTCCATTGCTTCTTACAATACAATAGCAGAGTTGGAAGGGACCTTGTAGGTCTTCTAGTCCAACCCCCTGCGTGGGCAGGAACCTTATACCATTTCAGACAAATGGCTATCTAACATCTTTTTAAAGACTTCCAGGGTTGGGGCATTCACAACTTCTGGAGGCAAGCTGTTCCAGAGGTTAATTGTTCTGTCAGGAAATTTCTCCTTAGTTCTAAGTTGCTTCTCTCCTTGATTAGTTTCCACCCATTGCTTCTTGTCCTGCCCCCAGGTGCCTTGGAGAATAGTTTGACTCCCTCTTCTTTGTGGCACCCTCTGAGATATCGGAACACTGCTATCATGTCTCCCCTGGTCCTTCTCTTCATCAAACTAGACATACCCAGCTCCTGCAACCGTTCTTCATATGTCTTAGTCTCCAGTCCCCTAATCATCTTGGTTGCTCTTCTCTGCACTCTTTCCAGAGTCTCCACGTCTTTTCTATATCGTGGCGACCAAAACTGTATGCAGTATTCCAAGTGTGGCCTTACCAAGACACTATACAGTGGCATTAACACTTCACGTGATCTAGATTCTATCCCTCTGTTTATGCAGCCTAGAACTGTGTTGACTTTTTTGGCAGCTGCTGCACACTGCTGGCTCATATTTAAATGGTTGTCCACTAGGATTCCAAGATCCCTCTCACAGTTGCTACTATTGAGCAAGGTACCACCTATACTGTTACGATACAGTCTGTGATGCCTTAAAATGGCTTCTACTGTACAGTGCAGTAGAGCTGCCATGGTAACAGCTTCATAGTACTCCACAAGGGGGCTCTCTCTGATAATGGGGAAAATTCAACATTAGAAATTACGTTTGGTCCAGACATTTTCCCCCTATAAATAAATACCTGGGCAACGCCGGGTTATGAGGTAGTAAATAAATAAACAATATGTCAATCGTGGCTTGCCATCGCCTTCTTCTGGAATGTGCTCTTAGATTCCCAAGAGAGGGTGCCAAAAGTTTTGGCCAGAGGTGTATTGTTTCCTTTTGGTTATACAGGTTTAGCTGCCACTGACTCACCCATCCATAGAGGTCAGTGGAGTTTCTGTTTCCCTCCTGCTTTTGTGCCCTGCTATATTCGAATGCAGGTGACCCCAGCAATTTCATAGCAATGGAGACAAAGAAATAAGACTTTAATTCAGTGGATTCCTTCCCTATGGGAGGGGTGAGGATGCTCCCCTACCCTCTGGGGCCCCCAATTGAATCTGGGCACTGCTCATTGTCCGTCACTCCAACTTCCAGCTGCTTTGAAATCTGTTAGCCCTACCTACCAGATGTGTTGGTTTGCATTCATACATGCGTCAACCCAACCACTGTTAGAGTGCGCTCTCTCTTCTTGTTTGAAAATTGCCAGCGTGATGTAGGATCTTAGCAGAGAAATCGCTTTTCTCTGGGGCCGGAATGGGCCAACGTGCCACAGCCAACCGGCTGCGGTAAACTCACCATGGCCAACTTGCCACAGCCAACTCGCCATGGAACAATTTAACAACCCTCTAATTCAGGGGTCCCCAACCTTTGCAACTTTAAGTCTGAAGGAGTTCAGCTCCCAGACTTAAGCTTCTTCAGTTCTGTTCTTCTGGAGTGAGACATCAGTGAGGCAGGCCAACAGCTGGAGCCTGTTCCCAGTGTGCGCATGCGCAGAGTTGCCAGACGAAGGGAAGAGCTAAAGAACAGGGGTTGACTTGGGAGGAAGGGTGGACGATGAATGGCCCCTCCCAGAGGAAATAAAAGAGGAGCGAAAGGGAAGTGGAGTTTGCAGGAGACAAATTAGTTCTCTTAATTGGTTTGTGACTCTCCGAGACTTCTTTCCAAGTTTTGCAGAGATCGGCCTGGCAGCTCTCCAAGCCAGAGAGTGGATGGATGTGAATGAGCAGAATTCACAGGAAATTAATAAAAGGGTGTTTTTTTTTTGTCGGAACAAGGAGTTTGCTTCATGCTCTTGGGAAGCCTCGGTCAGAACAGTATTTTACTCCATCCCTGCATTCTGAGCAAGTTATTGAACTAATAAGTTTATAATATTCCGTGAATGCTTCACGCATCTATTGAGGTCAATAGAGCATTGCTAAGAAACAGGATTGCTGATTGAATCTGAATGCCTGCAGAGCAGAATTATTAACAACAACAAAAAAACCAGTAAGGCAGGGGTCTCCAACCTTTGCAACTTTAAGTCTGAAGGACTTCAGCTCCCAGAATTCTGGGAGCTGAAGTCCTTCAGACTTAAAGTTGCAAAGGTTGGAGACCCCTGCTCTAATTATTTAAAATAAATAATAATTAGGTTCATTTTTGCCATTCACATTTTGTTCTGTCCCTATTTTTGCATCCTTTCTTTTGAAGGAGTATATGAATCAATATGAATCAATATTGGCTTCTGCTTATATTATTGTACTAGTCGTTCCTGGCCACGCATTGCTGCGAGTGTATCATGCAATATCAGGTGCAGTGGGTTAAATAAGATCATGATTGTATTAATCTTTGCTCAAGACAAAGATTAACTTTCCCCCGAAAGAAGTTTCAGGCAAGATACTCATTTCTTATGCATATACGTATACCTGCTGCTTATACTTATATGTTTATACTTTATATTCATACTTATACTTGTTTTCTCATACATGCTTGACAAACCAAATACATAAATAAAAATAAGGTTTCAAAACAGAAGGAAACATCAGCCTTTTCTAAAATTGGCTAGAATCTTTTATCTTCCTGTTTGCTTTCCTGATGACGAATTATTAAACTTTATTTTAAGAGGGCAGATCCTGAAAAGTGAGGCGTTTATTTAGCTCACGATTTTTCAAACAAGGTAAGTTTAAAGCGGGTGGACTTCAACTCCAGATTTCCTCATCCAACATGGCAGGCTAAGGAATTCTGGGAATTGGAGTCCGCACCGAGCCGTATCCTGCAGCTCTTCGTGCAAGAGGCGGAGCCTCGCCTCGCTTTTGACCGAAGATGGCAGCGAGGCTCGAGAGAAAGCGGGAGCTCGGCTCGCCCCTGCCGGCCGCCGTAGCCTCCTTGGAATGCAAAATGGCGCCCTGCTTGGGAACGCCCACGACGCTGCCAGGCGGCGGCGTGCGGCCAAGAGCCGAGGCTTTCCCTGGCCCGAGCCCCGGCGGGCGGGGGAGCGTTGTCATGGCAGCGAGGAGTAGGTGTCACACCGGGCCACTTCCTGGTTGGAGGCCAAGGTCCCGGCCGCTGAGCTGGGAAAAGCACCACCGCAGGGCGGCGGTGGAGGCAGACGGAGCCGCGGGGAGAAGGTGAAGGCCGAGGCGGGCGAGGTGAGAAGGACGGGGGAGTTGAGGAAGCCCCCCGAGGAGCCGTTTCCCCCCCAACCCCCCCCTAGTGTTTTGGATCCGGCCAGTGTGGAGAGGGGCGGAGGAGGCAAAGTGGACCGTTCCATTCCTGGAAAGAGGGGTGGTCGTGGTGGTTCCTCGCGGCGGCCCCGGGGGGGGCGTGGCCAAGCCCAGGCCCGCGGCGAGGGCGGGGATAGCGCCCCCGGCATTGGGCCCTTCCCCCCTCAAGGGAGGCGTGGGGTCGGGTGAGGCTTTCCCCTCTCTCCGGCCTTGAGGAGGGGGAGGCACTCCTGCCCTCCATTCACGGTGGGTTTGAGTGGGGCGGGGGCCCGGGAGTGGGATCCTCAAAGGAGATCGGGGTGTGGGATGGGGGGGGGGGACAGGGGAGCCACAGCAACTTAGTGGGGAGGGGTCTGTGCCTGCCTTATAGAGAGGGCGGGCTGGGCAGAAGTGGGGGAGGGAAGCCGGCTTCTGAAGGGAGAGGGGGTCTGCAGGAGGAGAGGGAGTGATGGGGCTGGGGGCTTTCTTTCCCCCCCACCCCCCATTCCTCCTGGGGAGGGAAAAAGCGTTAGGTGGGTTGGGTGTCTGAGCTTGGCTATTGCCTAGCCAGACGTTTCATGACCCAACTAGGTAATGTCATCCATGCTACACTTGAGGAGTGGATTCAAAACTGAGAGCACAAACACATACTCCCATCTAGCATGGATGATGTTATCTACCGGTAATTGGGTCAAGACGGAGACTGCATCCAAGAAATTAAAAGATGCTCCTGGGGAGGAAAGCTATGGCAAATCTAGGCAGCATCCTAAAAAAGCAGAGACATCGCCCTGCCAAGAAAAGTATGTCTAGTCAAGGCTGTGGTTTTCCCAGTTGCAATGGATGGCTGTGAAGGTTGGACCATAAGGAAGGCTGAGCACCAAAGAATGGAGGCCTTTGAACTCTGGTGCTGGAGAAGACTCCTGCATGAGTCCTTTGGACTGCAAGGTGATCCAACTGGTCAGTCCTGGAGGAGATCCACCCTGACTGCTCTTTAGAAGGCCAGATCCTGAAGAGGAAACTCAAGTACTTTGTCCACCTGATGAGAAGGAACCTAATGGAGAAGAGCCTCATGCTGGGAAAGATTGAGGGCAAAAGAAGAAGGGGACGGCAGAGAAGGCTGGATGGAATCACTGAAGCAGTGAGCTTCAATGGACTCCAGAGGATGGTAGAGAACTGGAAGGCCTGGAGGAACATTGTCCATGGGGTTGCGATGGGTCGGACATGACTTTGCAACTGACAACAACAAAGTTGGGTCGAGAGACGTCTGCAAAAGAAAACCATACCGTCAAGGACCCCTACTCCATTGCATGGATCACTTCAAGGAGCATCAAGGACGCCCCCTATTTCAACCCTACAAATATTCTCTTATTGAGAGAAGGCTTCCTCACGAGGAGGAAAGAGGAAAAAAAAACATCAAGATGGGCAGGGAGGTGGCCCTTTGATGAATGGACTGGGTTGACAGCAGGTCAGTGGAAGAAGAGGGGGCATGGCTGATGGGGGGAAGGGGAATTCTGGGAGTTGAAGTCCCCCCATCTTAAAAGGCTCTGAGAATGAAAAAAAAAAGGTGTGCTTAAAACTCTCTGGATGCCCTTTCTTGTTTAGGAAGGGAGCTGTCCATTAGTTTTGGGTGGGGGAGGCTCCATTCCAAAAAACCCCAACAACCCACAACCAAAACCCTCAGCAGAATTTGAGATTTCAGCTCTGGATGCTACTTGGTTTCGCTTAGAAAGATTGCTGACAGTTCATGTTTTTGACCTTCCTTCCTATATGGATTTGGGGATTCGGCCGTTGAATATGTTGCTGACTCGGAAGCCACCGGTGCCTCACGGTATCATTTCTTGAAGTTTGGGGCGTCTTTAAAAAATCCAGCCTTTCCAACTTCTGTTGCCAAGAAAGGTCGCTCTTCAATGAAGTGGAGAGGAATTGTGTTGTGTTAAGTTCATCGAAGAACTCTTTCAGCTTAATTCTGTGTTCCTGAAAGGGATTGATTTTGTAGTTTTTGCTCTTGCAGCCTCATCTATGTTTCCTGGAGAGAGAGGAAGCTCCATTAAAACAAGCTGGTGTTGAGTAACATGCAGTAGTGCACATTATTGTACCATTGAACAATACAGCTGGTCCTTGACTTACAACTGGAATGACGGTTGTAAATCATTGTAGTCATAAATTGAGGTATGACAAGGCTGTTTCTGATGAATGGACTATCTGGTTTTTTTGGCTATTGAGGAAACACTGGTCATTAAGTGAACACTTGTGGTTAAGCAAATTATTTTTATCCCCCTGGTGTTATTTTTCTTTTTTTTTTGCCGGGAAACTGGTGTAAAACATTGAAAATTGTGGTCAAAGGACAAAGAGTCGTAAGGGTGAGCCAGTTGCTAAATGCCCCAAATGCGGTCTCATGAACATAGTCATTGTTTGGCCAGTGTAACTTGGAAATCGGATCGTAAGTAGCTTTTGAAAGGTCTGTGGTAATTATGAACAGCCGCTAAATGACCATTGTAAATTGAGGACTGCCTGTAAAGATAAAGCATCTTTCAAGTTGAACTGGACTCCTTCAACTTGAGTCCATTAAGCTTTTCTGCTCTGGCTTGGGGCCTTGGGATTGCCACGTGGTGCCCCATCCAAAAGCAACCTGTTCTAAGTCAGAATATAAGAAGGGATTTTGGAGATAATTCAATGGAGTGTGTCTCGATCTCATACCATCTTGGGTGATCCTGGGAGTTGGAATTCTGACATCTTAAAAGGTTGACCTGGTGTAAGCCCCTGCCAATTGCAGGTGTCCACTCCTATATCATTTTCTCAACTCAACCCTAGGATTAGTAGGAGCTGCCACTTGTTATTTGAATAGAAATTTTGGTAATTTAACTGCCAAGACCTGACGATCTTCATTTTTTTCCTCTGAAGCTCATGACCTGGCAGCTAGGAGATGCCGCCGTTTGCCCTGTGACTCTTTGATATGTAAATACATTGAAACTGAATTGAGAAGAGGGCGTGCCTTTGAAAAGCTTTGGTACTGGTTTCACTTGTTAAGGTATTTAGAAATGGGTATTGAATGGGTAGCGAGCATATTGCGTTAGTTGTAACTTGAAATATCTGTTGCATTTATTATAATGGAACTGGATCGGGATTGGTTTTTCCGCACAGCTTTCGGTGTTCTGTTCTTTATTGGTTTAAGGCTGATCTGTACTTATTTGATTTTTAAGCCGCTTCCATCTTTCCCGCCTTTCTAGGTGATGTATAACATCGATTGAATTCTTTGTTGCCCAAATGTGATTGGACACACAAGGAATTTGTCTTGGGTGCAGATGCTCTCAGTGTACATAAAAAGACAAGTGACATTCGTCCAGAATCATAAGATGCAACAGTTAGTGATAATCATAGGTTACTAGTAAGCAATCAAATCATACTAGGAAACAAAACAATATAAATGGTAAAGATACAAACAACATGGTTATAGTCATAAGTGGGAGGAGATAGGTATTAAGAAGGATGAGAAGAATAATAGTAATACAGTCTTAGTAAATAATTCGACAGTGTGGTGGGAATTAGTTGTTTAGCAGAGTGATGGCATTGGGGGAAAAACTGTCCTTGTGTCTAGTTGTTCTGGTGTGCAGTAATAATAATAATAATAAATTTAATTTGTTGACCGCTCCCTCTCCCCGAAGGGACTCGGAGCGGTGCACAGGGCAAATAAAACAATAAATACACACACATAATTAAAAACAGATTAAATATTATCCCTGCGCTAAAAATTCCCAGTTAAAAATTACTAAAATCCCCATCTAAAATTACTAACCCCATCGAAGAGAGATTACCCTAGGCCGGCCAAGCAGAACAGATATGTTTTTAGTTTTAGACGGAAGGAGCGGAGGTCCGTGGTTGTTCTAATGTCGGGGGGAAGGTCGTTCCAGAGGGCTGGGCCCGCCACAGAGAGAGCCCTTCCCCTGGGCGTCGCCCGCTGACAAAGTCTAGTGGACGGCACCCGGAGAAGTCCCTCTCTGTGGGAGCGAATCGGCCGTGTGGATGTATGAGGCAGGATCCGATCCTGCAAATAGCTGTGCCCTAGAGCCGTGATGGCGAACCTATGGCATGTGTGCCACAGGTGGCACGTGGATCCATTTGTCAGGGCATGCAAGGCATTCTGTCAGATGTCCAGCACGCATGCGCACGCTGGACAGCTGACTTCGGCCTTCTTTTGAGGCCATTTTTCGCCCTCCGGAAGCTTCCTGAAGCCTCCGGAGCGCGAAAAAACGACCCTACAGGCAAACCAGAGGTTCATTCCCGAACTTCTGGTTTCCCCATAGGGCTGGTTTTTCGCGCTCTGGAGGCTTCAGGGAAGGTCCTGAAACCTCTGGAGGGCCTCCAGGGGGTGGGGGAGGCTGTTTTTACCATCCCCAGGCTCTTCTAAAGCCTCTGGAGCCTGGGGTGGGCGAAAAAAGCATGCCAAAAACGGGAGGGAGCACTGGTTGTGCGCGCATTCGTGCTGGGGTCATGCACATAGCATTATGAGCGTGGCATGCCTGCGCACGACCCCCCCCTGCGCTCCCCCCGCTTTTGGCACGGGAGCCAAAAAAGGTTCGCCATCCCTGCCCTATAGCATCATATTAACATGCTAAACTAAGTTTAAAATGTGTGTTCTGTACTACACTGTGAGACTGTGAGGCGCTTTGATCCACTTTTTTTGGGGGGGGAAAACATTCTGGTTTGCCTTGTGACTTTTACATTACCGTTATTACTATCCACATGCTTTGCTAGCTGCCCACAGTTACTTTGGTAAAATGGACAGCTGTGTAAATCCAGTAAGTCAATAAAAGCATGAGTTAACAACCGAGAGCTAGATTCTTGTATGGGGAGAGAGAGGAAATACCAGAACTAAGCAAATACAATGTCAAGGAGCGCAGATTTACAGAGTTCCTGCCTCGGGATTAGTTATTTAAGAACATTTATATGGCCGCCCAACTCGCTCGCAGTGACTCCAGGCAGCTTAGAAAGTTAAAAGCCCAATGCATGCGCAATGAAAGAGCAATAACACACACACAACCCCCGTGGCAGCAACAATCAAATGAGCTTGATGGGCTCCGTGGCACTCTGGCGTCCTCAGGCCCAGAGTCTTCACGGCCTTGTGAAAGAGTGTTAAAAGTGGAGGCGAATCTTATCTCCATGGGGATGGCGTTCCACTGGATGCCTTATGCCAGGGGTCTGCAAAGTTGGCTCTTTTTAAGCCGGGTGAACTTCAACTCCCAGAATTCCCCAGCCAGCCATGCTGGCTGGGGAATTCTGGGAGTTGAAGTCCACCCGGTTTAAAAGAGCCAACTTTGCAGACCCCTGCATTATGCCGTGTTCTGCATGTTGTAGAACAGGAGAGTCAAACTCAAGGCCCACGGGCCAGATCCGGCCCACCAAGGTGCTTAGATCTGGCCCACGGGCCACCCTGAAAACAGCAAAGGGCCGGCCTGCGGTGCCTCTGCCAGCGAAAACAGAGCTTGGGAGGGCCATGTGCAGCCCTCCCGGGCTCCATTTTTGCTGGCAGAGGATTGCAGGAGGCCGTCGCAGCCAAAAACGGAACTCAGGAGGGCAGAAGGTTGCAGGAGGCCGTTGCAGCTGAAAACGGCGTTCGGGAGCCCGTTTTTGCTGACAGAGCGCTCTGTCCAACACAGGCGCCCCCGAGACGAGTGATGTTGAGCTGACCAAGCCCACCCTGGCCACAAACGCACACACACACACGTTCAACAACACAACTCTAATGCAGCCCTCAATGACATCAACTTTGACACCCCTTGATGTAGAAGGAACTCTGTTTTAAAGGTTTTCCTAAATGAACGGCATTAAAATTGAGTTGTGCGCAACGGTTCACAGGCATCGCTATTTACCTACCCTGATGGATAAGTGTAGATTGCAGGAGGGCCGATGCACACATCTCTCAAATCCCAACTGTGTGTTGTGCAGAGGTGCGCAGCTTGCTTGTTATACAATATACAATAGCAGAGTTGGAAGGGACCTTGGAGGTCTTCTAGTCCAACCCCCTGCCTAGGCAGGAACTTTATACCGTTTCAGACAAATGGCTATCCAACATCTTCTTAAAGACTTCCAGTGTTGAAGCATTCACAACTTCTGGAGGCAAGTTCTGTTCCACTGATTAATTGTTCTGTCAGGTAATTTCTCCTCAGCTCTAAGTTGCTTCTCTCCTTGATTAATTTCCACCCATTGCTTCTTGTTCTACCCTCAGGTGCTTTGGAGAATAGCTTGACTCCCTCTTCTTTGTGGCAACCCCTGAGATGTTGGAAGACTGCTATCGTGTCTCCCCTGGTCCTTCTTTTCCTTAAACTAGACATACCCAGTTCCTTATTTTTATTTTTATTTTTTTTAAATTTATAGCCCCCCCTTCTCCAAAAGGACCCAGGGCGGCGCACAGGAATTTAAAATACAATACAAAATCAAGTAAAAAATTTAAAAAACTTATTTGATACCCATCCTGCGCTAAAACCAAATTAAAATCCCCAAATTTAAAACTGTCTAAAGTAGTCATTTGTGAAGGTTACGCTAGGCCGGCTAAATGGAACAAATGTGTCTTTAAACACTGGCGGAAGAGGCGGAGGTCGGAGATGGTGTGAAGTTCAGGGGGTAGGTCGTTCCAAAGGGCAGGGCCCGCCACAGAGAAGGCTCTTCCCCTGGGTGTCGCCAGTCGGCATTGTCCGGCCGACGGCACCCTGAGAAGGCCCTCTCTGTGGGAGCGTATCGTACCTGCAACTGTTCTTCATATGTTTTAGTCTCCAGTCCCCTAATCCTCTTTGTTGCTCTTCTCTGCACTTTTTCTAGAGTCTCCACATCTTTTCTACATCTAAATGTAGAACTTTACTCTTTGCCATTGTATTTCATTTTGTTAGATAGTGCCCAATGTTCAAGTTTGTCAAGATCCTTCTGTATCTTAAGCCTATCTTCTGGATTGGTTGATTGATCCATTGTTGATTGATCCAACTTCCTATCCTATTGCATTTATATGTCTGCGAATGCTCCTTCTGGCTGGTGGAGTGCCCCATCAAAGACGCATAAATGCAAGAGCTGGTCAACTGTCTCGGGATGACAGACCCCGATGTGCAGTGATGAAAGTCTGCACAGGCCTTTAGGGGATGTGCAAATTTTGGAGGGGACATTATTCTGTCTGACCACAGAAAGTCCACATCTTAGGTTTTAGAGTTAATGGGATCCACACACATACCTGGAGAAAGGTATTCCCACTGATAAACCAGTCGACTTTGAAATTTGGACGAAAGGCCTCATTTTATAGATTTAACTTTGGATAAGTCATCAACACACATGTTAGAATTAAATTAACACGAGTTTTTTCTCTCAAAAAATGGTGTTATCTGCTCTATTCTTATGTTTGGCAGGTACAGTTTTCAAAGTGCAGAGAATCTATCATTAGCTGCAGAATCTATTCATGGCCCTCTAATGGGCAGTGAACTATACATAGGAGTAATCCTTATTTAGCAACGAAGGAGGTTTGTTTCCTCGAGATTTGAAGTGTTAATGACAATGATTTAGTCAATTCAAGATAGTGTGTATTTCTGAGAGTAGTACTTAAATGGACGATGCCTGGAAATGTGTACGAAAAAACAGGAGTTGAGGATTTACTTCAGGCCCTGGATGTGAAAAGGAGCCGTGCATGATAGAGATTTCATTTATTTTCTGATGGATTCCACACTACAAAATCCAATACTTTTTTTTTTGGGGGGGGGGGGGGGGGGGAAGCTGACTTGTTTTGTCCTCTTGATACGTTGCGACTACATTTCCCAGAATTCCAGCTCCTACGGCCATGGCTGAATTAAATTGATCATTTCTGCAGCTGCTGGTTCACAGCTATCTTTATTTTATTTACTGGGCTTATAGGGCACTCTGGTTATAATTGAAGCTGAGCTGCATTCATGCTTAATACAATCATTGGGTTAAAAACAAAAAAAAACCACAACATGCAAGAACTCTCTCAACTGTCTCTCTCAAAACATCCCAGGCTCTTTTGCCAACCTATCACATATAACAATGGCACCGTGCCGAAGCGGGAGCCTGCGCGCATGGGAGCACCGGAAACCGGAAGAGCAGTTCCCGGTATGCATGTGTGTGCTGGGAAGCTGAGCTTCCAGTTTCCAGTGTGCGCATGCGCACTAGTCACCTGATCTTCCGGTTTCTGGTGTGCATGAAGACCAGCTGGCCAGCAAGCATGTGCGTGCCGGAAACTGGAAGCTCAGCTTCCAGGCGTGCACATGCGCGCCAGGGAGCTACTCTTCCAGTTTCCTGCACTCCCACGCGCACAGAGACCACCTGGCTGGCGCCCGTGTGCGAGCCTGGAAGCTGAGCAATGGGCGACAGCAGGCGTGCCCGGAGAGACGCCTCTGTGTGCCACTTCTGCCACGCGTGCCATAGGTTCGCCATCATGGACATATAACATTCTCCCTTGCGGTAGAGAGCACCTCAGATCTCAAAGTCATGCTTGCTATCTTTTTTTTCAGATTTCAAAGGGCACACTATACCCAACTTTAGAAAGAGCTATTGTGTGTAATTTAAAAAAACCCAACAACATCCTTACACTTTACTGATTTAATCAAAGGTCCACTACTTCTGTGGAAGCTTACATTTTGCTTAAGAGACATCGCCTGGGCTAAAGTACCACTTGCTTTCAGGTTAGGTGGAGTTGCAATTAATACCTCTAGTAGCCCACCTCTGCAGGAGAACCCATTTTTTAGCATGGTATAATTTGGTTTACATCTCGCAGGATATTTATCAGGTCTGTGTCAAAATTATAGCTCAAGACAGACACCTTGGAGCAGAATAAATGCAAAAACCTGTTGTGTAGTGTCCAGCAGATTATCTAAAACTTTGGTTTGCAAAAAACGCAACATCTTTCTAATGTTCTACATCAGGGATCTGCTATGCTGGCTGGGGAATTCTGGGAGTTGAAGTCCACCCGTCTTAAAAGAGCCAACTTTGCAGACCCCTGTTCTATATGTTCTAATGTTTCTAACAGTTCGTAACAGAAAATGCTGTATGAGAGTTAATTCAATCACTGAGCAGTCCCTTTGAGTAAAAGGACTTTTCTGGTTTTACCACATTGGAGTAGACATCATTTTTGAGTTTTTATTTTGAGTTTTATTGGTTTTATTATACCGCCCTACTCCCGAAGGACTCAGGGCGGTGTACAGCCAGAATAAAAACAAATATACAAAAGTTAAAAAAGCTTTTAAAAAACATATTAAACCTTGGCTGAAATGTGGGGAAAAAAACACCAAACTAATCCTGATTAAAATTAATAAAAATTTGAATTTAAAAAAAAACATGTTTTATGCCAGCCCGGCTTGTTGGAAGAAAAAGGTTTTGAGACCACGTAAGTCAGGGATAGTTCTTAATTCCGAGGGCAATTCATTCATCAGAGGTGGGTTCCTATCGTTTTGGACCGGTTCGGCCAAGTAGGTAGTAACTCAGCCTGCCACATCCCCTGAACTGGTTCTCTCTCGATGGCACCATAGGTGCTGTCATCTTGGTTTTTTGAGCCCATTTGAGCTACCTTGGTTTAATAATTGTTGACCTACGATGCTCCATTTTAAAGGTTACCAACAAACAGATATAAAATTACCGATAAAAAGAGAATATTTGTAGCTCCAGGTTGACCCCAGAAATGAGGGGTCCTTGGTGCTCTCTGAGCTTGGTTGATTTCTTACAGACGTTTCATGACCCAGCTTAATAACATCCTCAGTGCTAGAAGGGAAAGGGTTTTTTGCACTGAGGATGATGTCTAGTTTGGTTCATGAAAATAACCACGCACAGAGAACACCCTTCAGATATAAGAGTTTTAGTGGTGTATAGATACCGTAATGGACATTTCTTCCTTTTAACAAAATTAAGAGAAATGTAATTACATACATGTCAAGTGATTGTTTATATGTGACTCAGAGAAGAGAAATGTGTGCTGAACTGTTTTGCAGCCAAAAGCTAAAGGAGGTTCTAAACAAGGCCAGTAAAATGCATTTTGATAACAAAAAGATTAAAACGCAAATGTCCCATCAGTTCTACAGAAGTCCAGCTTCATTTTTTTGTCTCCTGGTCCTACCACTTTTTCTAAGAATAGGTATCTATTTCTGAAAATAGACAACTTAAGCCGGCGTGTTTTCTGTTCTCATTCCTGTTAAAGTTTATATTTATCTTACTTTTATTAGTACTTCTTTGAAAGCTGTTCTGGGAGTTACTTCGAACAGGGCGAAATACTTCAGATGTTGCTGGAGCAAAAGATCTCGAACCAATTCCCCTGCTAGACATCGTAAATATAAAGCAAGTTATAGAAATGAGTTTGAGAATCTTAGTTTTTTATTTTTTAAGTGCGGTGGATCTTTTCGGCTATTTTTCAGACGCCGCCGAGCAGTTTACATAAAATGTGGGTAAATGATAATGAGTTATTTCCTCTCGCTGATAGCTTCCTTCTGCGATGATTACCAATCCCCTTGCATATCCTGTACATTATCCTCCGAAATAGCTGCTGAGAAATCGGGCACTTGACTGTTAATGGGAAAATAAGGTTTCTCCAGCACAGGTAGTCCTCGACCACAATTGAGCTCTCAACGTTTATGTTGCTAAGCGAGACAGTGGTTAAGCGAATCATTGCAGCTGTTAAGTTAATAACACAGTTGTTCAATGAATCTGGTTTCCCCGTTGACTTTGTCAGAAGGTAGCAAAAGCTGGTCACATGACCCCAGGGCACTGCAACCGTCATAAATATGAACCAGTTGCCAACTGTCTGTAATTTTGGTCCTGTGACTGCAGGGATGCTGCAATGGTTTTAAGTGTGAAAAACAGTCCTAAGACCCCTTTTTTTCAGTGCCATTCAGTGGTGGGTTTCAAAATTTTTTAGAACCTACTCTGTAGGTGTGGCCTATTTTGTGGGCGTGGCTTGGCAGTAATGTGACAGGATGGGAGTGGCCACCTTTTAAAAAGTGGTGAAACTCATTTAACAACGCTCTTGCTTAGTAACCAAAATTTTGGACTCAATTGTGATGATAAATTCTCCTTCCTTCCTTCCTTCCTTCCTTCCTTCCTTCCTTCCTTCCTCCCTCCCTCCCTCCCTCCCTCCCTCCCTCCCTCCCTCCCTCCTTTCCTTTCCTTTCCTTTCTTTTCCTTCCTGTTGGGTCACTGGCAGCGGCGGGCCAGATTTACTTCCAGGTACGCCGGTGGAACCCCCTCTCACCGGTTCTCTAAATTTCACCAACCGGCTCTCGCGAGTAGGTGCGAGCCTGCAGAAACCCACCACTGGTGCCATTGTAACTTCGAACGGTCACTAAACGAATTGTTGTAAGTCGAGGAGTACCTGTACTTGGTGCCAAAACTTTCCTCCAAGAGCTGCTAACTTCCTCTAAGCAAAGAGTAGCTTTTGGTCTGTACCGGTGCGAAGCAACACTGAAGTTGTTGCAGAGTTGACCCATTTCTCCCGATACATCTTGTGGATCTAATAAACCGGATTGTTTGGCTCCAAATTTGAAATTATTCTGCCTACATCGTCTTTCAGGAATACAAATCTAATCTGAAAAATCAAGAGAAGGTTTGGAATTGCGTTGTGCCCTAGGAAAAAGATGAGAGAATGCTAAATGGTTATTCGTGGAGTTCTTGATGCTCTCTGAACTCGGTTATTTATCAAGAGTTTCGGCCTATTCGCTCTCACAGAGAGGGACTTCTCCGGGTGCTATCCACCAGGCAATGCCAGCGGGTGACGCCCAGGGGAAGGGCCTTCTCTGTGATGGGCCCGACCCTCTGGAATGACCTTCCCCCTGACATTAGAATGACCACAGACCTCCGCTCCTTCCGCCAGAAACGCAAAACTCACCTGTTTCATCTAGCCGGCCTGGCCTAATTCTATGCCTCCTGCCTCCGTTTGTAATTTTAAATTATTTTATTTGGTTTTAAGGTTAAGTTTTTAATTTTTATAAATTTGTACAGGGGATTATTTAATTCGATTTTAGTTTATATGTATTGTTGATTGTAATAATAATTATTTTTTAATTTTTACCTGGACACCGCCCCGAGTTCCTTCGGGGAGAGGGGGCGGTCTAGAAATCCAATGAATATATAAATATATATATATACTTAAGGTTCCATTTATTGCTGGATGTGCTTAGTTCCTTCAAAACAAAACAAGAAGACTCCAAAAGTCATACCTATGTATTGAGACTACATAATATACCCTGTTTCCCTGAAAATAAGACCGCCCTGCATAATATGACCTATTGGGCTTTTGAGCGCATGCGCTAAAATAAGCCCTCCCCAAAAATATTGCAACACAGCAGCAGCCATGAGGTGACCACGCTTGCCGCCTCCTGCACCTCAAAAATAATAAGACCTCCCTGAAAAGAAGGCCAAGCGCTTATTTTGCGGGTCAAAAGAAAATGAGACCCTGTCTTATTTTGGGGGAAACACGAGTACTCATTTTTGAAGGATTGATCAGCTCTTTCGGTCCAATAATTTCTTGGACCGCCTGAGTCAACTGTTAAATTTTTGCCAACAGAATTACGTAATCAGATGGATTCACTCTTGGAAGTAATACTGTTTCCATTGTTTTTGTTTTCCCTCGGTTAGGACATGTATACCTCGGAGAGATCTTCTTGGACAAGCTGCCTTAATTTTATATCTATCTGGAACTATACGAAAAGAGGCAACCAGTCATGAGTGAGTAAAAAAACGGGGAAGGGAATTGTCAAGGTCCAGCATTAAAAAGCAAATATTCGTAGCTGTTCAAAGCTAACAAACATTGTGATAGCGAAATCTGTAAAGAGGTGAACGCGTACTCGCTTTTAGGAATGGGCGATTCCCATTTTATCACTTCCTGTGCTAAATGTCAGGGTTCCCAGTAACACCGCCTAACAAAAGAAGACTCTAAGGCTTGAGTTTCCTCAAACTTCCATTTTATTAGAGATGTCATAGTGGCACATCTGGGAGAACCCGAATGTGAACGTTTCCACGTTTTCCCCACCGAAGCGAAAGTTCAAGTCCCTGCCCAGCACCCACATGTCCATCCCATGGTCTAAACAGGCACTGTCCAAAACTGGAGATGCCTCCCAGCCCCACCATCACAGCTGCAGGGCAAAATGTCCTTGACTCTCTGAGAAAGGAATGTTATTTAGACTACGTATCCCCATATAATCCCCCCTCCCATTTTCCCACAGTAGAAAATGTGGCAGGCCTGAAGGCCCAATGTAAAAGATGGCTTCCAGGCCTGACACTAAGCACGTTGGGCTACAAGCAGACCCCCCCAATTTTCAGTCTGCCGCTACAGCCTCCGCATCCTTCCATTTAAGGTGTGATGCTTTTCAGATCTTCCTGAAATGTTTGGTGCTAGGTTTTCTGTGGTCTTCCTCTCCTCTCCCCCCTCCCCCCGACCTTCTGATGCAGGGGTGGGTTGCTGCCGACATTACTACCAGTTCGGTGTGCGCATTTGCACATAAATAGGTCTGTGCATGAGGACAATGAAATTGTGCAGTGAAAATTGCTCTGCGCATGCGCAGAGCTGAAAATCAAGATGGTGCCGCCGTAGGAGAATCGATTCAGAGGCATGGCAGCCACCCAGGCCACCAAAACACTATTGGTTCAGCCGAACCGGTCCGAACCGGTAGGAACCCACCATTGATCTGATGGTACCCAATTAATTGCAGTCCTTGCTGGATGTTGCTCATTCACGTGGAGCAATGTTGTTGTATTTATTTTGTACAATGGCAATAAAGACTATAGCAGTGATGGTGAACCTATGGCACGGGTGCCACAGGTGGCACGCGGAACCATTTCTTAGGGCATGCGAGGTGTTGCCCTGTCAGCTCCAGCGCACATGTGTGCACTGCCCAGCTGATTTAGGCCTTCTTTTGAGGCCATTTTTCGCCCTCCCCAGGCTCCTAGAAAGCCTCTGGAGCCTGGGGAGGGCGAAAAAAGCACGCCAAAAGCAGGGGGTCACGCACATAGAATTATGGGTGTGGCACGCCCCTGCACGACCCCCCTGCACTCCCCCCGCTTTTGGCACGCGAGCCAAAAAAGGTTAGCCATCTCTGGACTATAGTATAGTCACTATACTATACATGTCCCTCAAAGCGCGTTCTACATTCGGTCATTATCTCAGAGAGTCTTTGGGAATTACCTCTTGCAACAGAAACTACAAGTGAGAAGATTCCTATTTATCTCCCACTGATTGAACGGCTCATACTCCATCCAGCGATTGGGAACTGTGCGAAACCATGATCTATATATAAGCATCTTGAGAACTGAACTGGGAATATCGAGCAGGAATGGGTGTCACCATCAAAGGGGAATTTCACGGTTTTCCTACAGCTTCCTAACATGAGATCCTCAACGCTCTAAGGCAGAGGAACAGTGTAGCTTGGTGATTAGGGTGTTCGGGCTAGGATTGGAGGGCCTGGGTTCAAGTCTAACCAAAGCGGTAGAGGGCTTCGTAATGCCAATCATTCTCCCTCAGCCTTCCTACGTCACAGGATTATTATTGTAGGGAAATAATTGGAAAGGGGAAAATGCCTAGAAATCCTGGGGGGAAAGTAGAATATACGTTTAATAAAACTTTAAGAGAGTATGGCGCCCTGCAGGGAGAGTTTGATATAGCTCCTTTCAGATTGCTGACAGCCTGTGGGAAATAATGCTCTACGTTGCCTTGAAATGAAACTTTCCTGTTTACCAGTTTTCATGCGGTCCTAAAAGTTATCATTAAGGGATAATTTCCCTGGTCCTTGTTTACTCTTGGCTTCCAACTCGTAAACAGGGATCTCTTGATGTTCAAGGTGGGACAAGCTATCTAAGGGACAGTTGTTTAGCTGACATCCTGTCCCTGTTTCTGTCTCCAGATTGGCACGCTATCTTAGGAGGGGCTCCGTTATTTCTTTCCATAAATGCTATTTTTTTTGGGTGGGGGGGGGGTAGAGACTACTTAAGAAGAAACCAGTAATTTGGGGATCCTTGAGAAAAGGAGATGGGTAGATAAATTACGGTCTGTTTGGTTATCATCCAGGGGTCAAACATTTTAGCAACAGGTCCTCTGCCCAGTTGCTGGGTGGGCGTGGCCATGGTGGGTGTGGCCTAGTCGGCCTCCTGCACCATGGCAGGGGGGGATTTTCGCCTTCCCCAGGCTACGGAGGCTTTCCTCGAGCCTCTGGGAGGGCAAAAACTGCCTCCCCTGGGCTCTGGAGACTTTCCTGGAAGCCCATTTTCTCCCTTCTCCGAGCCTCCATGGGAGCCCTGCACTTATCTCGCATACAAAACAGGCCGTGTGGAGAGTCCTGGGAGGGGCCTGGTGGAGTGTGAAGGGCGGGGATGGGCGGGGCCAGCCAGAGGTGGGATATGGAGGTTCTCCAAACCGGCCATAACTGTTGAGGATATCTCCTTTAGAGATGGGCAACGGAATTTGCAGCAAGAGATACGTCACTAGAAGTCACTCTAATAGTCACAGACACTGATGGTAAAAACAAATACATTTTACTTGTGGTGGAAAAATAAACTACTTCCTCACAAACAGTGATAGTCAGTCTTGAATCAAAATACAGTCTTTGCCTGAAACAGTTAGCTTACAGTTGCTTCATCCACGAACCTCTTTGCTCTGCTGACCTAACCCAACATCACAGTGTCTCCATTCAAAGATCAGTGTCTAACTGTGATTCCGGATCCCTCTTATGGCTGAGTTAGGAAGCAGCAGCCAATTACGCACAGTCACTCAAGCACTCGTCACCTCTCGACTTGACTACTGTAATGCTCTCTACATGGGGCTTCCCTTGAGGTGCACCCGAAAGCTGCAGCTAGTCCAGAACGCAGCCGCGCGGGTGATTACGGGAGCGCCTAGACACTCCCACATAACACCTATCCTGCGCGAGCTGCACTGGCTCCCTGTGGTCTTTCGGGTGCGCTTCAAGGTTTTAACGACCATCTTTAAAGCGCTCCATGGCTCGGGGCCTAGTTATATGCGAGACCGCCTCCTGCCCCATACATCCCTCAGACCGATACGCTCCCACAGAGAGGGCCTCCTCAGGGTGCCGTCGGCTGGACAATGCCGACTGGCGACACCCAGGGGAAGAGCCTTCTCTGTGGCGGGCCCTGCCCTTTGGAACGACCTACCCCCTGAACTCCGCACCATCTCTGACCTCCGCCTCTTCCGCAAGTGTCTGAAGACACACCTATTCCATCTAGCCGGCCTAGCATAACCCCCATTACTGACTCTTAGATAGTTTTAAATTTGGGTTTTTTAAATTCGGTTTTTAGCGCAGGGTCTATTAGAATAAGTTTTTTAAAATTTTATATGTTTTATATGTGTTTTAACATCCCTGTGCGCCGCCCTGGGTCCGTTTGGAGAAGGGCGGGGTATAAATTTAATAAAATAAATAAATAAATAAATTACATTTCACTGTAGCATTTAAAGTTACAGATACCATTTCAGTCATGGCTTATATATATATATATATATATATATTGTCAACCCAACACTAGGATTATACTCCTAACAATAACATTAGCTGCGGGTTCTCCTGAACCCGGGTGAACGCCTAGCAGCCCACCCCTACTATCACCAGAGAATGACAGAAGGCGTTTCCCATCCAAATAAAGCTATAATAGTTTATGGCTTCTTTCTTGAGTTGCTTTATAGAAGAAAAAAAACAGGCAAAAGGGCATCTTATTTGGCAGGAGGAAAAAAAAAAGTTACAATGAGCTATTGTTCTCTTGTGGGAGCTGGAGGCCACAAACAGAGCAGCCAAAGTTGGTCATTTCCCCCCCCCCCCAAAGTAGAATAAAATTTCACCCTTCCTTTTAAGTCCTCCTCCCCTCGCTCTAAATAATCTAGGAGTTTGCAGGCAGAGTTCCTTCATGGAAAGGTCAGCCATTAAGATACAGACATAGGGAGGCAGCCTCTTGACAAATGATTTAGGGTTGTTCCTTTTTAATAATGTGCTGGAGATGACACAGAAAAATGGGAACTGAAAACATTTAGACCGGGAGTTGAATAATTCAACAACAAGTAAGTTTCGCCTTATCACTGTCTGCACATTCTCCTTGTAACAATCATGTCCATGTGCGCCAGGGGTGGGTTTCTGCAGGTTCGCACCTACTCGCGAGAACCGGTTGGTGAAATTTAGAGAACCGGTGAGAGGGGGTTCCACCAGCGTACCTGGAAGTAAATCTGACCCGCCGCTGCCAGTGACCCAACGGGAAGGAAAGGAAAGGAAGGAAAAAAGGAAGGAAGAAAGGAAAGAAAGAAAGAAAGAAAGAAAGAAAGAAAGAAAGAATTTATCATCACAATTGAGTCCAAAATTTTGGTTGCTAAGCAAGAGCATTGTTAAATGAGTTTCACCACATTTTAAAAGGTGGCCACTCCTACCCTGTCACATGACTGCCAAGCCACGCCCACAAAATAGGCCACACCTACAGAGTAGGTTCTAAAAAATTTGAAACCCACCCCTGATGTGTGCCCACTTTTGGCACCCAACGACAAAAAGGTTAGCCGTCACAGACCTATAAGAAGCCAGCACGATATGCCAGTAATAAATAAATATATGTAAACTTTAAATGTAGAGTTCGACAATGTTTTATGTTTTTCTTTCATTTGAAAAAAAATAGCACCCCTAGCAATAATGTT
The DNA here is from genome assembly GCA_039707465.1 of Rhabdophis nuchalis. Lineage (NCBI taxonomy): Eukaryota > Metazoa > Chordata > Lepidosauria > Squamata > Natricidae > Rhabdophis > Rhabdophis nuchalis. The sequence goes on from CM077648.1 coordinate 115,330,475, forward strand.
CATAGAAATGAAACAATTAACTGCTTGGCACTAACCACATTATTTTTTTTTTTGGTTATTCACATGTGTCTGATTCTTGGAGACTGCCTGAACAGGTCCCTGTAGTTTTCTTGGCAAGGTTTTTCAGAAGTGGTTTAACATTGCTTCCTTCCTAGAGTTGAGAGGGAAAAAAAATGAGTGCCCCAAATCTCTCGGCTGGCTTTGTGTCTTAAAGTGGGACTAGAACTCACGGGCTCCTAGTTTCTAGCCTGATGCCTTAATTACTACACCAAACTGGCTCCATCCACAGTAATTACTTTAATTCTAATTGGATTATTCAATTCAGAACTACCCATTTTGTGGGATGATTTATATACAGTGACATTAATGAGGCTGCCTTATTACAAAGCAGATAGGGGACTGGAGAAGGTTGCCTTGTTTTTTTGGTCAAGACCAGGGGTCTGCAAAGTTGGCTCTTTTAAGACGGGTGGACTTCAACTCCCAGAATCCCAGAATCCAATGGGAGTTGAAGTCCACCCGTCTTAAAAGAGCCAACTTTGCAGACCCCTGGTCTAGGAGAACAATTAACTAGTTAAAGGAAAATAGAGATAACAAACCATTTCCATTTTGTTTTCAGGGCAAATCCTTATTAGCAGTGCTCTGTATCTAGAAACATCTCATTCTCTGGTTACAAACAATGATAATGCTTTTATTAGTTGATACATGCAGATAAGTGTCTCGTGATGAGATTAGAGCTTTGTGAAACAATTTGCCCTTTAATTGCTGAAAAAAAGCAAATCAATGTAACCAATAAATAAGAGTCATGCCTTGTGGGTGATAACGCCTGCCTATGACTTTATTCTAAGCTTGCACTTAGAAACTAAGCAGTGCCAGGCCTGTTTATTACAATACAAAGCAGAGTTTGAAGGGACCTTGGAGATCTTCTAGTTCAACCCCCTGCCTAGGCAGGAAGCCCTATACCATTTCAGACAAATGGCTATCCAACATCTTCTTAAATACTTCCAGTGTTGGTGCTTTCACAACTTCTGGAGGCAACTTCTGTTCCACTAATTGTTCTAACTGTCAGGAAATTTCTCCTCAGTTCTAAGTTGCTTCTTGATTAGTTTCCACCCATTGCTTCTTGTTCTACCCTCAGGTGCCTTGGAGAATAGCTTGACTATCTCTTCTTTGTGGCAACCCCTGAGATATTGGAACACTGCTATCATGTCTCCCCTGGTCCTTCTTTTCATTAAACTAGACCTACCCAGTTCCTGCAACCGTTCTTCATATGTTTTAGCCTCCAGTCCCCTCATCATCTTGGTTGCTCTCCTCTGCACTCTTTCTAGAGTCTCCACATCTTTTCTACATCGTGGCGGCCATAACTGAATGCAGTATTCCAAGTGTGGCCTTACCAAGGCCTTATAAAGTGGTATTAACACATCACGTGATCTTGATTCTATCTATTATTTGAATGGAGAATAGGAATGCCAGATTTTGGACTAGACTAGGAAATCAGAAGCGATTATGGAAACAGAGAAGGACAATCATTTTATACTGTGGGTAAGAAAACCACACAGATGTACCTGTGCAGTTGGAGGTGGGCATTCATAGCTTCCTATTTCTGATCATCAGCTACAGGGAGAATGAGGTCCCTCTGAATATGTAGCTACAGAAAGAGCTTAGTTCCTGCTTGACCTGCTGCAGTGCACGTTGGGTGTGATTTGTGTTGGGTGTGATTTGTGTTTGGTAGATAACCCGTACTCCCATTTCAGTATTGTCTTCAGGCTTTGAAATATTTGTCTCCATGTCGAAGTACAAAGTTCAGCAGTTCCCCCGTAAGATAATCTACCGTGACCCCTGTTGTATCCTACAAATGTTCTTGTAGGTATCCAGTTGAAGCCTGCCACCGCAGCAGAGTCAGACAGTGGGGGGGAACATGGGCCATTCCTGGAGTCTGGGGAAGGCTCGAACAGAAGGCTCTGTTCCCAGTGCGCGCAGGCGCCTTATTATGGGGGAGGTCTTATTATTTTTGAGGTGCAGGAGGCGGCGAGTGTGGTCCGCTCATGGCTGCTGCTGTGTTGCAATATTTTCGGGGAGGGCTTATTTAAGCGCATTTGCTCAAAAGCCTGATTGGGCTTATTATCCAGGGAGGTCTTATTTTCAGGGAAACAGGGTATATAGCACTGTCTGTTGGGGATATTAGCATTTCTGAATTAGTTCTAAGACGGTGTCAAACTCAAGGCCCAGGGACTGGATCTAATAATAATAATAATAATAATAATTTTTAATTTATAACCCGCTCTCTCTCCCCGAAGGGACTCGAGGCGGGGCATAGGGAATTAAAAATACAATTAAAAACCACAAACAAAGTACAATGTTAAAACGAATTAAACTAACCCTGCGCTAAAAGCCCATATAAAACTAAAACTAAACCCTAAAAACCCCTAAAAACAGTTTAATTACCCTAGGCTGGCCAAGCAGAGGAAGTGTGTTTTTAATTTTTGCCGGAAGGAGCGGAGGTCCGTGGTTGTTCTAATTTCAGGGGGAAGATCGTTCCAGAGGGTCGGGCCCGCCACAGAGAAGGCCCTTCCCCTGGGCGTCGCCCGCTGGCATAGCCTAGTGGACGGCACCCGGAGAAGTCCCTCTCTGTGGGAGCGAATCAGCCGCAGGGATGTATGGGGCAGGATGCGATCCCGCAGATAGCTAGGTCCCGTGCCATGGAGCGCTTTGAAGATGATAACCAACACCTTGAAGCGCACCCGAAAGACGACAGGCAGCCAATGCAGCTCGCGCAGGAGCGGTGTTACATGGGAAAACCTGGATCTGGCCCATGGGGGTGCTTAGATCTGGCCTGTGGGGGCCACCATGGAAACAGCAAATGACGAGCCCGCAGTGTCTCAGCCAGCGACAAATGGGGCTTGGGAGGGTTGCGTACAGCCCTCCCGAGCTCCATTTTCACTGGCAGAAGGCTGCGGGAGGTCGTCGCAGCTGAAAACTGAGCTCGGGAGCCCGTTTTCACTGGCAGAGCGCTCGGTCCACCACAGGCGGCCCCGACACGAGTGACAGAGAGCTGGTCATGCCCACTGTTAGGATATTCAGCCTTATATTGGGTTGACAATATATATGAGCCTATGTTCTTAAAGAGTATATGTAGCTTTAAGAACTGTGTTGAATTCTGATTGGCTGTGCTTCTCAGCTCTACCATAAAGGAAGCTCAGGAACACAGTCCATTCCTTTTTCGATTCCATTTGAATCTTGTTCTTACTGTTTGCTGCGGAAGAGTTGAAGACTGAAGAAGTATTTGTTTTGCATCCCTGTAAGATAACTCTGTGTTTTGGTGAAGGACTGTTATTGTTTGAGAAGTTAAGTTTCACTGGTCGGAAGAAGCATTTTAGTTGCTACAAAGTAAAGACTATTTATTATCTTACTATCACTGTTTTAGAGTTTGCTTGTGGTTAAAGCAACGTCTCTCTTTACTGTCCGGTGTATTACACTATTCCGTATTTATTTTCAAACGGGTGTTTGTGACCCCCTAACACTGGTTACGGGACCAGAGTTGTAACACTGGTTCTGAACCCAGAGTTGCTAACACCCACCCCTGGCCACGTTAACTCCTCCCCCACCTCCACCCCGAGGTCAAACACAACCCTGATGCGGCCCTCAATGAAATCGAGTTTGACACCCCAGCCTTGCTTATCTTGTTTTTTGTTCGTTTTTGACGCGCGGGAAAGCTATTCCGTTAAATGAGCAGCTTTCGTGTGGTTTTCAAGTTGACAGAAGGCGCCACTGGGAGGTTAATCCCTGTCATGAGCCCGAGAATGTCATTATGCGTATCTTTGATGAAACTCATTACCTGGACAGATGGAGTAGGAATGTTTCCTCTTCGGGTTTTGAATAATTCATGGCCGCACGGGTTATTTTTCAATTTAAAAAAAAAACAAAAACCCTGATATCTTGTTCCTATTCCGGAAGATTATGTGAAATAACTTGAGACTATTTTTAGCCTTAGTAGCTGTTGTTGTTTTTTCCTGAACCTCTGCTGTGACTTTTCACTGTTCCCGTGTTGGTGTCATTTCTGAATAGAGAGAGTTTCATTGTGTAACACAGGGGTAGTCAACCTTTTTATCCCTACCGCCCACTTTGGTATCTCTGTTAGTAGTACAATTTTCTAACCGCCCACTGGTTCCACAGTCATGGGGATGTATAAAGTAGGGAAGTCAATTAAATTAAAAAGAGGAAAGTGCTTCAGTATTGGACAAAGCCCCTACCACACACCATGAAAGCTGGAACGCCCACTAGTGGGCGGTAGGGACCAGGTTGACTACCACTGGTGTGACAGGAACAGATGGGAATTCTGGGAGAGCTGGGGCCTTGCTTGAAACTTGATTCCATCAGTGGCCATAAAGTTGGTTTCTTCAAAAGTCTGCCTTTTTTTTTTTTTTATATTGAAAAAGTTTTATTGAGTTTTACAATTTTTCGAATAGGGTAGGGTAAGGTGACATAGGGAAATATTTTGAGAACTTTCACGTCGAGATCGTTGGCCCCCTCCGGGGCTTCATGACAAAACATAGATAATACATATTTCAATAATACTACAAGGTGAATAGAAGTGCATACATCGTTATAAAATTCTATGCTAGCAATCGTGTACAAACATCCAAACAAAAGTTATACTGCATTAAAAAAGTCATTTTTTAGATCTAAGTCTCTTAGCAATTGTATCTTCTTGTTCTCCTCCCTGGCCCCCAGTGGGCGAGGCCGTAGCCCCCTCTGCTCCTCCAGTTTCATCCTCCAGGATTGAGGAATGTTTTTTAAGAAAGCTTCCGCCTCAGCAACTGTTTTAATCCTTACTCTTCCTCCTTCCCAGAACACCAACATCCCTTCTGGCATCACCCACTTAAACCAAATCCCCTGTTTAAACAATTTTTTAGATAAGAAGGAAAAAAGTCTGCCTTTCTTATGGCAATCGCCACTACTATCAGTCTGCACCAGGCATGTCAAACTCAAGGCCCGTGGGCTGAATCTGGCCTGCAGAGGGCTTAGCTCTGACCCGTGAGGCCGCCCTGGAAACAGTGAAGGACCGGCAAACGGTGCCTCTGCCAGCAAAAATGGAGCCCGGGAAGGCCACACGGGGCCCTCCCTAGCTTCATTTTCACTAGCAGAGGGCTGCAGGAGGTCGTCGCAGCTGAAAACGGAGCCCAAGAGGGACAGATGCAGCCCTCCTGGGCTATGTTTTTGCTGACAGAGGGCTGCAGGATATTGAGCTGGCTATGTTCATCCTGCCCACTTCGCTCCCTGAGGTCAAACAGAACCCTGATGCAGTTTATAGATAGGTAGGTAGGTAGATAGGTGATACATACATGATAGATGGATGGATGGATGGGTGGATGGATGGACAGATAGATAGATGATGGATAGATGATGGATAGGTGATGGATGGATGGATGGATGGATGGATGGATGGATGGATGGATAGATGATGGATAAGTGATAGATAGATGATGGATAGGTGATAGATAGATGATAGATGGATGGATGGATGGATGGATAGATAGATAGATGATGGATAGGTGATAGATAGATGATGGATAGGTGATAGATAGATAGATAAAAAGATAGATAGATGGATGGATGGATGGATGGATGGATGGATGGATAGATAGATAATGGATAGGTGATAGATGATAGATATATGGATGGATGGATGGTTGGATAGATAGATAATGGATAGGTGATAGATGATAGATATATGGATGGATGGATGGATAGATAGATGATGGATAGGTGATAGATAGATAGATAGATAGATAGATAGGCAGGGGAGGTGGGGTAGCGGTCATTATCAAGGAAGGCCTTGAGCCGAGAGAGACCATTGTGCCTCAGACTACCGGCTGTGAGTCCCTCTCTGTGAAGTGGGGCCTAGGGAGGCAGTTGGGCTTGCTGGTTGTATACCTGGCTCCCCGCTATGTAGCAGCAGCCCTGCCCGAGCTGCTGGAGGTGATCGCTACGGTGGCAGTTGAGACCCCCAGACTTTTAGTCATGGGGGACTTTAATCTGCCATCGGTGGGCGAATCATCCGTGGCAGCTCGGGAGTTCATGGCTTCCATGACGGCCATGGACCTGACCCAAGTAATTCAGGGCCCCACTCACGAGGGTGGACATACGCCGGATCTCATCTTTGTCTCAGACCAATGGAAGAGTGATCTGGGTATAGGGGACATAGTCATCACGCCCTTGTCATGGTCAGACCACTCACTTCTCCGGCTCGACTTTCCGACCGCTGCTCCCCTCCGCGGGGAGGCAGAACCAGAGTCACCAATCTGGTACCGCCCCAGGCGCCTGATGGACCCGGATGGGTTCCAGACAGCGCTTGGGCCATTTCCTGTTTCCCTGACCCGCGCCCCGATCGAGGACCTCACGGCCGCATGGAACATTGCGGCCGTGGGAGCCTTGGATCGGGTCGCGCCCTTGCGGCCTCTCTTGCGGCGGCGAACCACCCTGGCTCCTTGGTTTACTGAGGAGCTGCGGGTGATGAAACGCCGCAAGAGATGCCTAGAGGGAAGATGGAGGTCTAGCCGTTCTGAATCTGACCGGACACAGGTAAGAGCCCATTTACGGACTTACATTGTGGCGCTGAGAGTGGCCAAACGTCATCATTGTGCCACTCTCATAGCATCCGCAGAAAACCGCCCTGCCGCCCTGTTTAGGGTGACCCGCTCCCTCCTCCAACAGAGGGAGCGGGAAGCCCCACTACAGGGTAGAGCAGAGGAATTTGTGACTTTTCTGCAGGAGAAAACCGCTCAGATACAGAGTGAGCTAGCCCCCATTCATGGCCCAGTGGGATGCCACGAGAGAGATCTTGTTTGGGAGGAGTTTGACTCCGTTACTTCCGAAGATATGGACAGGTTACGTGGGCGACTGCGAGCCACCACATGTTTATTGGACCCGTGCCCCTCCTGGCTTGTACTGGCATCCTGGGAGGTGACACGAGGCTGGCTCCAAGAGGTTGTCAACGCATCCTTGAGTGAGGGTTCCTTGCCTGCTTCCCTAAAAGAGGCCATGGTGAGGCCCCTCCTCAAGAAGCCCTCTTTGGACCCAGCTCTTTTAAACAACTATCGTCCAGTCTCCAACCTTCCCTTTTTGGCGAAGGTTGTTGAGAGTGTGGTGGCACAACAGTTTCCCCGTCACCTGGAGGAAATTGAGTATCTAGATCCGCGCCAGTCCGGCTTTCGGCCCGGGCATAGCACCGAGACGGCATTGGTCGCGTTGGTAGATGATCTCTGGAGGGCCAGAGATGGGGGATGTTCCTCCATCCTGGTCCTATTAGACCTCTCGGCGGCTTTCGATACCATCGACCATGGTATCCTATTGCATCGGCTGGGGGGGTTGGGGGTGGGAGGCACCGTTTTACGGTGGTTCTCCTCCTACCTCTCTGGCCGATCGCAATTTGTGCGGGCAGGAGAGCAGAGGTCGACCCCGAGACCCCTCACATGCGGGGTGCCTCAGGGGTCGGTCCTCTCGCCTCTCCTGTTTAACGCATATATGAAGCCGCTGGGTGAGATCATCCGTGGTTTTGGGGTAGATTACCACCTGTACGCTGATGACACCCAGCTGTACATATCTACCCCAAACCACCCCAACGATGCCGTAGCGGTGATGTGCCAGTGCCTGGAAGCCGTGCGGATCTGGATGGGAAGTAACGGACTCAGGCTCAACCCGACCAAGACCGAGTGGCTGTGGTTTCCGGCTGCCCGATTCAACCAGCTTTCTCCAACGCTGGCCATAGGGGGCGAACATCTTGCCCCTGTGGATGGGGCGCGCAATTTGGGTGTCCTCCTGGATACCCGGCTGTCTATGGAAGAGCAAGTGACAGCCGTGGCCAGGAGGGCGTTTTACCAGGTTCGCCTGGTTCGCCAATTGCGCCCCCTATTGGATCGGGACGCCCTTCGCACAGTCACTCATGCCCTCGTGACATCCCGACTGGACTATTGTAACTCTCTCTACATGGGGCTTCCCTTGAGGTGCACCCGGAGGCTTCAGTTAGTTCAGAATGCAGCCGCGCGGGCAATTATGGGGACCACCAGGTTCACCCACGTTACACCACTCCTGCGCGAGCTGCACTGGCTGCCTGTCGTCTTCCGGGTGCGCTTCAAGGTGCTAACTATCATCTTTAAGGCGCTCCATGGCTCGGGACCTAGCTATCTGCGGGATCGGATCCTGCCCCATACATCCTCACGACCGATTCGCTCCCACAGAGAGGGACTTCTCCGGGTGCCGTCCACTAGACTTTGTCAGCGGGCGACGCCCAGGGGAAGGGCTCTCTCTGTGGCGGGCCCGGCCCTCTGGAACGACCTTCCCCCCGATATTAGAACGACCACGGACCTCCGCTCCTTCCGTATGAAACTAAAGACCCATTTCTTTCGACTGGCCGGCCTTGGATAGTCTCTCTGTCTATAGATTTTTAAATGTATTTTAATGGGTTTTAATTTTTTAGCACGGGATAACATAGTTTAATGGTGTTTTAAACTGTATATTTTGTATTGATTGTTTATATTGTTTTTAGTTTCTCCTGTGCACCGCCCCGGGTCCCTGTGGGGAGAGGGAGCGGTTAATAAATGCAAAGTTATTATTATTATTATTATAGATAGATATGGCATCCCTGCTTCAGCGAGCCTTAGGGACATAGATCTTCGTCTATTACAAGGGTCTCCAGACATTGGCAACTTGAAGACTTGTAGACTTCAACTCCCAAAATTCCTTAGCCAGACATGCTGGCTGGGGAATTCTGGGAGTTGAAGTCCACAAGCCTTAAAGTTGCCACCTTTGGAAACACCTGTTCTATCATGAATTATGGGTTTACTGTACAGCAGTGGTTCCCAACCTATTTTTGGCCATGCCCCACCTAAGCATCTATAAAATCCTCTATGACATATAATTCTTATTTTGCTCAAAAAGGGAACGCTACTCACGCAGAGGAAGCCTAAAAGACCATTAACCTGGTTTAAACAAGGTTCAAATTCCCTCCATTAAAAATTGAATTGCCCCCCTGTGGGGCCCGGGGCCCACATTGGGAACCACTGCCCTACAGTTTCATTGAGGAGTTCTAATGTCTTAACCACTAGACTAGTGTTTTTTCAACCTTGGAAACTTTAACATGGATGGACTTCATGCTTGGCTGGAGAATTCTGGGAGTTGAAGGGCACCCATCTTAAAGTGGCCAAGTCTGAGGAACACTGCCCCAGACCAAACTGGTTTTCTTTAAAATAATGACTGCTTCATTCTGCTTTTGTGTGTGTGTGTGTGTGTGTGTGTGTGACTGCATGGCTTTTGAATTTTATCCCTATGCCCGAGTATCTGGTTGAAAAGCAGAATCGAATTATTCATATGATATGATGTAAGGGGATGAGCAATGTTTGTGATGCTTGTAAATCTAACACAATGCCTTTGTTTCTGGAATCTGTGGCTTACGGAGCGTGCTGCATGCGGTCATGTTGGTGTGATATCTCACTGTCCCTTTTGAAAGGCTGCATCCATCCACTTTTGTTTTACAGATTAGTTTTTCCTGAAGAGTCTCAGGGTGTCATCTGGAGATTATTTTCCTTGTTGGGCGACCTCAAAAATAATCTCGAGATGACACCCTGAGACTCAAGAAGCAATGGGTGGAAACTAATCAAGGAGAGAAGCAACTTAGAATTGAGGAGAAATTTCCTGACAGTTAGGACAATTAACCAGTGGAACAGCTTGCCTCCAGAAGTTGTGAATGCCCCAACACTGCAAGTCTTCAAGAAGATGTTGGATAGCCATTTGTCTGAAATGGTATAGGGCTTCCTGCCTAGGCAGGGAGTTGGACTAGATGACCTCCAAGGTCCCTTCCAACTCTGCTATTGTATTATTGTATTATTGTATAATTATGTGTGTGTATCAGCCTTTCCCCCCCCATAATATTTGAGATAAACAATGCTTAATGGAGCTCTGGTAGCAAAATGGTTAGAATGCAGTATTGCAGGCAAACTCTGCCCGCTGCCAACAGTTCGATCCTGACGAGGCTCAACGTTGACTCAGCCTTCCATTCTTCCGAGGTCTGAAAAACGAAGGCCCAAATTGTTGGGGAGGCAATATGCAAATAATGTTTAATTTGTTGAACTGTCCAGCGCTATAGAGCGGTATTTAAGTCTTAAGCGCTGTACAACTAGTCCTCAACTTAAAACCACAATTAACCCAGGCATTTCTGTCGTTAAGTGAGGCCTTTGTTAAATTGTGAAAGATGATCACATGACCTTGGGATACAGCAACGGTCATAAATATGAGTCAGTTGCCAAGAAATCTGACTTTTGCCCAAGGGGATGCTACCAAAGTTATAAGTATGTAAAATGGTCATAAGTCACTTTTTGCCGTTGTAACTTTTAACGGTTGTAAGTGAAGGGCTACCTGCAGTTTGGGATAGATAGGAATTTGAAAAAAGATCCTGAAAGAAAGCAGTGGTAAATAACTACGTATTGCTAATGAATATTGCTGACTCTCCCCATTTCAGCTGCCGTAGTTTTCATTTTCTCCATTACTGATCAGTTGCTTAGTCCCTGCAGATCCTCCTTAATAGGTCCATTCACTTAAGGAGCCATTTTTTATTCTTAGATTAGGAGGAGAAAAAAATATATAAACCTCTCCCCATTCTCCACACGTCGATCTTCTTTTCATTTATCGTTGTGTAGAGGTAGCTCTTGAATTACCTTTGAAAGAGAAATACCTTTTCTCTTCTAAGCTTTTAGAAGACAATGTACTTAACAGGGAGGTTTTTGAGAATACGTCTTTTACTGCATCAGGGTTTTATCGGATAAAGTAAAATGCAGACTTTTTTAACAGGTGGAATTTATTACAACTGTCTGCTCCCCTCGAGCTCCTAATGAATCTGGTTTTCGCCGTATGTCTTCCTTATAGTGGTTGTATGTCCCATTACGCCTAGAATAGAATAGAATTCTTTGTTGTGCTGTTTTGATGACATTTCTGATGTTAGGTGTCCATTTTAAATCTTGTGATAACGATAGAACCTAGAAACTTGAAGGTCTCTACTGTTGATACTGTGTTGTCTAGTATTGTAAGAGGAGAATTAGAATTAAAATTTATTGGATTTCTAAACCGCCCCCTCTCCCGGAAGGGACTCGGGGCGGTGTACAGGAAATTAAGAACATCTAAAACATAACAATACATACATATTTTAAACCAAATTAAATAGTTAACCCTGTACTAAAATTTTGTAAAAAACAATAAAACTATTTCCCATTAAAACCTGATTAAAACAATTTAAACTTCAGATTGGGGCGAGGAGCATGAATTAGGCCAGGCCGGCTTGATGGAAAAGATGAGTCTTTAATTTTTGGCGGAAGGAGCGGAGGTCCGTGGTCGTTCTAATTTCGGGGGGTAGGTCGTTCCAAAGGGTTGGGCCCTTGGGTTGGGAGGTAGTATAGGAGGGTTTCTCCTAAAATCTACCACCATTTCTACGGTTTTGAGCGTCTTCAGTTCACAATTCATTTTATTTCATTTTCATTTTATTACATTTATATCCCGCCCTTCTCCACAGAGGACCCAGGGCGGCGATTGCACCACAATTGCACCACAAGGCTAGTTGTTCAACCTCCCGTCTGCATGTGGATTCAGCGTTGTCTTCAATGAGACCAATCACTGTTGTATCATCTGCAAACTTCAGTATTTTAACAGAGGGAACTTTTGAGATGCAGTCATTGGTCTATAAAGAGAAGGGAAGTGGAGAGAGCACACAGCACTGTGGGGTGGGGGGACTCCTGTGCTAATTGTACAGGTATCGGATGTGATTTTGCCTAGGATTAGAACCGCCAGAGACATTTGCATGCTGCCGAATACTTACTTCTTGCCAACCAATGGACAGATGGAATTGTGGGGTTCGCCTCATCTTTCCGGATCAGGCAAAAATGGGGGAGTTTGGCCGCCCGGGCGTCTTTTTCGGGAGAAGCGGGTTGATTTAGAAGGCCAACAGCAGAGCTGTTTTCCCTGCTGTCTCTTCGAATTTCCTCGTTTCTCGGCGTTTCCCTGATTCATTTACTTCTGACAGAAACACTTTGCTTTTCAGTGGCAGACGCGTAGGTTAGTAGTGACGCACGCTGTCCTTGAAATTATTGTTTGACTGATTTTCTTTTTTTTTTTAAGAGGAGTCCCGCTTATTGTTAAGGTTAGATTCGGTTCAGTTTTCAATGTGTTGATTCTCAAGGAAATCATAGCCAACCGGTCACAATCCCAAATAAATGTATGACATCGCGGTGATAGCAGTGGTGGGTTATCACCGCTACGCTTCGGTACAAGCGTACCGGTGCCTGCTGGGAGCACCGAGTATCGTTCCGGTACGGTGCTCCTGAGGGCCCGCCCACCCGCACTCCTTACCAGTATTTGAGCTCTTCGGCGCTTCTATGCACGGAGCGTACGGCGCCTGCACCGAGCAGTTGGAGCATTGCAGAGCGTCACAGGAGGTTAGGATGCATGCACGTACTGTGGTGGATGCCGGGCCCTGTTGCACTATACAGGTTGCAACGGGATCCAGAACCCACCACTGGGTGATAGCCTCTTTGTTGTTGTTGTTGCCTTCAAGTCATTGTTGATTGCTGAGGACCGTCTGGACAATTGTCTTCAGTTTTCTTAGGTGAGATTTTGAAACTAGCTCGCCACTGCTTTTTTCTTCCTAGAACTGTGAGGGTGAACCTATGGCCCGCGTCTCACAGGTGGCATGTAGAGCCCTCTCTGGGTGCACGCCAGCCGTTGCCCCAGCCTACCTCCACCATGATTCGCACGCGCCTCCCAACAGCCAGCAGGTCTTTGAGTCCCTGCCGTGCATGCGTGTGGGGTGTGTGTGCAAGCGGGGACGCGCGTGTGCATGCACAGAGAAGGTGGAGTGCATGCATGGGGGGCACTCACATTGCATTTTGGGGCCTCGCACAGTGCCCCCTTGCCCTGTTTTGGTTTCCAGGTTGGTGCAGGAGGCCTTCCAGGCCCAAAATGGATGGGTGGGGGCGCATGCGTGGGTGCTGGGGTACATGCGCGAGGTCGTGCGCAGGGGCAGGTTGTGCAGGGGTGTCACACATGCATTGCATTACAATACAATACAATACAATACAATACAATACAATAGCAGAGTTGGAAGGGACCTTGTAGGTCTTCTAGTCCAACCCCCTGCGTGGGCAGGAACCTTATACCATTTCAGACAAATAGCTATCTAACATCTTTTTAAAGACTTCCAGGGTTGGGGCATTCACAACTTCTGGAGGCAAGCTGTTCCAGAGGTTAATTGTTCTGGAATTATGGGTGTGGGTGTGCACACGCTTTCGGCACATGACAAAAAGGTTAACCATCACTGTCCTTGGACTTTCACTTATTTATATGGCATATGGCCGTGATGGCGAACCCATGGCACGGGTACCACAGGTGGCACGTGGAACCATTTCTTAGGGCACGCGAGGCGTTGCCCTCTCAGCTCCAGCGCGCATGTGTGTGCTGGCCAGCTGATTTAGGCCTTCTTTTGAGGCCGTTTTTCACCCTCTGGAGGCTTCAGGGAAGCTCCTGAAGACTCTGGAGGTGGGGAGGGGGAGGCTGTTTCCACCCTCCCCGGGCTCCTAGAAAGCCTCTGGAGCCTGGGGAGGGCGAAAAACGTGCGCCAAAAGCAGGGGGTCGCGCACATAGCATTATGGGTGTGGCACGCCTACGCACAACCCCCCCTGCGCTTCCCCCCGCTTTTGGCACGCGAGCCAAAAAAGGTTAGCCATCACTGGCATATGGCATCTAATAGACATAAATTTAGGCTACTTAGCAGTGAGGTCCGTAATCTTGGACAGGTCGACACTCTTCAGCACAGAGGCTTTTATCCTGAAGTGGATTTGGGATAGCCGTAACAGTAATAGCAATTAGCGAGAGTTAATTTTTCTGGAAAGTGCTTTCTTTTACAGCATGGCAGTCCTGGCCTACTTTCCCAAGCTTCGAGTGACTATCTTAATTTACCGCATGCTGTGTGGTGGCAAGACCTTTCTAAATTGTAGATGGTGGGAACATTTCCCATTTATTCCAGCGAGGAAAAAAGAATGCGTTTTTTTTCTACGATGACTTCGAAGATGCAAGTCAACCCCGCCAGCATTTCCAGCAGATGCCTGCTGAGTGATGGGTTTGAATAACAGTTTTTTGGCTCCGCTTTGTGCTGTAAATATATTAAGGCGTCTGGCAAGAAAATCCCTAAAATCTGTTTGTTAAGAACAGTTAATTCTAATTTTGTTAATGGAGGCCTTTTTAAAAAAAAATCTTAACTGATGGCAGCTGAATAATCAGAACCAAAGTTCCCTGTTTTCTTATGCTCCAGTGTTAACGAACATCAACAAGTTGAATGGTTTAAGTTTGGGTGAGTTTTGAAAGAAAAAGAATTGAGACACTTCTTCTTTCAGATACGATTTGGAAGGTTTTGGATCTTGCAGAAACCCAGCATTTTCTCTGTTCATTAAAGCATCCCCTTCTTTTTTAGACTTCTGTGCGAGGCTGGCAAAAAAAAATAAGATGCAGCCACTTTAATAATATGTCCCCTGAAGCCTGTATCGTTCTATTAAATGAGTATTTTATTCTCAGCCTTTTATTCCCTTTCCTTAACTTAAATATTCATTTCCAGTTTGGTGAAAGATTATTATTTTTTGTTCATCGAAACCGCCAAACAGTTACGATGTAAGTTTAAATTGATATTAATGTAGGACAATACAATACAATACAATACAATACAATACAATACAATACAATACAATACAATACAATACAATAGCAGAGTTGGAAGGGACCTTGTAGGTCTTCTAGTCCAACCCCCTGCGTGGGCAGGAACCTTATACCATTTCAGACAAATGGCTATCTAACATCTTCTTAAAGACTTCCAGGGTTGGGGCATTCACAACTTCTGGAGGCAAGCTGTTCCAGAGGTTAATTGTTCTAACTGCCAGGAAATTTCTCCTTAGTTCTAAGTTGCTTCTCTCCTTGATTAGTTTCCACCCATTGCTTCTTGTCCTGCCCCCAGGTGCCTTGGAGAATAGTTTGACTCCCTCTTCTTTGTGGCACCCTCTGAGATATCGGAACACTGCTATCATGTCTCCCCTGGTCCTTCTCTTAATCAAACTAGACATACCCAGCTCCTGCAACCGTTCTTCATATGTTTTAGTCTCCAGTCCCCTAATCATCTTGGTTGCTCTTCTCTGCACTCTTTCCAGAGTCTCCACGTCTTTTCTACATCGTGGCGACCAAAACTGAATGCAGTATTCCAAGTGTGGCCTTACCAAGGCACTATACAGTGGCATTAACACTTCACGTGATCTTGATTCTATCCCTCTGTTTATGCAGCCTAGAACTGTGTTGGCTTTTTGGGCAGCTGCTGCACACGGCTGGCTCATATTTAAATGGTTGTCCACTAGGATTCCAAGATCCCTCTCACAGTTGCTACTATTGAGCAAGGTACCACAATCATTGGATAAACACCAGAGTTGCTACCAGGAATCCACCAAGGGCTAGCTGTCTTGCACAAAAGAATACAAATTAAGGATCACGATATGCAAGGTGCAAAAAAACAATTACGTTTCCATCCATCACGGGGAAAAAACTTGCAAATGTTTTGATCGTTTCTATCAAGAAGGTGGAAGTCATAGTTGGAGTCAGTGGGCGTGTGATAAGGTGATAAGACTGCCTAAATTCAAATGATTTGCTCCAAGCTGCAGTCTGCTTTTCTATGTCCTGCTTTTAAATTATGCATCTTCCACCTAGATTATGATTCTACCTTCTCAGCTTTCTTGCACAGTGTGCCTTACCCATTGTGAGTCCATAAATCAGCTAATAAACAATTGCATACCAATCAAGCTGCGGTTTGTGCACATTTACATGAGCAGGTGGGAGGAAGGAAGGAAGGAAGGATTTATGGGGTG
Organism: Rhabdophis nuchalis; assembly: GCA_039707465.1. NCBI lineage: Eukaryota > Metazoa > Chordata > Lepidosauria > Squamata > Natricidae > Rhabdophis > Rhabdophis nuchalis. Next base: position 115,346,407 of record CM077648.1, read on the forward strand.
CACGGAGAAGCCTCTGAAATCTTTCCTCTGGGACTCGTTCATTTAGAATTAAACCACTGTGTACACTGCTCATTCCAACTGCAGTAGGAAAAGTTTGTAGATGTGCTTGGAAGCCAGAATGCTGCAAGAGTCCTATATTCCTTATTTCGTTCCAGCTGAAAAAGCTTGGCCAAAATCTTTGCAAACCGTGGGTGAAACGAGTTTGGCATTATACGATACCCAAGAACTTGGTTTATATCTCAAGATGGGTTTGGTTCTAAGTACCTATCTAGAATACATCAGCTGTGACTACCGTTTTATCCTCCCTGTAAAGCAGGGGTGTCCAACCCGATTCCATTGCAGGCCGCATTGGGGTTGTGTTTGACCTTAGGGCCTGGAGGTGGGCGTGGCCAAGGTGGGCATGGCCAGCTCAACATCACTTTTCACTCCGTTTTCAGCTGCGACAGCCTCCTGCAGCCCTCTGCCAGCGGAAATGGAGCTTGTGGAGGTCGCGCCCCCCAGGCTCCCTTTTAGCTGGCAGTGGAGTGCAGGAGGCCATTGCGGATGAAACCGGAACGTGGGTGGGGCTGCACGAGGCCTCCCCAAGTTCCGTTTTCACTGACAGAGGCACCGCAGGCTGAACCTTCACTGTTTCCAGAGCAGCTAAGTAAAGCGATACTGTTGTGGCCCGCCAGCAACCAACAGAGCTGGCAGCAGATTCGGACAGTGAGGAGGTTGGAGAGGAACATGGGCCAGTCCTGGAGTCTGGGGAAGGCTCTGATGACAGCTCTGTGTCGCAGGCAGAGAAGCGGTCAGAGCTGTATGCCAGTTATCAGCTGCCTTCAGAGTCAGACTTCAGTGAGGCAGACGAACAGCTGGAGCCGGTTCTCAGTGTGTGCATGTGCACAATTGCCAGACGAAGGGAACAGCTAAAGAACAGGGGTCGATTTGGGAGTAAGGCCACAGGTGGACAATGAATGGCCCCTCCCAGAGGAAATAAAAGAGGAGCGAAAGGGGAGTGGAGTTTGCAGGAGACCATTAGTTCGCTTAATTGGTTCGTGACTCTCCGAGACTCCTGGCCATATTCTGCAGATATCGGCCTGGCAGCTCTCCAAGCCAGATAAGGTCTGTGACTGTAAATCTCCCCTTGAGAGACTTTGCTGGATGTGAATGAGCAGAAGTCACAGTCAATTAATAAAGAGGTTTTTTTTTTTTTGTCGGGACAAGACATTTGCTTCATGCTCTTAGGAAGCCTCGGTCAGAACAGATACTTAGCTTACCTTTCCTTAACTGTGTGTAGACCAGTGTGTGTGGGGGCTTCCTCCCCCCCCCCCCCAACCTTGGCAGAATTCCCCATCCATCTATCCATCCATCCATCCGCTTTGAGTGTTGAAGTTCACAAGTCTTAAAGTTGCCAAGGTTGGACACTGCTGGTGTAGATTGTTTATCTTGAAAATATCACATGGTCTATGAAACAGCTTCATCTTTGCTTCCCTGTAGCTGCTTTTGATCTGCAGTGTTGACCTTCAAACCCTCAGTTACCTGCCTGTGGTCAGATCACCTTTAAAGAAAAATTATGAGTGGCGGAGGTTTTTAATGATGGAAAATAAAATTGCATGGATGTTAAAGCTTTTGTTTGCCAGATAGTAGTAGAGATTGCTTTTTCTGGCTTGATTTTTTTTACCCCCCCTTGAAGACTTTTTGTTTAAATTTTATTTATTTATTTATTTATTTGATTTGTAGACTGCACCCTTTCCCCGAAGGGACTCGGGGCGGTGCACAGGACTTTAAAAACATATATAAATACAACAATACAATATTAAAATAAAATTAAATAATTGACCTGCGCTAAAAATTTAAAATTTTAAAATCTTAAAACCTTAAAACCCTTTATATTAATCCCAGCAATCCCTATTAAAACAATTTAAATTTAAATTACAACCTAGGAAGGATAGATTAGGCCAGGCCGGCCAGATGAAAAAAGTAAGTTTTTAGCTTTTGGCGGAAGGAGCAGAGGTCCGTGGTTGTTCTCAGTTCGGGGGGGTAGGTCATTCCAGAGGGTCGGCCCCATCACAATGAAGTTGCTTTAATGTGGGATGCTGTTGATACCTGTCCCTTTTTCAGATCCTATTTTTCCTGATGGTTCTAAATAGCAGCCTCCTGTAATGGCATCTTACAAATGTGGACGGGTAAAGCTTGGGTCTGAGCATACCTAAATTATTCATTGTTTTGTTTATCGTAAAAGCTAAATGGGCCTTTGCTTTCATTTCATGCTGGGGGTTTTTTAATTCCATTTTTTCCCCCTATGGTTGTTGCAAGCAGGATGTTTAGTTAAATGTTCTGGCCTCTTTCCAAAATATCTTTAATTTTAAATGTTTTGTCCTTTTGGGGAGTGGAATTGGCTTAACTGTTCAAAAATGGTAGGAACATGGGATGTTTATCATACAAACAACCACGGAATCATGCCATAAAAGAATCAGGAAACAAACACTGTTCTGCAGTAATTCACTTTTCCTCCTCCTTGTATCGTCTTAATTATTTTTAAAAGATTCTGTCTTTATACAAATGTATGAACAGATGGCAAGTTGTCCCTGGAGAATATGCAGAGGAAAATCCCCATGACGGCTGCTGTCAGATCCCTTACATGATACTGCCATTCAATTGGGAGGAGGGGGGACCTCGGAGTTAAATTACTAGCAGCACCTACAACAACTTGAGATTTACGAATGGTTTACTGTCCACCGGAAAGATGGAGGTCCCAGCACTTCTGGAGGAATGTTTATAATAGCCATGTGGGATATCTTACTCTAACGTCAGACTAGAGATAGTTATGGGAATGTAGGGTTTATTCGACTCTCAAGGCAAAAGAGTCAAGGGAATAGTTTCACACTTGTGTGTTGGCCAGAATTTGCGTTCTGACAGAGGGGAGGGGTCATTATCAGTAAAATCCCACTTGCATAGCTTGAAGGCTTTCAGATGCTGCTTTGCCTCTAATGGTTACCATCCTGCTTAATTAAAGGATCCTTTTGAAATAATCCGTTTCAAGAGTCTTTACTTTCTTAGGTTAGGAGAGGAGCCATTACAGCTGCCTTAAGGCGTCCCGATATAAATGTCCTTTTCAGCCATAAAAATGGTGATTGGACTTCCGCTTCCGCATCCAGCGGCGACGGACGGGTCCTGGACTCGTCCGCCGCTTTGTTCCTTTTTCTGCCCCCCTCCCACGGGGGCGAGACACCCCTTTTTGGGGGTCTCCCATAGGGCTGGCTTGCTTGGGTCAGTTTACCCCTGCGGCAGCGGGGAAACGGCTCTTGTCTTCAGCCTAGGCGAAGAAGGGCATGCTGCGGGGGTTTCCCCTTCGCCATTGGAGAACGGCAACTCATGGTGAATTTGGAGAGAGCTGGATGTTCGGGTCGGAAGGCTCTCCCGGGGCTTTGGCTGCGAGGTGAAGAGTGAGTGATTTTGACTTTATTTCTGCTGACAGCCTGGATTAAAGAGCTTGGAGGGGGGTGTTTGTTTGTTAAACCCCCCCTCGGATTTAAAGCGGCGCTTAGAAATGGCTCCTCGTTGCGAGGAAGCGGACGTTTTCTATGTGGATTGCCTGGAAACAAGTGAAAGCAAGTGAAAGTGGTTTTGCGGCTTGTTTTTCCCCCCACAATGTATCGAAGTCCGGTTGGCTTGAAACAATTTCTTTTTTGTTATTTCTCCTGCTGGCTCTCAGTCTGGGCGGTGGAAGATGGCTCCCTTTGTTCCTGAATGACTATTTTATTTATGGAAAATTACCAACATCTCTTTGTGATCTGGACTCCCTCTGGCTATTAATGAAGAAACTTCTGGATTAATTGATTCCTTCCCTGGAGTGCCTTCTCTACTATAATTATTGATTTGGAAAAGTGTTTCTCTTCTGGTTCCTGAACTTTTTACAACCCTGATTTGAACTTTCATCTCCTGATTTGCCTCAATGGCCCCACCCAAAAAAACGCCATTTTAGTGACACTGACTTTACCATGGCACAAAAATCAGAACTGGCAGGTTTGGAACAAAGAATGTCATCTATGGAATCTGTGTTACAAACTTTGGTGCAAGAAATTAAGGCCTTGAGAGAAGATAACAGCAACTTTAAGAAGGAACTTCTGGAAACACGGAAGCAAGTGCTGGAGAACACACAGAAGACTGAAGAGGGTTGGAAGGGGGGCTGGCTGGGGCAAAGGGAGAGCTTAAAAATGTTAATAGTGAGGTTGGAGAACTAACTGGGCATATGGCTAGGATGGATTTTGAAAGGATGTCATATTTTTTGTCAATAAAACTTTTTCAATATAAAAAAAATGGTGATCAACGTTACCGCGGGCATTTTGGAAAAGGCCATATAATGAATGAAAGGGAATCCACCAAGAAAGTCAGCTGGCCAGGAATTATGAGAATTCCTTGATAAGAAGAAGTCAAGAGGCTAGGGCTACCCCCAGACTTCTAGGAAATGTTGCCATGGCCATGGACCAGAGGAGGGGAAAAAGTTATTTTTGAAGACTTAAAAAATGCCAGAGGGCTCAAAAGATACACACTTCCTTTGTTTTGGTTTTGGGACGAGCCACAGGTCAGGAAAAAAAAAAAGTCCCTTGCAAGATTTGGAAGTGGCTGTTTGTAGAGAGAACAGAATGCTTAGAAAACTAGCAAGAAAAGTTGGACCATAGAATATAGAGTTGGAAGGGACCTTGGAGGTCTTCTAGTCCAACCCCCTGCTCAATCAGGAGAGCCCATCGTGGCATGTTAATCAAAAAAGAAGACTCTCTTGTGGAGTGAGTTGATGGCAGGAGAGAGACTTCCTTTGAAAGGACTACATAAAGCCAGGAATTAAGAGGGGAAAAAATAGGGGCCAAGGAAAACGAAATTTCCTTAAGGGTTGGTTAAGGCTAGGGGGCTAGGAAGCAGAGTTGGAAGGGACCTTGTAGGTCTGGACTAGAAGACCTACAAGGTCCCTTCCAACTCTGCTATTGTATTGTATTGTATTGTATTGTATGGTAAAGATACAAAAAAGATACAGGTTCCCCTCACACATATGTGCTAATCGTTCCCGACTCTAGGGGGCAGTGCTCATCTCCGTTTCAAAATCAAAGAGCCAGCGCTGTCCAAAGACGTCTCCGTGGTCATGTGGCCGGCATGACTAAACGCCGAAGGCGCACGGAACGCTGTTCCCTTCCCACCAAAGGTGGTCCCTATTTTTCTACTTGCATTTTTACGTGCTTTCAAACTGCTAGGTCGGCAGAAGCTGGGACAAGTCCCGGGAGCTCACTCTATTATGCAGCACTAGGGATTCGAACCGCCGAACTGCCGACCTTTCTGATCGATAAGCTCAGCGTCTTAGTCACTGAGCCACATGAAGGTCCCTAGGAAGGTGTGGTAGAATCCAGGAAATCTAAAGAGTCTCTTTGAGAAGATTGGAAAAAAAGTCATCAAAGAAATATTTTTTATTTCTATTCATTAATCCAGGGCTGAGCATCTATGGCACCATTAAGACCTAGGGACTTCAACTCCCATAACTGGATGAGGAATTCTGGGAGTTGAAGTCCACAGGTGGTAAAGTTGTCATGGTTGCCCGCTCTTGCATTAGCTTTCGGTTTTGCCGCAGTTGATGCCGATGCAGCTGCGTCCTGTAGTACTGCTCTTCAAGAAGCTTCCATGGTAACCACCGTGAAGAAGAATTCCCACCGAAGTATTTGCCCATCTAGCAGCCAGATGGAACCAACTGGGCATCCGGTTTCTTCGGCTCTTCCCAGTGATAGGATCAAATACTAATGTTTGCTACAGGCAGATAGACAAAAACGGTCTTCTCCCATGAGCTCAAATCACTCGTTCTCAACTTGGCACTTTCTAATGATGCTATTTCTCCTCATCCCCACCCAGCCAGCGATGGCAGTTGTAATTCAGATCATCTGGAGCAGGGGTCTCCAACCTTTGCAACTTTAAGTCTGAAGGACTTCAGCTCCCAGACTTCTCCAGCCAGCTTTGCTGGGAGCTGAAGTCCTTCAGACTTAAAGTTGCAAAGGTTGGAGACCCCTGAGCTGGAGGACATCAACATGCAGAGGACTCAATTGTTCAGCTGCAACCCCCCCCCCCCCAAAACCCCAACCCACCAGTATATCCTTCCTCTTCTGTTCCACTCCCACATACTTCTAGTTGCTGTGGCTGAGAATATAAATAGGCAATCTAGTGTGATTGGTGGAATTCCGTTCAACCTGCCTGCTTATCCCCAAAAAATAATCACATGTTTACATTGAAATTGGTGATGCAATCTACAGAAAGCATTCGCGTGGAATACATTGAGGGTGAGGGAGAGTCATTTCCCTACGTTAAGGGGGATTCTGCGATGGACAGTTTCTTTCACCCACTGTTCATGTTTAAGTAAAAAAAAAAAGAAAATTAAAACTAAAGGAGGAAAAAAATCAAAACTAAAGGAGGGAAGACACTGAGCTTGTTGATCAGAAGAAGGTCGACAGTTCAGCGGTTCGAATCCCTAGCGCCGCCTAACGGGGTGATCTCCTGTTTCTTGTCTCCGTTTCTGCCAACCTAGCAGTTCGAAAGCATGTAAAAAATGCAAGTAGAAAAATGGGGAGCCACCTTTGGTGGGAAGGGAACAGCGTTCCATGCGCCTTTGGCGTTTAGTCATGCCGGCCACATGACCACGGAGACGTCTTCGGACAGCGCTGGCTCTTTGGCTTTGAAAGGGAGATGAGCACCGCCCCCTAGAGTCAGGAACGACTAGCACATATGCGCGAGGGGAACCTTTACCTTAAATGAGGAAGAACTGTTGCTCAACAAAAGGGACACCTGAGAGAATCCACTGAGAAGCGTGGATAACTAAAACTCTTCCAGCGGCCTTAAAAGTGGCTCAGGTTTTTGGTTCGTCTTGCTCACTGTTGTTGGCTTCCTTTAGGACTCAGTGTTTTCTCGGGTTGTTGCGCTCTGAGTCTCAAGAGCTTGCTAGATCTGGAGCCTCATGCTCCAAAGGGAACAGCGTTTATTGCCAATTGCATTCTCAGGAGGGCTAAGAGAAAAGCATTTGCATGTAGGTTTACTAACATTGCTTCTTGCTCTGCCGCCAAGGGCCTAGGAGACCTTGGTAATTGAGATGAGCCAAGACACTGAGCAGTGGTTCAGTGGCTAAGACGCTGAGCTCGTCGATCCGAAGGTCGGCAGTTTGGCGGTTTGAATCCCTAGCGCCGCGTAACGGAGTGAGCTCCCATGACTTGTCCCAGCTTCTGCCAACCTAGCAGTTCGAAAGCACGTAAAAATGCAAGTAGAAAAATAGGGACCACCTTTGGTGGGAAGGTAAGAGAGTTCCGTGCACCTTCTGCGTTTAGTCATGCTGGCCACATGACCATGCAGACGTCTTCAGACAGCGCTGGCTCTTCGGCTTTCAAACGGAGATGAGCACCGCCCCCACATACGTGTGAGGGGAACCTCTACCTTTAAGCCTTCCATCAAGCCATGGAATGAAAGAGAAAGGATGGCAGATGGCCTCTTCTCAAGCACAGAAGTAAAGCTGAATGCTGGGGGTTGTTTAGGCTTTATAGTTTCCAAGTTCAGGAGAACTAAAAAAAAGAGTCTGTTTCTCCAGCTCTGCTCCATGTTGGTGATAATGGCTTATTTAAACATTGGAAAGAATTCCCCTTTTCAGCTTCAGCCGTAGCATTGTAGAATAGACTTTGGACTAACATTACATCTCCAATGCTACAGGTGCAACATTAGGTCAGGTACAAAATCCACATTTTTGTGGAGTGGGGGAGGGTGGATTCCTGTCAACAAGGGGGGTGTGTTTGTGTGTGTGTGTGTAGTTATAGAGATAGATAAATAGATAGATAGATAGATAGATAGATAGATAGATAGATAGATAGATAGATAGATAGATAGATAGATAGATAGAAAGATAGATAGAAAGATAGATAGATAGATAGATAGATAGATAGATAGATAGATAGATAGATAGATAGATAGATAGATAGATAGATAGATAGATAGATAGATAGATAGATAGATAGATAGATAGGGTCCTGGGTCCTTTGTGGAGAAGGGCGGGATATAAATGTGATTAAAATAAAATAAAAATAGATAGATAGATAGACAGACAGACAGACAGACAGACAGACAGACAGACAGACAGACAGACAGACAGACAGACAGACAGACAGATAGATACAGAGAGAGAGAGAGAGATGTCTGTAAAGGTAAAGTTTCCCCTCGCACATATGCGCTACTCATTCCTGACTCTAGAGGGGTGGTGCTCATCTCAGTTTCAAAGCCAAAGAGGCAGCACTGTCCGAAGATATCTCTGTGGTCATGTGGCCAGCATAACTAAACGCCGAAGGTGCACGGAACGCTGTTATCTTTCCACCAAAGGTGGTTCTTATTTTTCTACTTGCATTTTTTAACATGCTTTCGAACTGCTAGGTTGGCAGAAGCTGGAGCAAGAAACGGGAGCTCATTCCATTATGCAGCGCTAGGGTTTCAAACCGCCAAACTGCCAACTTTTCTGATCGACAAGCTCAGCCTCTTAGCCACTGAGCCACCGTCTGTCTGTCTGTCTGTCTGTCTGTCTGTCTGTCTGTCTGTCTGTCTGTCTGTCTGTCTGTCTGTCTGTCTGTCTGTCTGTCTGTCTGTCTGTCTATCTATCTATCTATCTATCTATCTATCTATCTATCTATCTATCTATCTATCTATCTATCTATCTATCTATCTATCTATTTCATGGAGCTCCTGTAATGGTGGCTCTAGATAAATTCGGACTGTCAAAAGTCCCAAAGACACCGGTTTCATTTTAAGTCTGATTCATATTTTTAATCACAAATACATTTTTTCCCCTAAAAGGTTGTTGGGCTTTAACGTTATGTCTTTTTCAGACTCAAAAGATTGCATAGGCCAGGGGTCTGCAAAGTCGGCTCTTTTAAGACTGGTGGACTTCAACTCCCAGAATTCTGGGACTTGAAGTCCACCAGTCTTAAAAGAGCCGACTTTGCAGACCCCTGGCATAGGCAATTTCCCTGGTTTTTATTTTATTTTATTATTTGTGTTTTGCTTCCAAACATTCTAACAAGGCTAAGGTTCTTCGAAGGAGTGCAAAGCCCTTTCCCCCCTGTTTCACTTCCACAGGCTGCATACCTGAGCAGGTGTCACGGACGATTAGGTTAATGACTTGGAAACTTTTGAGATGTTGATGCTCTGTGGTTCAAATTACCTGGCAGGCGCAACCGGAATGGCTCAGGTGAATATGTATTCCGTTCCCCGGTGGGAAGATTTAATCGCTGCTGAAAGGCTCGTAACGTTTCCAGTTTGCAGCATGATGCATATGCGCAGGAACGAGAGCGGCTGTGGGATGTGTAAAAAAAAGGAGGAAGCGTGGAAGCCCCATAAGCTTTTTCCAATACACTTAAAAGAGTGTTTTCTTTTCAGTTTACTGCAGCGTTACTTTGGGCTCGAAGTTTCTAGGTCCCTTGGAGCTTTCTGGTTTTTTAACCCACCACTAGAATTGATTTCCTGTATGAGTTTGATCTACTCTTTTTCCCCCCCCCTTTCTTTTAAATTGTGGCAAAGAACAGAGGTTCGTGTCCTGAACTGGGGAGAAACGGGCCCGTTTTAGAAGGCTTTCTTTGCAAAGGGGGCCATCATGCGAACTTCGGAGCTTTGCAAGAGATCTGAGAGAGGATGCCCAGTTGAGGCTGCTCCTGTATCCGTACCGTTGCCACGCATATGCTCAGGAAGGTAGCGGAGCGGCTGCGTTGCTGCGATTCCAGCTTATCCGAAGGCAGCCGTGAAAGCGGTCGGGGTAGGGATGAAACCTGTTGGCATTCCAGGAGAGCAGCTGCTGGCTTTGATCTGCTTAACCAGCAATGATGATTCAGGTCTTGCAGACTGTGAAGGAGCTGGTATCGCCAGCCAGACGTAGATCAGGCACTGCCAAGAAAGGTAGGAAAAGTCCTTAGAAAAAACAACCAAACCTCGTATAGTTAGGGCATTCACCTAATTTATTCCTGCCCGAACCTCATATCCTTGTTGGGCAATCGACTTCTTTCCTGGGGGCTTCGGCTGTCTTTATTTCAAGTTTGCATGTTGGATTCCGTGGCTGCAGCCTTGCTTGGAGCAGTGATAAATTCGGTCTGATTAACAATGAAAGAGAATTTTAATCACTTTCGAAAAAACCCCAAAGATGGATGCTAAGGATGTTTAATAATATATAACGGCAAGGATCGTATCCTTTTTTCCCCCCTCTCCCCCATTCTCCAGCCAAAGCTGTCAGGGCAATTGATGAGAAGACTAAATTTTCTCTGAATGCATGAATACTAGGCATATCATCCTGTAGCTTGCAATATTCTATTGAAATAAAGGACGAGTATCTGTTTTTCTTGGTAAAATCCCACTGTACGCTTTTAAAAAGCTGCAAAAATGCCTCTAATCCCATGACACTACTTGCTTTGATATAATTCTGTTTCCAATTTTATGTTTCCATTCATTGATTCTTATTGCATACAAGGGATTAAGTAAAAATGCTGTCCATTTTAATATATGTAATTGTTTTTATAGATGCATGGGTAAGGGGGAAAAAAATATTGCAGCCCTAAGGAAACTTGTTTAGCATTTCTGGCATTGCTTACCGAAGTAATTAAAATTGTATTCTCACAAATCAAAGTACTTGTTAAATCGGTCACATCTTTAAAATCAATATACCTGTCTCAAATAATGCTTTAAGGCTGGACTGGACTTTATTTCTAATCAGGTATGGTTAATTATGTGCTATTAAACAGCTGTTTCTCTAATTAAATCCATATGTAAACAGTAGGCATTTTATAATAAAAATGTTAAAGATCAGCTTCTTGCTTTTTGGATAACTGCCATAATGACGTTCCTTCCCTCCCTCCCTCCCTCCCTCCCTCCCTCCCTCCCTCCCTCCCTCCCTATCTCTTCATTTATATTCTGTTGGAGCTATTCCCTAACTTTGTTCTTGATATTAATATTCAATTGCGTCCTTTACATGTGGCTTGAGAGCATTTGTGATTTGTGTATGGGTACATATGTTGCCTGTACTGTGATGGAACAAACATGCATTGATGTAAAAGTGAAAATGTGGACTGCAGAGAATTCTCCTTTCGTGCCAACCAGAATCAAAAGTTGTTTTTCACTCATTGTGAAGACATTTTAAGAGTATTAGATTAGATTAACAGAGTTGGAAGGGACCTTGTAGGTCATCTAGTCCAACCCCCTGCCCAAGCAGGAGACCCTACACCATTTCTGACTAATAGCAATCCAGTCTCCTCCTGAAGGCCTCCAGCGATGAACCTCCCACAACTTCCGAAGGGAACTCCTGTTCCATTGGTTGATTGTTCTCACTGTCAGAAAATTCCTCCTTATTTCCAGGTTGAATCTCTCCTTGGTCAGTTTCCATCCATTATTCCTTGTCTGGCCTTCGGGTGCTTTGGAAAATAGCTTGACTCCTTCTTCTCTGTGGCAGTCCCTCAAATATTGGACGACTGCTATCCTGTCTCCCCTGGTCCTTCTCTTCACTAGACTAGACATGCCCAATTCCTGCAACTGTTCACCGTGTGTTTTAGCCTTCAGTCCCCTAATCATCCTGGTTGCTCTTCTCTGCACTCTTTCTAGAGTCACAACATCTTTTTTATAGTGTGGTGACCAAAACTGGATGCAGTACTCTAGGTGTGGTCTTACTAAGGCTTTATAGCGTGGTATTAGTCCCTCCCTTGATCTTGATTGAGTCCCTCTGTCAATTTAGGATTGCATTGACTTTTTTGGCTGCCGCTGCACACTGCTGGCTCATATTTAGCTGGTTGCCCACTAAGGCATTCTTAGTATATTCCTAGGCCTTCTCTTCAAGACCCCATAATCTACTTAGCTGGAGTTCTGTCTCTGGTATCAGCCATTAGGTTTTATGTTTGGGACAGCGAAAAACTCTTTGATTTTACAGACGTTTATTGTGGATGTACTGTAATCCAATATTTTTCAATCTGTAGGAGACGTGTGCTTTGCTACTGGAACAAATTAGCTTTCTCTCTTGTAATGGATGGATCTTACATGGAAGCCAGCTTGCGTTATACTCAGAGGGACTTGTACTTCAGTCAAGATGGATGGATGAAATTATCGGGCTCTACCCTTTGGCTATATCCCGTCCAGAAACCTAAGCCCAAGATAATGACACTTGGTTGTTTTGTGAAGCATTATGTCATATTTCCCCCCCAAAATGGCATGAAATATGAATTAAACAGTCCCCTAACTTGTAGCCACTACATAGAGACGCATTGTTTTTCTCAGGGCACTAATTGAGCGTGACCTTTGGCCATTGATAATATGCCAAGACAATGCTGTGTGGTATAAGTCAGCGTAATTAACATTTTTAATAATTAAAAAAACATCCCACTGTAAATGACTTGATGCTGAGAATTCCAGGACATTAAAACGAAAGGTTAATTCAATCAGAGTAAAGAATGGCAAGTTAACTTTTATGGTTCTCAGAAAGTTTCTTGCAAGTGGCGCTTAGGCGTTCTTCTCCTTTGCCTTAGATTGCTGATAAAACAGTAAACGTATTATTTTGGTTATGCGAGATACACTATATTGCCAAAAGTATTCGCTCACCCGCCTTTACTCGCATATGAACGTACAGTAAGCGACATCCCATCCCTAATCCATAGGGTTCAATATGACGTCGGTCCACTGTGCACTGTTCTTGAGCTAATCTGAAGGCCACCTGAAGTTTGGAGGTCTGTAGCGATTGACTCTGCAGAAGGTTGGCGACCTTCGCACTAGGCGCCTCAGCATCTGCTGACCCCGCTCCGTCCGTTTACGTGGCCTACCACTTCGTGGCTGAGTTGCTGTCATTCCCAAACACTTCCACATTCTTATAATACAGCTGACAGTGGACTGTGGAATATTTAGGAGCGAGGAAATTTCACGACTGGATTTGTTGCACAGCTGGCCTCCGATCACAGTTCCACGCTGAGCTCCTGAGACCGACCCATTCTTTCACCAATGTTTGTACAAACAGTCTGCATGCCTAGGTACTTGATTTTATACACCTGTGGCCATGGAAGTGATTGGAACACCTGACTGATTATTTGGATGGGTGAGCAAATACTTTTGGCAATATAGTGTATGTACAGTATGTACCGTATTTTTCGGCGTATAAGACACACTGGAGTATAAGACGCACCAAGATTTTGAAGAGGCAAATTAAAAAAAAAAAGTTTTTGCACTCTGCAGACCTCCCAAAAATGGCCCTGTTTTTTTTTAAAGAGCATGCATAGCCTTTAGGGGGCTTCCAGAGTGCGCCTGGGAGAAGGACCGGGGGGGGGGGGGATGAGCAAAAAACCAGCCCTTTTTTGTCAAAAAAGGGGATGCATAGCCTTTAGGAGGCTTCTAGAGTGCTCCTGGGGGTTGGGGGGGGGCAAAAAAATTTGTGCCCTCCCCAGCCCCCAGGAACACTCTGGAAGCCTCCTAAAGGCTATGCACTGCCATTTTTGCAAAGGGAGGGCGGGGTTTCAGGAGACAAAAAAATGCTGTATTCAGTGTATAAGACGCATCCAGATTTTCACTCTCTTTTTGGGGGGGGAAAGGTGCGTTTTATACTCCGAAAAATATGTCACATATGTGTGTGCTCAACCCCCCCCCCCCCCAAACAATTTAGCATTCTTTTTCTTAAGATAAACTCATGGCCAAAAAGAAGGGATCTTAAAAAGAATTATTATTATACAATACAATACAATAGCAGAGTTGGAAGGGACCTTGTAGGTCTTCTAGTCCAACCCCCTGCGTGGGCAGGAACCTTATACCATTTCAGACAAATGGCTATCTAACATCTTTTTAAAGACTTCCAGGGTTGGGGCATTCACAATTTCTGGAGGCAAGCTGTTCCAGAGGTTAATTGTTCTAACTGTCAGGAAATTTCTCCTTAGTTCTAAGTTGCTTCTCTCCTTGACCAGTTTCCACCCATTGCTTCTTGTCCTGCCCCCAAGGTGCCTTGGAGAATAGTTTGACTCCCTCTTCTTTGTGGCACCCTCTGAGATATCGGAACACTGCTATCATGTCTCCCCTCTTCTCTTCATCAAACTAGACATACCCAGTTCCTGCAACCGTTCTTCATATGTTTTAGCCTCCATTCCCCTAATCATCTTGGTTGCTCTTCTCTGCACTCTTTCTAGAGTCTTCACATCTTTTCTACATCGTGGTGACCAAAACTGTATGCAGTATTCCAGGTGTGGCCTTACCAAGGCACTATACAGTGGCATTAACACTTCACGTGCTCTAGATTCTATCCCTCTGTTTATGCAGCCTAGAACTGTGTTGGCTTTTTTGGCAGCTGCTGCACACGGCTGGCTCATATTTAAATGGTTGTCCACTAGGATTCCAAGATCCCTCTCACAGTTGCTACTATTGAGCAAGGTACCACCTATACTGTACCTGTGCATTTTGTTTTTCTTGCCTAAATGTAGAACCTTACTTTTTTCACAATTGAATTTCATTTTATTAGATAATGCCCAATGTTCAAGTTTGTCAAGATCCTTCTGTATCTGAAGCCTATCTTCTGGAGTGTTGGCTATTCCTGCCAGCTTGGTGTCGTCTGCAAATTTGATGAGTTCCCCATTTATCCCCTCATCCAAATCATTAATGAAGATGTTGAAGAGTACTGGGCCTAAAACAGAGTCTTGGGATACTCCATTGCATACTTCCTTCCATGTAGATTGTTAAATTCCTTCTATGTAGAATTGTTCAATTCCTTCTAAGCAGACTAATAAACCGGAGTATTCCCATCCCTCTGTTGAACTGAACTCAAGGGAAAGTGCTGGCTTTATGAGATGGGCCTGGGGCCTGAACCCCCAAGAGTTCCCAAAGTTCATGGGAATATTTGTCTCAATATTTTTCATTTGTACGTTAGAACATCCTTAGGTACCTGAGGAAGCATCAAGTAACCTTTGTAGCAAAAGCAAGTGAGAGATTATCAAAGATAGGATCCCTTTCAGATACATCAAGTAAGTATTCTAAATTAATAAAATAGAATAGAATTCTTTATTGGCCAAGTGTGATTGGACACACAAAGAATTTGTCTTTGGTGCATATAGATAGATAGATAGTGTACATCTATCTATCTATATATTTTATATTTTATTTCTATATAAATAAAAATGTAAGCCACTTTTCCCAGCACCATTATAACTTTGAAAGGTGACTAAATGCACTATTGTAAGTGCATCCTATATTTGGTAATTATGTAACTTGTATTTTTCCGACTATAAGATGCACTAGCGTATAAGACGCATCTTGATTTTGAAGAGGTAAATTAAAAAGTTTTTGCACTCTGCAGACCTCCCAAAAACCTTCTGCATGTCTCGTTTTTTGTGAAAAACAGGGTATGCAGAGAGTTTGAGAGGCCTGCAAAGTGCTCCTGGGGGGAGGGTAAAAATGAGCAAAAAATGGCCCGTTTGTTGCAAAAACGAGCCTGGGTTTTTGTGTGTGCAAAAAACGGCATGCATAGGCTTCGGGAGGCTTGCAGAGTGCTCCTGAAGGGGCCAAAAATGAGCAAAACCCAGGCCATTTTTTGCTCGTTTTTGCCCTCCCCGGCCTCCAGGAGCACTTTGCAGATCTCCCAAACCTCTGCACATCCATTTTTTGCGAAGGGGGTGGGGGAGGCCAAAAATGCTGTATTCAGTGTATAAGACATACCCAGATTTTCACCCTCTTTTTGGGGCGGGGGAAGGTGCGTCTTATACTCCAAAAAATATGGTAATTATAGATCTTTCTACCTGAAGCTGGGGTAATTAAGATTTTCAAGGGAGTAGCTGGCAATACCTATGAAAAAAAATAGGGACTTAAATCTTTAAGGAATATAACTGCATCCCAGATCCTTCAAGACGGTGTGTTAGGGCGTAATTATGTTCTTTTTTTCTGAATTAGTCTGATGAGAGTCAGAAACTGAAAGGGAAACCGAAGAAAAATAGTAATTCATTGCTGTAATGAAAATGAGATAACAGCCATGGGTTTAAATTGAGCATTGAAAGTAATATATTGTTTTGGCCCTGATCTGTGATTAAAACTAGTAGTGCAATAAAAACAAAAGCCAATTAATCTAGATATATTAAAACCTTTCCTTTTCTCTTGATTTTTTAAAAATTCAATCCTCACATTTTGTCTTCATTAGGCCTAACAATTTTTAGAGTTATTAGTTGGTTATAGAATTTTCGGCTGATTGATTACACAAATGGAGTAATCATTTCTGTTTAAATAAATTGACATATTCCTAGAATTTTTAAGCAGCAGTCCTTTTTTTGAGATGTGGGAGCAACTATGTGAAAACTGGCAGTTTAATGAAATAGAAGCTGTGGCTCATTATTAAAAGGTCGTCCTTATTTTTTGTTTCTTTTCAGTTGCATTACAGAGCCAAAATAGCTGAACGTTAATTTGTTTCCATCACTTTAATCTGCTATTGAGTCAGATGAAATGTTTCAGTCCTAATCTTTTTAATTCTTTAAAGAATTCTGAGATATTTGAAAATATAGAAACGTGCTTGATAACTCGTAACCTGTTGGGTCATTGTTTCAGCCATATTGTGTTTGCCTAAGTAGAGTAACCGAATGTCCATGGATGACCCCCAAGAAACCATAGAAGTGGGGGCAACCTGCAACTTCCTGTGTCCCTCCCTCCCTCTTGATTTGGACTTCCTGCCAACTTCTCCATTGACTTGTGGGAAGCTGTGAAGGAGTGCTTGGAATAAGGATCACATGATTACTGATATATTAGAGCAGGGATCAGCAAACTGCAGCTCTGGAGCCGCATGTGGCTCTTTCATCCCTTTGCTGCGGCTCCGTCAATGGTCGGCGCCACAATTTTGAGAGGAGCTTCGGGGGCGGGGGGGAAGAAAAGCACAGTGCACCAGGAAAATATTCTATGGCAAGGGGAGGGTTTTCCTGTGGTCTTCACAATTGATAGGGCTTTCTGTTACGACAGGAAGAGGAAAAAGGACCTAGGAGGAGACTCTATGGTGGGGGAACTGAACTTCCGGTCAGCTCCAGAATTGAACAGGGGGCTTCAGGTTAGGACCTTTGTGGCTCCCGGTGTCTTTGCATTGGGTAGACCAGGCTGAAGTGACGCTGGCCGGCCCCTTACATTTTCCAGGACGTTCCCGTTGGCCAGATCCAACCATATCGTGGTCTGGATCTGGCCCATGGGTCTTTTTAGTCCATTTGGGGTACCTTGGTTGAAAACCCGAATTAGTTTACAACAGCTCCGTTCATACTTGATGTTGACTTAAATTCAAACACATCAGATAATAGCTTATGAGCTTGCAAGACTACAAGGCAGCTCTTTAGAAAAGCAGCACGGATCTTTTAAGTTGTATTGCTCTGACGAGATTGATTGTAGCTTTTTTTCAGCTATTTCAGAGCCATGGTGGTGCAGTGGATAGAATGCAGAATATTGCAGGCTAACTCTGCCGACCGCCAGCAGTTCAATTCTCACTTCCTCTAGGTTGACTCACCTTTCCAAGGTCGGTAAAATGAGGACCCAGATTGTTGGGGGCAATAGGCTGACTCTGTAAAACGCTTAGAACGCTCTAAAGCACTAAGAAGTCTAAATGCTATTGCTACTTCATTCTAGCTTTGCGCATCCATAAATGTGTATATATGCACAAGAACACTGATTTTTACAGAACCCCCATCAATGGAAAGACAACATATTAATTTCAACTTCGACCACTCCTAAAGGATCTACTGCAAATTGTTGGAATTGACATATTTGGCTCAAATTTATGTCATCTTCATAATTACCCAAATGACGTAAAGTATATCCATTCTGATTTAATGGACAACTCTGCTTTTAACGGACACTTTTCCTTACTTGTAGAATTACGGTTTTACTTGTATCTCCACTACTATGAAAGTGTAGCCTTCTGAATTCAATTAATAAGCATCATGTTGATACTATGACTTAAAGGATGGAATAGTATTTATCATCCTAAGGTACTTAAGCCGACCTTGGAAAGAACTGGATGCTTTCCCGACAATACCTATTTGTAACTTGATTGCTGGGAAGCATACAAATGAAGGGTAAAATGAACTGCAGCTAATTCTAATTAGAAGGCCATGTAAATGACATTGGATTTCGTTTTTGACCTAGCTTCATCCATTACTTGCTGGGATGTGTTGCCAGAAGACAACTCGAAGGTTGAGTGCAGATCTCAGTGTGAGTGTCTGTGTGGGTGTGTGTGTGTTACAGGTAGCCCTCGATTTACAACCATTTGTTTAGTTACTGCAACCGGTCCCAATTATGGTTGCATGCTTTGGACCTATGCTATGGCAAATTTAGAGAGCCTCCTAAAAAGCAGAGACATCACCCTGCACAAGTCAAAAAGAGTGTGTATAATCAAGGCTGTGGTTTTCCCAGTTGCCATGGATGGCTGTGAAAGTTGGACCATAAAAAAGGCTGAGCGTCAAAGAATGGAGGCCTTTGAACTCTGGTGCTGGAGAAGACTCCTGCATTGAGTCCCTTGGACTGCAAGGCCATCCAACTGGTCAGTCCTGGAGGAGAGCCACCCTGACTGCTCTTTAGAAGGCCAGATCCTGAAGAGGAAACTCAAATACTTTGGCCACCTAAGGAGAAGGAAGGACTCAATGGAGAAGAGCCTCATGCTTCTTGTCCTTTCTTCAGGTGCTTTGGAGAATCGTTTGACTCCCTCTTCTTTGTGGCAACCCCTGAGATATCGGAAGACTGCTATCATGTCTCCCCTGGTCCTTCTTTTCATTAAACTAGGCACACCCAGTTCCCACAACCGTTCTTCATAAATTGTAGCCTCCTGTTCGAGTAGAAGCTGGTCAGCCATCTGACTGGATGCCCGCCTGGAGCAAAGAGTTGGGCACAGGAGATTAAATGGTCCCTTCCCACTCGGTGGTTGGTAATTCTAGACCGTGACTGGGAAATTTGGTTTCTTAAACAGCAAAGTAAGCTCATGATACCTTAGCAGACAAGTAAGAAGCTAGCTTCATCAATGGATTTGATTAGCATTTTTTCCCTTGGTTTTGATGTGAGGTTGTGATAGGAGAATGTTCCTCGGGGCTGTGAAGAATCGTGTGTGTGTATGTGTGTGTGTGTTTCTAAGCTGCTCAGATAGATGAGAAACCCAGAATATTGCTTTTTCTGCCTTTGGTGTGGAAAAAAATGGCTATTCCTGCAAATTTAGATCCTTTGAAGTCTTACTTCTGGCTTCGCTCCTTACCAAATGTTTACTGAATCGTGACGCTTCCACTATTTCTGGCTGTCACCATTTTGTTGGTTCTTAATTTTTTATTATCCTATCTTTTCCCGAGTACTAAAGATAGCTTTCCTTTACAGTATTTACAGTATTCCTTTACAGTATTTTATCAGCCTGATAGCAATCCAGTAAAGTCATCTGTGCTCAAAGAGAGTAACCAGTTCCGATGGCCTAGTGCAGGGGTTCCCAAACTTGGCAACTTGAAGACTTGTGGACTTCAACTCCCAGAATTCTCCAGCCAGCAGAGCTGGCTGGAGAATTCTGGGAGTTGAAGTCCACAAGTCTTCAAGTTGCCAAGTTTGGGAACCCCTGGCGTAGTGGTTTTCCATGATTAGAGCGGAAACCTCTCTAGATTTAGCCTGGCGCCTTAAACTGCTGCCTGATTTGATTTGATAATTTTTTTTCATTTTTATTTTTTTTAACCCACCTTTGTTTATTTTTTTATAAATAACTCAAGGCGATGAACGTACATAATGCTCCTTCCTCAACAGCCACTCTGTGAGGTGGGTTGGGCTGAGAGAAAGTGACTGGCTCAAAGTCACCCACTTGGCTTTCTCGCCTAAGGCAGGATTCGAACTCAGGGTCTCCTGGTAATTGGCCCAAAGTCACCTAGCCGGCTTTCATGCCTAAGGCGGGACTAGAACTCACAGCCTCCTGGTGATTGGCCCAAGGTCACCCAGTCTGCTTTTCATGCTTAAGGTGGGACTAGAACTCATTGGCTCCTGTTTTCTGGGCCAGCACCTTAAACACTACATCCAACTGGTTTATTTATTTATTTATTTATTTATTTATTTTATTAAATTTATACCCCGCCCTTGGAAACCTGCATATATATTTCTCTCTAGCTCTCTCTCTCTAGCTCTCTCTCTCTAGCTCTCTCTCGCTCTCTCTCTCTCTCTCTCTCTGTCTCTCTCTCTCTGTCTCTCTCTCTCTCTCTCATCCTGCTCTAACTCAAATCCTGTATGGGGATTTTAACCCGGCGTAGCCCAGGTATGTATTTATCCTGTATTAGAGGGAGCCTGCTTGTGGAGTACTGCAAAGCCATTACCATGGCAACTCCACTGTGCTGTACAGTAGAATCCATTCTAAGGCACAATAGGCTGTATCTTAGCAGAACTTGAATCCAAAATGTATACTACCACTGTCAGAAGGACTGTACTACTTGACACTATAGATATAATCCAGTCCTTTTCATTTTAGCGGCCCAGGCATTCCAGAGTTTATGCTGGAACACAAACATGGACACACCCCAAGGGGTGTTAAGGGTATCTTACCTCCACAGTATTTGTTTCCAGAGAGTAAGTCATCTGTACCAAGTTTGGTTGAAATTACTCGAGGCATTCTGGAGTTATGCTGGAGCATACACACACACACACACACACAGCCATTTTTATATATAGAGAGATTTTCTCTTGCATCGAGAGTCAATTGTAAGAAACGGAGGAAACTGTCAGCACAACTCTCTGGCTAGGAGAAAAAATAGTCTTGATCTTCCTCTGACAGTTGTTGAGAGAGCAGCTCATTGTTTGCCAATCAAAACTGACATAACTTCCATAAAAGCATTAGCTGCAAATTCCATCCGTATGAAACCTTAAGGAACTTAGCTTGACTAAGGTCCTTTGTAGGCGCCTCAAAATGTTACACGTTCAGGGCAGACCTCAAAAGCCAGTTGACACCAAACCCCTTGGCCATTGTAACGAAAAGACAGATTCCTGTGTAATTTGCTTCCCGCTCTCCTCCTCTTCTGATCTAGCCAGATGGATTTAGCATTGCAGATTTTAATTATTTAAAAGCCAGCAGTGTAATGCTTGGCTTGTCAGGAGCTCTATGCATTTCCAAGTGGGGAAAACTGTCGAGGGTTCCTGAACTGTGAAGGGCTCAAATCCCTTCCATTGAGGACCCGACAAGCAAAGAGCAGGGGGAGAATCCAGATTCACTTCACAAGCATGTGACTAACTTAACAACTGCAGGGATTCACTTAACAACTGTGCCAGGAAAGGTGGCAAAATGAGGCAAAACTCACTTAACAATCTTGAGCCAGCAGTGTGCAGCAGCTGCCAAAAAAGCCAACACAGTTCTAGGCTGCATAAACAGAGGGATAGAATCTAGATCACGTGAAGTGTTAATGCCACTGTATAGTGCCTTGGTAAGGCCACACTTGGAATACTGCATACAGTTTTGGTCGCTACGATGTAGAAAAGATGTGGAGACTCTGGAAAGAGTGCAGAGAAGAGCAACCAAGATGATTAGGAGACTGGAGGCTAAAACATATGAAGAACGGTTGCAGGAATTGGGTATGTCTAGTTTGATGAAGAGAAGGACCAGGGGAGACATGATAGCAGTGTTCCAATATCTCAGAGGGTGCCACAAAGAAGAGGGAGTCAAACTATTCTCCAAGGCTCCTGGGGGCAGGACAAGAAGCAATGGGTGGAAACTAATCAAGGAGAGAAGCAACTTAGAACTAAGGAGAAATTTCCTGACAGTTAGAACAATTAACCTCTGGAACAGCTTGCCTCCAGAAGTTGTGAATGCCCCAACCCTGGAAGTCTTTAAAAAGATGTTAGATAGCCATTTGTCTGAAATGGTATAAGGTTCCTGCCCACGCAGGGGGTTGGACTAGAAGACCTACAAGGTCCCTTCCAATTCTGCTATTGTATTATTGTATTATTGTATCTTGCTTAGCAGTGAAAATTGACTTTGCTTGTCAGCAGGTAGCAAAAGTTGATCCCGTGACCCTGGGACACTGCCCCCATCATGAATACCTGCCCATTTCTAAGTGGCTGAATTTTGGTCACGTGCCCATGTGGCTGCTGCAACGGTCTTAAGTATGAAAAACGGTCATAAGTCACCTGTTTCCGTGCCATTATAGTTATGAACCTTCACTACATGAATGGTTATAAGTTGAGGACTACCTGTAAAGAAATAGTCTATCTACTTGCACTGTGCCCCAGGTTTCAGCCAAATGAATAAAATCTAAATATGGGGGGAAGCAATGGGTAGAAACTAATCAAAGAGAGAAGCAACCTAGAACTAAGGAGAAATTTCCTGATAATGAGAATAATAACAAGTGGAACGGCTTGCCTCCAGAAGTTGTGGATGCTCCAACACTGGACGTTTTTAAGAAGATGTTGGATATTCATTTGTATAAAGGGGTGTAGGGTTTCCTGCCTAAGCAGGGGGTTGGACTAGAAGACCTCCAAGGTCCCTTCCAACTCTGTTATTCTATTCTATTCTATTCTATTCTATTCTATTCTATTCTATTGCATTCTAAGCAGTGGTGGGTTTCAAATTTTTTAGAACCTACTCTGTAGGTGTGGCCTATTTTGTGGGCGTGGCTTGGCAGTCATGTGACAGGGTGGGAGTGGCCACCTTTTAAAATGTGGTGAAACTCATTTAACAACGCTCTTGCTTACCAACCAAAATTTTGGACTTAATTGTGATGATAAATTCTTTTTCTTTCTTTCTTTCTTTCTTTCTTTCTTTCTTTCTTTCTTTCTTTCTTTCTTTCTTTCTTTCTTTCTTTCTTTCTTTCTTTCTTTCTTTCTTTCTTTCTTTCTTTCTTTCCTTCCTTCCTTCCTTCCTTCCTTCCTTCCTTCCTTCCTTCCTTCCTTCCTTCCCTCCCCTCCCCTCCCCTCCCCTCCCTTTCCTTTCCTTTCCTTTCCTTCCTGTTGGGTCACTGGCAGCAGCGGGCCAGATTTACTTCCCGGTTCGGCGCTGGAACCTCCTCTCACCGGTTCTCTAAATTTCACCAACCGGCTCTCGCGAGTAGGTGCGAGCCTGCAGAAACCCACCACTGATTCTATGTATAAAAAAGGAATACGTTTTACAATCCTTGGCTTTTTGCTTTGCTCTTCGAACTTTTGTATGGTCAGGCTCAAAGTACCACAACGACACAGCAGCAATGAAGGGAGAAATTCCCATCAGAGGCTTGGAAAGGAGCTGTTCAGAGGCTTTGCGTTGTGACTCAGCGCCTTCTTCCTATTGTGTCTCCCAAAACAAAAGAGAGCAGCTGCATTGTCCCAGCTGCTAAAGCGCCGCACAGCTGGGTCTCCCCTCCCAGCTCCACGCTTTAATTGTCGCAGAAACTGTGCATGCGTGCGGTGTGGGTTTGCGATTGTTTACACAGTGAAATCCAGCCACTGCCTCAGCAATGCAGAACCGGGCTGCTGTTGGCAGTGCGTAGCTGGTGATTTGAGGGGAGTGTTGAGGATATCTCCTTTCGGTTTAGGTTTTAGCTTTAGGTTTTATTAGTTTTTTATACCGCCGTACTCCCAAAGGACTCAGGGCCGTGTACAGCCAAAGTAAAACAGATATATAAAAGTTTTTAAAAAGTTTTTAAAAAACATATTAAACAATTTGGCCTCAAATTTTAAAAAGCCAACAAACCTCGATTAAAATTAATACAAATTGGTAATTTAAAATTCATTTTTATGCCAGCCTGGCTTGTTGGAAAAAAAAGGTTTTGAGAGCACGGCGGAAGGTGCGTAAGTCAGGGATAGTTCTTAATTCCGGGGGCAATTCGTTCCAGAGGACAGGTGCTCCCACGGAGAAGGCTCTCCCCCTGGGTGTCGCCAGTCAACATTGTTTAGCCGACGGCACCATGAGGAGACCCTCTCTATGGGAGCGTACTGGCCGGTGGGAGGCTCTTCGGGAGACAGAAAGTTGTGCAGCGGAATGTGCAGCTAGAGAAACGTTGCTAGTAAACACACAAATAGTATCTCAGACTCTGCTAGTAAAAACAAGTAGTTTTACTGGTGTTGTAAAACTAAACTACTGCTTCACAAGCCGTGATAGTAGATAGTGAATCAAACAAAATCTTTAACAAACAAACAATTGCTTACAGTCGCAATTCACGATTCTTCCTTCTTCCTTCTTCAGTCAGTCACGGTCGAGCAATCAGGGAGCAATGAAGTAGAGAGCAATCAGCAGAGAGAATGCGCTCTCCTGACTTCCTCTTATTGCCGAGATAATTACAGCTTCTAATTGCATTCAAGCATCTTAAAGCAACAAAGACCATTTGTCGTCATGGTATTATATATTGCCTACCCAACACTAGGAGTCTACTCCTAACAAGCAGAATGCCACTTTCCATTGCTAGTTGAGGGAAAGCCTATACCCATGATGGCAAACCTATAGCACACAGAGGTGGCACGCAGAGCCCTCTCTGTGGGCACCTGTGCCATCGGCAGTTGCTCTTCTGGTTTCTGGTGTGTCAGTTGGTCTTCATGTGTGCTGAAGCGCCGGAAACCCGAAGACCAGCTGGCCAGTGCGCATGCATGTGCTAGCCACCTGTTCTTTGGGTTTCCAGTGCAACGACCAGCTGGCTGGTGCACATCCATGCACCGGAAACCCAAAGAACAGGTGGCTGGCACGCACATGTGCACTGACCAGCTGGTCTTCGACTTTCCAGTGGTCATGCATGCGCCTGCGTTCCAGTTTGGGCATTCGGTACCGAAAAGGTGTGACATCACTGGCCTATACAGCTGCCTGATTTTGAAGAATGGCGGCTGGCCTTCAAAAGCCAGAAAATATTTTATTCCCCCCGGTGATCCAGCTGGTATTTCTCACTTTGCTGGAGGAATGGGTTTTATTGCTTTTTATCTTCTGGGTACAATTTTTTTTTGGGAAAAGCCCAAAGCACACAACTATGACCACAATGTGTGAACCGGCAGCTTTGGTTTGCCACAATATTTCTCGGCCGTGACAATTTCCAGATGCGTGGACTTCAACTCCACACATGGATTAAGAATTCTGGGTCACTGCAATTTTCGGTTGTTGTAAGCTCTTTTGTCTTTTTTGTTATTCAGCCATAAAAGGAAAAGTACCTACAGGTCATATTTTTGGTAGCGTTAATTGGATTAAATGAGGCCATCCCTCTGGATAGGTTTCTAATATCGTGCTATATATATTTTGATTTGACCAAACGGAATTTCTCTCTTGAGTAACTCTGTAGCTAGGACATGGCCTGTTATCCTAATTCCTGGCTATGATTATGAGGTTTTGCTCATCAGTTTGCTTTAAACAGTATTTTCACTGTTTTCAGTGCTTGTAGCGGGAATAAAACTTGGAATTTGCAGTGGAATCAATTTTTCTTCTCCTGCAACAGAAATTCCGTTTTGTGGGCCAGGCCATCCTTCAAGAGAAACAAAGCATCTTATTCAAGAGTTTTGCTTGTTTGACATTCTGCTTTTCCCCAGAAAACGTATAAATTGGAGCCAGACCTTACATTAACCAGAAAATAGCAGCATTCGATATTTATTCATCTTTGTGGCAAATAACTAAACTCTGCATGGCAACAATAGTGCTATTAATAAAAACACCCTGTCTTTTAGCTTGTATGAGCGTTCAAGGCAGCTTAGAGCAATAAAATGTATGTTTTTATAGTGTACAATAAAATAAAATCACTTTTCAAAGGAAGGGAAAAGCTGTTACAAGTAGTCCTCGACTTATAACCAAAATGGAGCCCCAAATTTTTGCTGTTAAGTGAGACATTTGTTAAGTGAGTTTTGCCCCATTTTACGACCTTTCTTGCCTGACTTGTTAAGTGAAGCGCTGCCGTTGGTAAGTTAGCAACCTGGTTGTTAAGTGAATCTGGCTTCCCTCACTGCCGTTGGCTTGTCAGAAGGTCGCAAAAGCAGTTCACGTGACCTTGGGGCGGTCATAAGTATGAGCCAGTCGCCAAGCGACTGAATTTTGATCACACGATCATGGGGATGCTGCAAAGGTTGTAACTGTGAAACTTTGTTCATCCCCCGTTGTAACTTTTCAAAAGTCACTAAATGAACTGCCATAAGTCAAGGACTACCTGTAATTAAAAGCTAGGCGAAAAAGATGCACTTCTCTCAATATTGGAAGAGAAGTAGCTAAACCTACCACACATTTACTACTCCAGGAAATGTGCGGTAAAAGGAAGAAGAGAATTGATACGATACAAGAGAATGTTTGTAACTTTGGGTTGAACTGCAGAGCCCTTGATGGTCTCAAGGTTTGAGTTTTTTAAGAATTCAATTTATATAACTTGCCAGAGGAATCTGGACAGCTAACAGGGATTAAAAGGCATAATATGAGATAGTACGAATAATGCTAAAATTCTTGGAAAGCGCTCTGCACATTGACAAAATTTCCATCTGTCAATGACTGTACAAAATGCCACTCCTTGAATCTGCACGTTTACTACAAAAATATGACATCCTAGTTCTTGGAAACAACTCAATGCATGTCAAGACCAGCATCAGCTAAAGAACTGGCAGCTGTGATTTCACACTGCTGCATATCTAATAATAATAATATAAAACTTAGACTTAGAATAACTTTCTCACTTTGAATGTACACCAATCGGCGTACATTAAAATGCACTTTCGTTGCGTACAGCTCTCAAAAGGTCACCCCCTCCAATATACACTTTGTAAACACGACAAAATAAATAAATACAAAATTGTGCATGTACCCACATGTATTATATGACAGGGGTCTCCAACCTTTGCAACTTTTAAGTCTGAAGGACTTCAGCTCCCAGAATTCTCCAGCCAGCTTTACTTTGCTGGCTGGAGAATTCTGAGAGCTGAAGTCCTTCAGACTTAAAGTTGCAAAGGTTGGAGACCCCTGTTATATGACACAGAGAAGCAACACAGTCTAGTTCAGATGTGCGCATGCACATGGTGAGAGAAACGAATCTTGCGGCGTTTACCAGACGGATGGCACATAGAGAACAAGGCAGTTACAGAATCTGGTAGTCCTGCTAGAAATATTCAAAACCTCCCAGAGGCAAGCAACAGAAATAGACCGTAAAGTGGCTGTGTGGGGTCATAGTGTGCTGGGAAGCAGATATATGACTCAATTGTTGAGCCAGACCCATCCTCCTCTTCCTCCATATATAAAAACGGCTGTGTGTGTGTTTGCTCCAGCATAACTCTAGAACGCCTCGAGCAATTTCAACCAAACTTGGTATGTAGATGACTTATTCTCTGGAAAAAAATACCATTGGGGTAAAACACCCGTAACACTCCTCAGAGTGTGTTCTGTTAAGATATAGCCTGTTGTGCCTTAAAATGGCTTCTATTGTACAGCGCTGAACAGTTGCCATGGTAACGGCTTCACAGTACTCCACAAGGGGGTTCCCTCTGGTAAGGGGGAAAATCCAACATTAGAAATTATGTTTAGTCCGGACATTTTTTTCCTATAAATAAATACCCGGGCAACGCCAGGTTATCAACTAATAATAAATAAAATGAATGTTGACCTATAAAATAGCCCAGTAACCCTTTTGTACAGATTTGATCATTAGATATATTAATTTTGTATTATGTATTTTTATGTTGTACGCCGCCCTGAGTCCTTCAGGAGAAGGGCGGCATATAAGTCCAAGAAACAGTAAACAGTAATACAGGTGGTCCTCAACTTACAACCATTCATTTAGTGACCATTCAAAGTTACGACACGGAAAAAAGTGACTTACGACTGTTTTTTCACACTTATGACCACTGCAGCATCCTGATGATCACGTGATTAAAATTCTGATGCTTGGCCACCAGCATGTATTTATCCTGGGATCATTGGATCTCCTTTAGCGACCTTCTGACAAGCACAGTCAACGAGGAAGCCAGATTCACTTAACAACCATGTTGCTAACTTAACGAACTGCAGTGATTCGCTTAACAAGTGTGGCGAGAAAGGTCCTAACGTGGAGCAGAACTCACTTAACAACGATCTTGCTTAGCAATGAAAATTTTGTGCTTAATTATAAGTCGAGCTGTATTCACTCACTTGTAGGTTACTCCTACCTTTCATATTCCATTCAGCTGTTTGGGAACATGAAAGTCTAGTTATATGCGAGTTATATGCGAGACCGTCTCCTGCCCCATACATCCCTTTGTCCGATCCGCTGCCATAGAGAGGGTCTTCTCCGGGTGCCGTCGGCCGGGCAATGCCGGTTGGCAATGCCCAGGGGAAGGGCCTTCTCTGTGGCGGGCCCTACCCTCTGGAACGACCTGCCTCCTGATCTCCTTACCACCTTGGACCTCCGCCTATTCTGCCAGCGTTTAAAAACGCACCTGTTTCAGCAAGCCGGCTTAGGGTAAATCCACCCGATAAATGACTGAGGGTTAGTTATACAAATTTTTAATTAGAGGGTTTTTAAACTTTATTTTAGCGCAGGAGTATTTAGTTTAATAGGGTTTTAGGATGTTTGTATATTTTGTACTGTTTATTGTGTCTTTTTAAATGCCTGTTCGCCGCCCTGGGTCCTATGGGACAGGGGTCCCCAACCCCCGGGCCGCGAACTGGTGCCGGTCCGTGGCTTGGTAAGAACCAGGCCGCAGGGCCGGAGAGGAGGAGGAGGGGCCAGCCCCCTGGGTAGAGCACGCGGGAGAGCGCAGGTGCGGCTGTTCGCGCCGTTGGAGTGCGGCTCTTCCTCCACCCTCGTCGACGGTGGGACTCCTGGACGCCGCCGCAGCAGCCCTCCCTACTGGCCGCCGATTCCCTTCCTCCTTCCCCCTGCGGAGTCTCCACAGCCGGCATGCCGGCCACTGGTCGTCTTCCAGGGGTTGCTGTTCCTTCCTTCCCTCCCACCCACCCACACACACACGGAGGCTTCTCAGCTCCTGGAAGGAGCCTGAGGGAGCGAACGAGCGACCAAGCGCTGCGGCCAGGCGGCCGGGCAGGGCAGGTGAAGGCGAGTGAGCGCGGCGGGCCGGGCTGAGGAGGCTCCGCGGGGGGGGGCAGGGACGACGACAGACAGACAGAGCCACAGACACAGAGAGAGACAGGGAGGGAGGGGGGAATCAGAGAGTGACAGACACACACAGAGAGACAGAGAGGGAGGGAGAGAAAGAGAGACACAGAATGAGTGATTAAGTGCGTGAATGCGAGACAGACAGACAGACACACACACACATAGAGTGACAGATGCGCGGACGAAGGAGAGAGAGACAGGGATAGAGAGAGAGAAAGAAAAAGAGAAAGAAAGAAAAAAAGTGGGAGAGAGAGAGAAAGACAGACAGAGAGAAAGAGAGAAAGAAAGAGAGACAGAAAGAAAAGAGAGAGAAAAAGAGAGAAAGAAAAAAGAGAGAGAAAGAGAAAGAAAAAGACAGAAAGAGAGAAAGAGAAAGAAAGAGAAAGAGGGAAAGAAAGAAAGAGAGAAAGAGAAATAAAGAAAGAGAGAAAGAGGGAAAGAGAGAAAGAGAGAGAGAAAAAGAGGGAAAGAAAGAAAGAGAAAGAAAGAAAGAGAGACAGAGAAAGAAAGAAAGAAAGAAAGAAAGAAAGAAAGAAAGAAAGAAAGAAAGAAAGAACTTATGACCACAATTGAGCCCAAAATTTTGGTTGTTAACCAAGACCATTGTTAAGTGAGTTTCACATTTTCCAAGTTGGCCACGCCCACCCAGTCACATGACTGCTGAGCCACTCAGAGGGTCCGCAAAATTTTCTTGAAAATGAAACTGGTCCCTGGTGCAAAAAAGGTTGGGGACCCCTGCTATGGAAGATAGGTGCGAGATATAAATTTAATAAAATCTAAAGTCAAAATATGAAGCAGGTCAAAGCGACTTGTTTCTGGCAGCCAGCTCACAATCTGGTTTGTTTGAGTTCACTGTAACGTGACGAATGAACACACAGCCGTGGTACTTTGTAAACAATAATTTAGGACTTAGCATTATGCGCAAACGTAGCCATTGTGTCTTATGACACAGTCTCTTTGAATCCAAACAATAGGCAGCTTTTTAAGCTCAAGATTTCGGATGATCGCATTTGTCTTATTTTCTTTAAAGAATTTAAACCCCTATAATATGTTTACTGTAGGAACTTCAGGGGAATAAAAGAAGCAGTTCTTAAAAGAAGTAGATAAATCGTAAGTGGGAATGTTAAGCTTTATAGCAGCACTTGCTGATAACTTGGCCTTGCCTGGATATTTATTTGTAGGGGGAAAATGTCCCGACCAAATATAATTTCTAATATTGGATTTTCCCTTTTACCAGAGGGAGCCCCCTTGTGGAGTACTGTGAAGCCGTTACCATGGCAACTCTACTGGGCTGTACAATAGAAGCCATTTTACCGTAGTACAGTAGAAGCCATTGCTGTATCTTAACAGAAAAGACGTGGAGACTCTAGAAAGAGTGCAGAGAAGAGCAACAAAGAGGATTAGAGGACTGGAGACTAAAACATATGAAGAACGGTTACAGGAGCTGGGTATGTCTAGTTTGATGAAGAGAAGGACCAGGGGAGACATGATAGCAGTCTTCCGATATCTCAGAGGGTGCCACAAAGAAGAGGGAGCCAAACTATTCTCCAAAGCACCTGGGGGCAGGACAAGAAGCAATGGGTGGAAACTAATCAAGGATAGGAGCAACTTAGAACTAAGGAGAAATTTCCTGACAGTTAGAACAATTAACCTCTGGAACAGCTTGCCTCCAGAAGTTGTGAATGCCCCAACCCTGGAAGTCTTTAAAAAGATGTTAGATAGCCATTTGTCTGAAATGGTATAAGGTTCCTGCCCACGCAGGGGGTTGGACTAGAAGACCTACAAGGTCCCTTCCAACTCTGCTATTGTATTGTGTTGTATTGAATACACACGCCGAGGGGTGTTAGGGGTGTCGTACCCCCACAGTATTTTTTTTTCCAGAGAGTAAGTCATCTGTTTACCAAGTTTGGCTGAATTTGCTCGAGGCGTTCTAGAGTTATGCTGGAACACACACGCGCACACACACACACACACACACACACACACACACACGTGTGTTTTGCATTTTTGCTGATAAATAAATGAAGGGAGACTAGTACAGATCTATTTCAAGCTATTTAGCTCTCATCAGCTAGCCATGCCCTTACTGGGATTCAAACCTGGACTGTTTTTACATATTAGGCAGTTATATTAACATCTAAGCCACAAGCTCTCCTTCCTTATCAGGGAAGCAGTATTCCAGATGCTTTGACATAACCCTATATATACATGTACATAGACATAAACATAGACATAGAAATAGACATAGACATAGACATATATGGAGAGAGGAGGGGAGAGGGAGAGGGGCGACACATTCAGATTGGATTACTGTTTTCTGGGAATAATGAACTTTTAAAAATCTATTTGCGTTGGCATCCTGTTATCCTGTTATTTGCATTTCATTGTTTCTGTCAGATTTCATATAAGAACGATAATTAAGAAAGAGCAGGTGTTTGAAGATATAAAAGAGATGCTGTTCAGGAACAGATGGGTCCAAATTACACCACCAAAGGAAATAATTCACTTCCCTGTTTGTCTCTTCTCTTGTCTGCGCGATGCAATTCTGTGCCTCTGGTTTTTTTTCTCCTCTCCCTCCCCCCCCCCTCCCAAATTCTTGATGATGATTATTATTTTTTGCCCGTGACTATTAATGACCTGCACTCCAATTTAGATTTATCACAAATGGTGCAAGACTGTATCTGTTTTAATGATATATTAAATTGGAGAGCCTCAGAACCAGTAATATATATATATATATATATATATATATATATATATATATATATATATATATATATATATATATATATATAATTGTATATAATTGTTTTCACAACTTCCTGTTAGGGCCCCATTAAGGGAGGAGACATACTGTTTCCCTCTCTGCCTTTCGGCTCATCACCAGGGACCATCTAGACAGAGAACCATGAGTTACGTTGTGTACATTTTTTTTAGATATGTGTCTTAGTTTTATGAACTGATCAATAAATTTAAATTTGAGAGACCAAGATAGATCTATTTCGAGCTTATTAGCTCTCATCAGTTGACCACACCTCACTGGGATTCGAACCGGGGCTGCAATGCATCCAAGGCAGAAGCCTAGCAATACAGCCTAACCGGCTCTACCCATTGCATCAGCTAAGACAGGAGTATTTAGTATAGATTTGTTTTCACAACTTCCTGTTAGGGCCCCATTAAGGGAGGAGACATACTGTTTCCCTGCACACATATATAGGCATTTTCTCAAATTGCAAATAGTCTGTTTTCCCTAACATTTTTTTTTCTAGGATCTCAGTTTTTCTTTTCTTTTCAGTATAACCTTTCAGCCTTAAGGAGAAAATGATGTTTCATGAACCTTCTGGGCATGGTGCGGTAGGCCACCCCATTTCCTTGTTAGCATGTAAAAGACAAAAAGTTGAGCTGTAAGCTATTAATTGGGCATCTTTCTACAAGAATTTGTAAGCCAAGATAACTTGTCAGGCGTGTTACTTTGTCTTGGCTTGGCTTGCTTTCCAGATGGCTTATTAGTGGCAATTTTAGCTGAAAGAAAGAAGAAAACTGTCAGGTTTTTCCCCATCTACGTGTTGATTGACTGATTGATTTAAAGATTTCCCAACTCATAAAAATGCAACTCTTGGAGGGCGTACAACATCACCCTCACGATTTTAGGAATTTTTTATCCTTTCCCTTCATCCTGATTCTGGCTTACCTGTGCTGCTATTTTTCTTTTTATTAGGTTTTGATTTCTCATTTGGATTTTAGATAACTTTTGAGATACCTTTCTGCCCCAGGGTGGTTGATTGCTTAACTTTTCTGCTATACAATCTCATCCGATTCTAATTATCATGCAATCATCCGACACATTGAATATTAGCAAGCAATAATATTGAGGAGAGAAATAACTACCAATAGATTAGCAGATACTGATCAGTAGATTAACATGCTATTGCCAGTATCATCCTCTTCTCTATATATAAAAGGCAAGTACCACTCGCTCATCACGAAATCTCCAGATTTGTAAAGCCTACAAACTTAAAATTTGGCACATATGTTCCTCTTGGCTTCTAGGTGCTCGCTAAGAAAGGATTTTTCGAAATGACCATCAGATCATTAGTCATTCTTATACAGTAATTAACACACTCTGATGCTATGGAGTTCTACTCACCCTCCCCACCTGAAAAGTACTCTGTTCCAACTGCCAAGATTACATAGTCTCGTCACGAATCACAGGTATCCAGCTAGTGTTTTATACATTTTCATTTTTGGTGAAGCCTTTTGGCATATTTCTGAAAATACTGACTTCCTCTGCTTTGGGATTGTCCTTGAATTGCAACCATTCATTTAGTGACCATTCAGTTACAACAGCACTGAAAAAACTGACTTTTGACCCTTTTCACACTTACAATGATTTTTTTACACTTATGACGATTGCAGTAACCCCCTAGTCACATGAACAAAATTAGGATACTTGGCAACTGGCATATATTTACGATGGTTGCAGTCAGCAGTGGATTTCAATATTTTTTAGTACCTACTCTCTAGGTGTGGCCTATTTTGTGCGCGTGGCTTGGCAGTCATGTGACAGGGTGGGAGTGGCCAACTTGTAAAATGTGGTGAAACTCTTTTAACAACGCTCTTGCTTTGCAACCAAACTTTTGGGCTCAATTGTGATGATAAATTCTCCTTCCTTCCTTCCTTCCTTCCTTCCTTCCTTCCTTCCTTCCTTCCCTCCTTCCTTCTCCTTTCCTTTCCTTTCTTTTCTTACTTTCTGCCTTCCTTTCCTTCCCATTGGGTTACCGGCAGTGGCAGGCTAGACTTACTTTATTTATTTATTTATTTATTTTATTACATTTATATCCCGCCCTTCTCCGCAAAGGACCCAGGGCGGCGTGGGTCCGCCAGTGGAACCCCCTCTCACCGGCTCTCTAAATTTCACCATCCGGCTCTTGCGAGTAGGTGCGAGCCTGCAGAAACCCACCACTGGTTGCAGTGTTCCAGAGTTATATGATACCTTCGGAGTCCTGTATTTCTGTTTAAAATGTATGAATTATTTTTTACAGAGAGAGTTGTAAGTAATAGTTCTGGGTCTCTTAAGGCTAGTAAATTGCTCACAGCTGAATTGTTAAACATTCCCTGGAATAGTTAGAAAAGCAAATATATATGTGTGTGCGTATGAGTGCACGCACACCATTATTTTATGAAGGGAAAATGATTCTGCCCTTAAGTATGATAGCTTTGTTATCGGTGTTTTGATATATTCTGCAAACTTAATCTAATTCTGTTTGATCCTTATTCCCTTTATATGACCAAATACCTCATTTGTCCTGGGGATTCACTTTTGTATTAAATCCATATCTGTATTTATACTTGGCCTGTTTTACGACACATCCTTCTTAAGCGAGTTAAGTCCTCGCTTAATAAACTGCTACTCCTACTAGTAGTATTTTGAGTAGTAATAAATATCGCAGGCCTCGACTTACAATCACAACCGAGTCCAAAATTTATGTTGCTAAGGGAGAAATGTGTTAAGTGAGTTTTGACCCATTTTACGACTTTTCTTGCCACATTTGTGAAATGAATCCCTGCATTAGTAACACGGTTGCTAAGTGAATCTGGCTCCCCCCAATGACTTCGCTTGTCAGAAAATGACATTAGCCTGGGTCACTAACCGCCATAAATACGAACCGCTTACAATACAATACAATAGCAGAGTTGGAAGGGACCTTGTAGGTCTTCTAGTCCAACCCCCTGCGTGGGCAGGAACCTTATACCATTTCAGACAAATGGCTATCTAACATCTTGTTAAAGACTTCCAGGGTTGGGGCATTCACAACTTCTGGAGGCAAGCTGTTCCAGAGGTTAATTGTTCTAACTGTCAGGAAATTTCTCCTCAGTTCTAAGTTGCTTCTCTCCTTGATTAGTTTCCACCCATTGCTTCTTGTCCTGCCCCCAGGTGCCTTGGAGAATAGTTTGGCTCCCTCTTCTTTGTGGCACCCTCTGAGATATCGGAACACTGCTATCATGTCTCCCCTGGTCCTTCTCTTCATCAAACTCTTCATCAAACTAGACATACCCAGCTCCTGCAACCGTTCTTCATATGTTTTAGTCTCCAGTCCCCTAATCATCTTGGTTGCTCTTCTCTGCACTCTTTCCAGAGTCTCCACATCTTTTCTACATCGTGGCGACCAAAACTGTATGCAGTATTCCAAGTGTGGCCTTACCAAGGCACTATACAGTGGCATTAACACTTCACGTGATCTAGATTCTATCCCTCTGTTTATGCAGCCTAGAACTGTGTTGGCTTTTTTGGCAGCTGCTTGTCAAGCATCCGAATGTAAATCATGTGGCCACCGGGTCATAAGTGGTGAAAAATGGTCCTAAGTCCCTTTTTTCAGTGCCGTTGCAAGTTGGAACTCTTGTAAGTCGAGGACTTCCTGTACTAAATAAATGATTGAACTTGTGATTAGAAGATCTGAATGCTGTTTTAAATTGATTTGATTTTAATCAAACCTAATTAACATAAATATTGTTATCCCAATATAAACAGTATGTAGGCATGGACAGGTTAATGAAAAAAATGACGTGGGTGGGGAGATGTATTTTTGTAGAAAAACAAAAAAATACTCTCTTATTTTCCTTTTTTGCACCTCTAGCCTCCTTTTTCAAGATGGCTCAGTGGATAAGACGCTGAGCTTGTAGATCAGAAAGATTGTTAGTTCGGCGGTTCGAATCCCTAGTGCCGCGTAACGGAGTGAGCTCCCGTGACTTGTCCCAGCTTCTGCCAACCTAGCAGTTCAAAAGCACGTAAAAATGCAAGTAGAAAAATAGGGACCACCTTTGGTGGGAAGGGAACAGCGTTCCGTGCACCTTTGGTGTTTAGTCATGCCAGCTACATGACCATGGAGACGTCTTTGGACAGCGCTGGCTCTTTGGCTTTGAAACAGAGATGAGCACCGCCCCCTAGAGTTGGGAAGGACTAGCGCATATGTGCAAGGGGAATCTTTACCTTTTTTACCTCCTTTTTTCAGTGCTTCAGATTGCTTGAAAAGGGCCACTTTACCCCAACTATGTGATGAGGTAATCTATAAATGTTTATGCAGTACTAGAGTAGATTTGTTAGACATTAAGGTGCCATAAGACTCATATTATTCCCTTCTAAGGGCGTAATTGCTTCTTCAGAAGATGTTAGCATATTTCCATGGGAAACATTCATATGGCTTGAGAATCATTTCAGGTGGCTGCTAGATTTATCTTGCCTATCAATTCCCTTGGTTTTGTGTTTTAATTTTTTCTGCACATCTGCTACTTGCTCTACTATCTTATTCCTTTTTCTTCCTTTTTACCATTTCGCGCACTACATAGCCTGCTTTGGAAACTCAGAAAAGCTCAGAGAGAATGTATTTTGGAACTTGGTTAAGAAATTGTGAGTGTGATGATTTGGTGTTAAAAAAAATCGCCAGCACGTCTTCAACATTTTGAGTGTTAAAATACTAACGTGGATGACAGTTGTTGCGTTGTGGTGGCTGATGTCAAATCATGGGCTTTTTATTTTGAACGTGTTTTCAGCGGCTTATGGATATATCTCAAGTTTTGCTGCTATGGTTAGTATGCAGTGTCTTTAGAGTAAAAGTAAAATAAATAAATATTGGAAGAAATTCACTTTTTCAGAAGGGGTTTTTAAAAAATCAGATGAGTCCTTTTTTCTTTCTTTGTTTTGAACATTTATAAGAATATTCATTCTCATGAAGGAAGATGAATATATCTAAGCAACTTAGAACTAAGGAGAAATTTCCTGACAGTTAGAACAATTAACCTCTGGAACAGCTTGCCTCCAGAAGTTGTGAATGCCCCAACCCTGGAAGTCTTTAAGAAGATGTTAGATAGCCATTTGTCTGAAATGGTATAAGGTTCCTGCCCACGCAGGGGGGTTGACTAGAAGACCTACAAGGTACCTTCCAACTCTGCTATTGTATTTGTATATGTGTCTCAGGATAATGTTGCAAGATTCAATCTGGGACCAGAGATTTAGTCTTTTGAACTTTTGGACTTGGGCTGGAGCCCATTCTCCGGGAACGTCTCTCTAGCAGAGTGTGTGATTTGGGCTGTTCTGAGTGTGGTATTTATACGGTTGTGTGTGGCTTTTTAGTTGTTCATTGGGGTGTTGTTGGCCGGCTGTTAAATCCTTGGCTGTTGTTTCTTTGTGCTGCCAAGAACTCAGCTGCTAAGTACCCAATAAGCTGGTAGTAAATCAGCACTCCTGTTGACTGACAAGGGGCCTGTTTACCAGGTTTAAATTATTTCCCTGGCTATTTTTGTTCCTGCTCGGCCAACAATCTTAATAGCTGCGAAATTGAATGTATGCTCTTATTTGCTGCAGTATGAGGCTACCAACGAGTTTGGGTCTTTTCATCTGACCATTTGCTTGGGTTCTTGCAATCTGGTGATTAACTTTCTCCCTGTCTGTCCTTGACAGAGGAGCAACCCATGCAGGGAATCTGGCAGATTACATTTGAAGTATCTCGCACCTCCAAGCAATCTCTGCAATGCATGATTTGTCCTTGTATAGTAGCCTGTGGGCGGTGCCCCCTTGCAGATCTCAGAAGCTGTGCAGATCTCAGAAGCTGTGTTCTACTGCTTCCGAAAAATTTTTGATGTATGGCATGGTGTGCCATATAGTTTGTTGTGTACCTTCTTTCTTCCTTTCTCTCCTCTATGTGTTGTGTCTTGTAATAAATGCCCAGGGGTCTCCATTCTGCCCAGTGGTGGGATTCAATAGCCAGTTTGCTGAGTGCAATTCACTCTGCCTCACCTATCAGCTGGGCTTCAGAAAAGGGAATATATATACCACATTTTTCGTAGTATAAGACGTACCTTTTTTCCTCAAAAAAGAAGTTGAAAATTGGGGTGCGTCTTATACATTCAATACAGCACTTTTTGCCTCCCGAAACTCTACCCCCTTCACCAAAATGGCTGTGCAGAACCTTTAGGAGGCTTTCAGAGTGCTCCTTGGGGGCTGGGGAGGGCAGAAATGAGCAAAGAACGGGCTGCTTTTTTGCTCAACACTCTACAAGGCTCCTAAAGGCTATGCATGCCCTTTTTTTGACAAAAAACGGGCCCATTTTCACAAAAAATGGGTCG
Source organism: Rhabdophis nuchalis (assembly GCA_039707465.1). Lineage (NCBI taxonomy): Eukaryota > Metazoa > Chordata > Lepidosauria > Squamata > Natricidae > Rhabdophis > Rhabdophis nuchalis. The sequence goes on from CM077648.1 coordinate 115,384,524, forward strand.
TTTTTTTGCTCATTTTTGCGCTGCACCCCCCTCCCCAGCACTCTGCAAGCCTCCTAAAGGCTATTCATGCCCTTTTTTGGGGAGGGGTGAAACGGGCCATTTTCCGTAAAAAACAAGCCATTTTGGGGAGGTCTGCAGAGTGCAAAACCTTTTTTACTTCAAAACCTTGGTGTGTCTTATACTCTGCTGCGTCTTATACTTCGAAAAATACGGTAGGTGAGTATAGCACAGTGGTGGGTGGGCCCAACTGAAAGTCAGAGAGAAGTATTTGTTCTCTAGGAATCATCCACTTGGAGGCCAAGTATTGACTTCAGAAAGATTCTAAGTGTGAACATTATTTCATTTGTAGAAGGGCTGTTTCTGTTCCTGCAATAGTTTACACTAAAATCTGAGGCTCCTGACCCCCTCTCAGTTTAATCTTCATTCGTCCACATATTTTGACTTGGATTTCTCTCCTGGCCAGTAAATGCCTCCCCGCTTTATGATCAAACTGCTGTAAGACACATACCGCATTATGTTATCTAATCTTCTAAATCTATATAAATAAAAATGTAACAAGAGTTTGTTCAAAACCGCTAATCTCTGAAAGTACTGCACCGATTGCTTCCAAATTTTCACACAACGTTCCTTACAAATACGGCACCAATGATATATATAGATTGTGTAGATGTCACACCTGTGCCAGGTACACGCAATGGACATGTAAAAATTGTAAAAATGGTAGGTAGATGGATACAGAGAGAGCAGTGGGCCACAGGTATTATGTCATCCTTTATGACATAAAATACTCTGTCCATAAGATTCAAGGAGAAATACAGGTAGGTAGGTAGGTAGGCAGCTATAGGGATAGAGAGAGGGAGGGAGAAATGCAGTAGGTAGGTAGTTAGGTAGGTAGAGGGATAGAGAGGGAGAGGGAGAAATACAGTAAGTAGGTAGGTAGGTAGAGGGATAGAGAGGGAGAGGGAGAAATACAGTAGGTAGGTAGGTAGATAGAGAGGGAAATACAGTAAGTAGGTAGGTAGGAAGAGGGATAGAGAGAGAGAGGAGAGAAATACAGTAGGTAGGTAGGTAGGTAGAGGGATTGAGAGGGAGAGGGAGAAATACAGTAAGTAGGTAGGTAGGTAGAGGGATAGAGAGGGAGAGGGAGAAATACAGTAAGTAGGTAGGTACGTAGAGGGATTGAGAGGGAGAGGGAGAAATCCAGTAGGTAGGTAGGTAGGTTGGGGGTTATACGGTGGTTGTGTGTACGTGTTTGTGTGTGCAGGTGTAGATCTACACACAGATTGGTTGGCCATTTAACCAGAAGGGCTAGTACAAAATATAATGCGAATATTGCACAGGTCAGAGTAAGTCAGGGATGTCCAAACTTGGGAACTTTAAGACTTGTGGACTTCAACTCCCAGAATTCCCCAGCCAGCTATGATTTAAGACTTGTGAAGTCCACAAGTCTTAAAGTTCCCAAGTTTGGACATCCCTGGAGTAAGTGGATCCAGGAATTAGATCGTCGTTCGCCGAGTCCCAAAAAAATAGAAGCAGGCAATGAATGCTGCCTATTGTTTTGTTTTTTAAAGCTATTTTTAAATGACAGGCGATCGGGGTTGACTTTCATTTGTGTAAATCTAAATGAGGAAGTGATACCTGATTACTTCATGAAGACCAAAGTGTTTGCTTGGCAAAACGAGCCAGTTTCTACCACACCTGTTTTGGAGTGTGGTTCGGATGGAAATAGCAAAGGAGGACTTAATTTCCACTGGATCGGGTGGGGGGGGTGGAATAGATTACACAACTGATTCATAAGCCAAACTAATGCGGGAACATTGAAAAAACCCTTAGAGCAGTGATGGCTAACCCTTTTCTCCTTGCATGCTGCAATGCGCTCGTCCCCCTGTGCATGCTTAGAACTGAGGAGAAATTTCCTGACAGTTAGGACAATTAATCAGTGGAACAGCTTGTCTCCAGGAGTTGTGAATGCCCCAACACTGCAAGTCTTCAAGAAGATGTTGGATAGCCATTTGTCTGAAATGGTATAGGGCTTCCTGCCTAGGCAGGGAGTTGGACTAGATGACCTCCAAGGTCCCTTCCAACTCTGCTATTGTATGTATGTATGCGTGTGTGACAACCCACCCACCCACCCCGATGGCCTATTCGGTCTTCTGCACCACAACAGAGGTGTGTTTTCACCCTCCCCAAGCTTGGGAGGCCCACCCTGAAGCCTCCTGGTACCAATAACGGAGCGCGGGGGGAGCCGCATCCACTTACTACCTTGCCTTCCCCCCCCCCCCCCCGCGCATGCGTGCCAGCCTCCCACATGCGTGGCAGAGATCCAAAAATCAGCTGGCCAGTAGAGGCACACATGCATTTGCGATTGAGCTGGGCGATGGCTTGCGTGCCCGCAGAGGGGGCTCTGTGTGTCTCCTGTGGCACGCGTGCCGTCGGTTTGCGATCCCGTCCTTATAGCGTCATGAGAACAAGCGTTTATTTTGCTCTTTCTCTGAATAGGGAAGTGTTTCTCAACCAGAGCAAGTTGGAAGACGTGTGGACTTCAACTCCCAGAATTCCTGAGCCAGCATGGATGGCTCAGGAGTTCTGGGAGTTGAAGTCCACAGGGGCCATCGTTACCCAGCCCTGGTATCGGGGCATGATCCAAGCTTAGGAGTGTCTGGAAGATGTGATTTTAGAAAATTCAAGAAGGTGGTCACCAATATGCGGTTAAGGCTCCGCCTGTTTTTGTGTACAATCCAAACCCTGTCTACATTTCCGACTCCCTCAACCTCTTACGTTTTTCTCTTTGTTTGGAGTTGCACCGGTAGAATAATTAGTATTTATTTATTTATTTAGCGTATGGCATAACAAACATCCCTATTAACATTTCGCCTAAATTAAAAACACACAGTAAAATATGAATGTTAAAACAGATCTATGTACAGATACCAATATCTAAGCCAGGGGTGTCAAACTCAATGGCTCAGAACAGGAAGCCAGCAAATAGGAGTGATTTTAATACATCCGCTTACAATCCTCATGATGCCATTGAGTCTGGCGTCTATGTTTAACAGCTATTAAGCCATCCAGGGGCACAATATTCTCATGCAAAGTAGACCAGCCCTATTGCTGATGACCTGAGAATTGACAGCTGAAGCTCCCTCTTTAGTTCAACCTAATTTCTGGAATGTGTTCTTCCTAGCTTTGATTTTTGCCCCCATGTTCTCTAGGAATGAGGTCCGGTCCAATGTTGCTCCAAGGTGCTTTGGATTAGGGTTGTCGGGGAGTAAGTTGTTGTTCGGAGCTTCATTTGGTAGCTTGTTATTCAGAAGGGAGCACGAAATCAACACGTTTGTGTACATAATGACGAATAGGTAGTAATATCTGTCGGTGCTTATATTGGAGTATAGGTGATTGCATTATGATTTCTGCCTTTCATAAATCATTTCTCAGCATTATGGAACAGCCTGGCAAGTGGGAGAGAAACCTAGTGGAACTTGCCTGAGTTCGAAAAGATAAGCATTGGTTGAGGTTTTGTTAGTATTTGATGAAAAACTATCAGGAAACCATCCCAGGTTGTAGCGTGAAGAAAAGAGAGGAAAAAGAGAGAGAGAGAGAGAGAGAGAGAGAGAGAGAGAGAGAGAGAGAGTTATGATAAAATCATAGCGTTGGAAGAGACCTTGAAGATCTTCTAGTCCAGGGGTCACCAACCTTTTTGGACCTCAGGGACCATTAAATTCATAACAGCCCATTCTTTACAGGCACTTCCACGTAACATGTTTCACTGTAAAAATTCTAATGCCAGCCATGTGGCCACCAAATCATTCACAAGTGGCTGGAATAATGCAGTTTACAAACTATGCAGTCCCTGGGAGTTGGGCTTCATTCACATTTAATAATAAATAAATGGGCCATTCTAATTGGAGAACCCTGTTCAGACTCCCTCCAGACAGGATACATGCTGTTTTCTAGCATGCAAACTGCATTCAGAAATAGCATAGAACTAGCAACATCGAGGATCTCCTATACAGGTAGTTCTCAATTTACAGCCATTCGTTTAGTGGCCATTCAAAGTTACAATGGCACTAAAGAAAGTAATTAAGACTGTTTTTCACACTTATGACCATTGTAGCATCCAGTGGTGGGATTCAAATTTTTTTTACTACCAATTCTGTGGGCGTGGCTTGGTGGGCATGGCTTGGTGGGTGTGGCAGGGGAAGGATACTATAAAATCTTCATTTCCTCTTGATCAGCTGGGACTCAGGAGGCAGAGAATAGATGGGGGGCGGGGCCAGCCAGTGGTGGTATTTACCGGTTCTCCGAACTACTCAAAATTTCAGCTACCGGTTCTCCAGAACTGATCAGAACCTGCTGAATGCCACCTCTGGTAGCATCCCTGTGGCCACGTGATCAGATTTTGAACACTTGGCAACTGGCAGGTATTTATGACAAGTTGCATTGTCCCGGGGTCATGATCATCTTTTGTGACCTTCTGTCAAGCGAATTCATTGGAAAAGCCAGTTTCATTTAACAACCATGTCACTAACCTAACGACTCTAGTGATTCACTTTACAACGGCAAGAAAAATAGAGCAAAATTCACTTAACTGTCTTGCTCAGCAGCGGAAATTTTGGCCTCAATTGCGGTCGTAAGTCAAGGACAACTTGTATATACTGTAGAAGCAGTATAAAAAGTGCCCACTTCTCATTCGCGTTTGAAGATAGATTGCTTACATTCTCCATAGTGGGGGGAGGAGTATCCAGACTGGGTTGGCTTTATCCTCTCATTGATTGGACTGAGCCTGACAAGACCTTTAAACCACGCCCATGTTGCCAGGCAGACCCCAGCTTCGACTCAGTCCTCAATGTGGATGGATGTGTCTCGGGCTTCTCCTCAGTAATATTTGAAATTTATTCTTTATCGCCTTTGTGAGCAACCTGACTGTTGAGAACAAATTGCAGATTGTGGCAGCTCTTTAAACCTCCTAAGACAATGATGGCGAACCTAAGGCACGGGGGCCACAGGTGGCACGTGGAGCCATATCTGCTGGCACACGAGCTGTCAGCTCCAACACACATGCGCACATCAGCCAACTGATTTTCGGCCTTCCAGAGGGCCGTGGGAGGCCGTTTTCGCCCCAATGGGCCCGTTTTTCACCCTCCCCAGCAGTGGTGGGTTTCAATTTTTTTAGAACCTACTCTGTAGGTGTGTCCTATTTTGTGGGCGTGGCTTGGCAGTCATGTGACAGGGTGGGAGTGGCCACCTTTTAAAATGTGGTGAAACTCATTTAACAACGCTCTTGCTTAGCAACCAAAATTTTGGATTCAATTGTGATGATTCTTTCTTTCTTTCTTTCTTTCTTTCTTTCTTTCTTTCTTTCTTTCTTTCTTTCTTTCTTTCTTTCTTTCTTTCTTTCTTTCTTTCTTTCTTTCTTTCCTTCCTTCCTTCCTTCCTTCCTTCCTTCCTTCCTTCCTTCCTTCCTTCCTTCCTTCCTTCTTTCCTTTCCTTTCCTTTCCTTTCCTTTCCTTTCCTTCCTGTTGGGTCACTGGCAGCGGCGGGCCAGATTTACTTCCAGGTACGCCGGTGGAACCCCCTCTCACCGGTTCTCTGATTAGCCATCACTGTCCTAAGAGGTGACAGCCGGGGTAACTTCGATACTTAAGACTTGCACATTTAGATGAAGCCCAAGACTCTCCAGGAGCCATAAAAAACTTTCACAGCCGGTTGTGTTTTGTACGATATGCTAAATAATATGATAGCTAAGTGGCAAAAAAATAAAATAAACTGGCTTTCCCCAGAAGTATTGAGAGCTTTAACCCATCGCCAGAGGCTGTCAAAAGCAAGGTTTCTATGTCATGTGAACCAAAGATGTTGGTTTTGTCTCCTGGGAGGTGGGGAAACAGTGTGATTTGTTTTATATTTCATTCTCTGCTTCTTCCACCAAAATGTTGAATGTAAATGAACTTATTCCTGGAAACAGAAAGTTTGCAGCTGCTGCCAGACCTTCGTTTTTACTCAGCTTTGCCTGTGCTCCTTGTTCATGGGAGTTTGAAGCCATTCAGAACAGAGCATGCGGAGCGTTTCGATGGCACATCGCTCTAGCGGTGTTGTTAAATTATTGTGGGGGTTCCGTATCTTTCTCACATCGATCTAATACGTGGGATCAGTGATCAGGAAAGCCGGGTGAAATTTGATTCTGCTGCTTCTTCCTTTCAGGCAGATCCTGATCTTTTTTACTTTCTTTTGTTGACAGTCGCAATTTCATTTTTCGGACAATCCCTTTTTGGATTGTCTCTAGATTTTCTGCATTGCTCCTTCGTTTCACATTTAACCATTTTCTCAATACAGCTTTCATATTCAGGCCATATAAGCTGTGGATTCAGCAGGGGCCTCATCGTAAGTCTTTATTTTATGCCCCTGTTCCACTTTTTCCTGCAAACAATTTACAACGGGGTGTCCCAACATCTGGGTTGCATTTGACCTGAGGTCGGGGCTGAGTGGGGCATGGCCAGCTTGACATCACGCATGTCGGGGGCACCTCTGGTGGCCCAGGCGGGGCTGGGGGATCCATTCCCTCCCTCCCTCTCTCCTTCCGTCCCTCCCTCCCTCCCTCCCTCCCTCCCTCCCTTCCTTCCTTCCTTCCTTTCTTCTTTTTCTTTCCCTCTTCCATGACAGCCTCCTACAGCCTTCTGCCAGTGAAAATGGAGCCTGAGATTTGTGGAACCTCTTCTATAGAAGAGGAGGGTAGAACTGGCAGGAACCCACCCCAGCACTGCAGCTTCCAGCCGTCACTAAATGAATGGTTGCAATTCAAGGACTAGCTGCACCGAAGCTTTCCGATAGGCGTGTTTGTACTGCCTTTTAGCTTAATTCTTTTAAAACCCATCCCTCAACGTTCATTAAGAGAGCGTCAAGTCCCGGAGTTGCCGCCCACAAGAATTTTAATACTTTAATGAAGCATTTGCCGAATGGGAATGTTTGGGTATTTCCAAGAGAGCGAAAGCACACGATAGCACAATCTTGTGTGGCTTGTTTTTGTGAAGCTTGCGTGGAACAAGCTTTTTTTTTTAAATTTTTTTATTCTTTCACTTTTCTTTTTTTTTTTTTTTTTTTTTTTTTTTTTTTTTTTTTTGGAACGGGAACATTCTGTCTCATGTGCATCTTTAAAAGTCACAACTGAACCACTTTGTAACCAAGGACAATATCATTGGATACTCTGCTCTGGGTGCTGTATTCATCGCCGTCCTTGATTGTTGTGCGTCTCAAGCGGTTGTGAAACAAGCTTACTGGAGACTTGTTCCTTCTGGAGTGGAATGCTGGAACGTGTAGGCTGGGAAGGGAAATACTTGGCGTGTGTCGTTCACGGTTCACCAATGGCACCATTGTCTTAGCGCTCTGTAGACAGATTGGGCCGAGCGTTCGAAGGAATTTGATATTCGGAGCCTCCGAGTTACTTGAAGGTCTTGGGGTTTTGTTTTTTTCCCCCTTCCCCCGAGCAAAAGAAGAAAGACGGGTGTCACCCCCTTTGGTTCGGATTTTTCTGCACGCGTGAACAGGATGGACTTTGTATGATTGATTGTTGCGTTGCGATCTGGAAATAGAGGGTCTTGCTCAATGAGGACTAAAACTGTAAATAGGATTCGGGGCCACTCAAGGAAAGAGAACTTCTACGGTAAAGTACAATTCCAAAAGAAATGAAATTGCATGCTTTACTGATTTATTCTTAGCATCGTAAGGAAGCCTTTGATAAAATAGCAGTTTTCCCACTTCTGGGGTATCTATTTCAGCTGCTTTCCTTTAAAATAGGACTTGTTCAAATCGCTTTGCTTAGTAGTGATTATCAGCGTATTAAGATACGACTTTTGTATGTAGTTTCCGCTCAAACTGTACTTTGAAAAGAGGAGTAGACCTGGCTCCATATCTCTTCAAAGTATTTTATGCATTGACCTTTCTGTGTAAAATGCTAGAGAAGAAAAAAAAAAAAACAGGCGCTACGTCAATAATCTTCTACCGTAATACCTTTTTATTGAATTTGTAATCCGTGTTTTCTTTCGGATGCTGCCAAATGGAAGAAATATGGAATCAGTCGCTAGATAGCTACGTGATTTATCATAAACTGGACTATTTTCTTTCCTTATTTATTAGAAAGGGGGGGGGGGATTCTATTGGCTTTGATGTCCACATTGCTTGTTTCCCCAACATGTGAATTGCTCACTTGACTGCCAAGCCTTCTTGTGGATGTGCTAGCTAATTGTGAACCCCAAGTATTACAGAAACTCCGGTAATTTGTGGATAATAATTAGCTGCAGCCAGTCATTTGCTCCACCCTCTGAGCCATGGTTTAGCATCTAGCTTAACCTGCCAGGTACTGTTTGGTATTGGTATTGTTTTGGGGTGTGGGGCTGGAGAAAATTACAGGGGATACCCAAAACCTGAGATCTGCCCATTTCTTACACTGAAAAGCACAGAGGGTATCTATCCATGGGGTGTTCCTAATTCCCCACCCATCTCCTAACCAGTCTCAGCTCTGCCTAGTTTCATTCAGTACCTGTATTTACCTTCCTTTGACGCTATCCTAAGGAATTTTAGTCCCCTGAAAGGAAGGCTTTGAAAACGGCCTTGCCCATAACAGAGATCGTAATGGTGTGCTGGCAGTGAGGAGCTTATGCAGCTAATTTGTTTTAAGTTAAATGAGGAAACAAGGAATTTCAGTGATGCTACATGAAATTCAATGGTGAAAAGAGTCAGGTTCTACACTTAGGCAAGGAAAAACGAAATGCACTGGTACAGTATAGGTGGTACCTTGCTCAATAGTAGGAACTGTGAAAGAGATCTTGGAGTTCTAGTAGACAACCATTTAAATAGGAGCCAGCCGTATGCAGCAGCTGCCAAAAAAGCCAACACAGTTCTAGGCTGCATCAACAGAGGGATAGAATCAAGATCACGTGAAGGGTTAATACCACTTTATAAGGCCTTGGTAAGGCCACACTTGGAATACGGCATCCAGTTTTGGTCGCCACGATGTAGAAAAGACGTGGAAACTCTGGAAAGAGTGCAGAGAAGAGCAACAAAGATGAGGGGACTGGAGGCTAAAACATATGAATAATAATAATAATAATAATTTTATTTTTAAACCGCACCCTCTCCCCACAGAGAAGAAGGGGTTACATGAACTGGGTAGGTCTAGTTTAATGAAAAGAAGGACCAGGGGGGACATGATAGCAGTCTTCCAATATCTCAGGGGCTGTCACAAAGAAGAGGGAGTCAAACTATTCTCCAAGGCACCTGAGGGCAGGACAAGAAGCAATGGGTGGAAACTAATCAAGGAGAGAAGCAACTTAGAACTGAGGAGAAATTTCCTGAAAGTTAGAACAATTAATCAGTGGAACAACTTTCCTCCAGAAATTGTGAATGCCCCAACACTGGAAGTCTTTAAGAAGATGTTGGCTAGCCATTTGTCTGAAACAGTATAGGGTTCCTGCTTAGGCAGGGGGTTGGAGTAGAAGACCTCCAAGGTCCCTTCCAACTCTGCTATTGTATTTTATTGTATTGTACATGCAATTAAAATGGATCCCTGGTTTCCTGATAGCTAGGTAATCTCTGAAAGTCTAGAGATTGAGGAATGCAACAAATTCAACCGGCCTGTTGCCAGGATTCATGAAGAAAATGTTGTATGCCAGTAATTACTTCGCTGCTTTCTCATATTGTTAGAACAGGTTCTTCCCACACTTAAAGGAAGCACATACATGGGTGGATTTAGCAGTTACACTGATCCATGTGTCAGTAGCTTCACTTTTCTCGATGGAGTGAAAAACCTTGTAATTTTATGCCATGCAGTTTGTGCCCCTTATTACCGAGAGGTTAATGGCGAGCTATTAGAAGATGCCAAGGGTTAATTCAAATACATTCGTTTCTGTCTCTTGTATTGCCTCATTGTTGAGTTTTGTACTTTTTGCTCCTCTTTTGTGGCTGGTTCCACAGTCCCCCCCCCCCAATATATCAGGTCTTATACAAGTCTTGCATCCATAAGAAACCCTCCTCCAATATGCCTAGGACCTGGTGTAAATACCGTGGTATTGTTCGAATATGGCAGCTATAAGCCCTAACCTGATTTTCATGCCTGTGCCTAATATAACCCTTATCCCCAAAATAAGCCTGAGTTAAGCCCCGCCCAACGTCTAATTGTGAAAGATGGGGCGAAGCGCAGGCGTAAAACTCAAGCTAGGGCGAGGGTGGGGGGGTTGGAGCTGCCCCGTAGTCACTTACCTTAGGACCGCTGCAGCCAGGCTTCCCACGCCCTGACACCTATCATTCCACTGCCCAACTCCTTCTGCAGCCAGTTGCGGCAGGACACCACGAGGCTCATCATGCTGGAGCCACGGCTTGCACGCGCAATGACACTCCATGCCACACAGCGTCCTGCTGCGAGCGGCTGTACTGGCATGATGAGCCTCGCGGCGTTGTGCCACGAGCGGCGCCACCAGCGTGATGAGCCACGTGGCCACAAGCGGCTGCAGAAGAAGTTGGGCAGCAGCGCAACAGGTGTCGGGGCTTGGGAGGCGTGGCTGCGGTGGTCCTAAAGTCGTGATGGTGAACCTATGGCACGCGTGCCACAGGTGGCACGCGGAGTCATATTTGGTGACACGCCAGCCGTCAGCTCCGGTTTATGCGCGCTGGCCAGCTGATTTTTCACATTTCCAGAGGGCCAGGGGATGGCTGTTTTTGTCTTCCTCAGGTTTCAGGAAAGCCTCCAGAGGCTGGGGAGGGCGAAAAACGGCCCCAACGGGCCAACTGAAAGTTCGGTAACGATCCATTTCCAGCTTCTGGAGGGCCAAGGGAGGCGATTTTCGCCCTCCCCAGACTTCAGAAACGCGTCTGAATCCTGGGGAGAGATCACACGCGCATGTGCGGAGGGATCATGAGTTGGCAGGTGTGTGTAAGCAATAGTGTGCATGCACGCAATTTTGGCACGCCGTAAGCAAAAGGTTCGCCATCACTGTCCTAAGGTAAGCAGTCAGGACATCCCCTTAAAATAAGACCCGGTGCTTATTTTGGGGCCGAAAAGAAAAGACCAGATCTTATTTTCGGGGAAACAAGGTAGAGTGCCTAACTAGCTATCATTATTGCAAGATTTCTCTGCTCCCTCAAAGAACCTGTATTATGTCATAGAGCCCTGTGGAAGATTCTTAGTGGTTGGAGTAAAAGCTGTACGGGGCACTTCTCCCTACAACATCTCTTCAGAAGTAGCCAAGAACAGTACTGGAAGACATTATGGGGAGAAAGGAATGGGGGCTACCCTTAATCTGTTCAATTTTGGCAAGATGGGTAAACGTCCTCATTTTCTTCCTAAGGTTAATTCACTTATCCTTCCTTTTTACAACAATGGCAGGCGTAAATAACAAAGCAGAAGTGGGAGGGGACATTTTACTACCCATTTTCTGATTAGAGTGTTGGCTTCATGACCTAAGAATGTTAGGAGGTGAGATTATGGTAAGAATGTTGTTGAACAAACACAACAGAGTGATGCCACCATAAATCTTAAGCATACAGCCATTGCTCAAGGAGTCAGACGAGTGATTGTTATTGCCTCTAAATAGCTACCATATTCAAACAAATTGGCTTAGGAATAGATACAGCTGCTTTTCCACTCTGTTTTATCAGTGACCACGTAATTTATAGTTGACTATCGTTCAGTGCAGACTGCAGCTAAGGGTTGAAAAAGTCAAAATTGGGTATTTCCAAAGGAGCTAGTACACGATAACACAATCTTTTACAGCTTGTGTCAGCGTTCCAAATATTATCCAGAAATAAATCAGAGTCCAAGGCAGAGTGTTGTGGCCCAGTCGGCTCCGGATGAGCTGCTGATGGATTCCTCTAGTGAGGAGTGCTATGAGTCTGCTCTAGAGGAGGAGGCTGAGAGTGAGAGAGCAGAGAGCCCGGCTAGGCATCAGGAGGCACCTGGGGCTTGGTGTAGTGGGTAGGAGGAAACCCCAGTTTGTCCCTGATGTCAGGCTAAGAAGGATCGAGAGGAGGCAACGTCAATTAGCAGAAAGACGCAACCGGAGGAGATAATGAGTATCAGCTGCCTAATTGACCGGCCCCTCCCAAGAGGCTTTAAAAGAAATCCTCTGTGAAGAGTAGGTTTTCAGGAAACAACGTATCATCTGAAGAGTCAAAGCTTTCGTGTGTGTCAAGTTCTTTCGTTAAGAATCTTCAGGCCTAGTCAAGGTCAGTCCAGGCAAGCTGCCAAGTAGCAGTCAATTTAGTCATTTGTCTTGTGAAGGAGGGAGTCAGAACACAGAGCTATCCTTAAAGTTCCAATTAAATAAGAGAGACATATTGGTACATTCTGTGCAAACCCGAATCTGAAAGATCCAGAATTACATTTGGCTATTTCATTGGGGGATTTTGAAAGGGATAATTCCAACAGATTCTAGACTCTGTATTTTGAGGAAGGCGGGCTGGACAATGCCTTGAAACTCAGAATGCGCTTGACTTACACAGTGAAGTAACTGACAAAAGGGACTGACAATCTTTTCTGTCAGGGGCTCATTAGAGCATCCTGCAGAGAGAAGCGGGAGAGGAACCTGAAGATACTCATCAACGTCCTAAAAACCCGCTGCACCAAATCCTAATTCCGGCCTGTAGCAATCTGCAAAAATACTATTTGCATAAAGACATTTTATTCCTAGGTTGGCTAATTGAAAAGCTTCACGGATTGAAGGCTTGACCCCCGAGACCTTTAATTTACCAACTCCGCAGTTTACTTCTTTTGCTCAAGGAGGCAGGGGAATTGGAGAGACGAGATTTCCTTTATCTTCTCATTAATATTCACTGAGTCTGATGTCTCTCTGTCTCCTTCGTTTCACTTCCCCGTTGACTCCATTGGTGAGTCAGACCATTATTTCTGTCACTTGCTTTTTTATATGGCTCTACTGCTTTTCTTTCTCTTTTTGGGGGGGGGGATGACCTAATGTCTTCCTGCTCAGCAACACCCTGTGATCATTTGGGTGACCCTGGTGATCCAGGGAGAAAACAAGAGCACCTTGAGCTGCCTGAAAATGTTCTGATCTTCCCGGTTTTTCTGAATCGGATCTGATTTGTTTTTCAACATCGGAGGGCAGTCGCTTCCCAGCATGGATAATAGCTGCGCTTCGTTAACTACCTCAAGCTTGGCCAATTTGCAACCAGGAGGAATGTAAAAATAAGAGCGCCGGCTGCCGAAAAGCTATGAGACCCATCCGTTCCTTGGCGGAAATAATGGGGCTAGGGAAAGTTGAGAGCCTTTGAAGCCTTCTGCCTTGTCAGGAATTTTTGCCTCCCTAGTATGGCGGCTGAGGAATCGTTGCGCCTTTGCCACAAAACGCTTTTTGCATCTCAGCGGGAAAGCGATCTGCATCGTTAAAACATTTAGCAGGTTGACTATGTCTGGATCAGGGATCACCAACTCTTTGGACCTCGGGGACCACTACATTCATAATTTTAAATCCCGCGGACCACTGATATGATCTACCTGGTGGGTGGGTGGGTGGGTGGGGCTAGGTGGTCACGTGACTGGGTGGGCGTGCACAACACAGTGTCACTCATGTCAAGGGGCACATCACGGGCCTTTACTCTCCCCTCCCCTCCTTGCCCCGCCCGCCTGGGCTCCTTAGGACCCCAACAGGAAGCAGTTGTTGGAGCTAAGCAGCCCCCATGAGAAAGAGTTGGCGAAACAGCTGGCTCAGTTCAAATGGGATCTGACTGAGAAGGAGGCTCAGCAGGAGCACCTCACTGAGGACTACGAGCATGGGCTTTCCAAACTGCGGGAGTGCAAGGCCAGGTGCCGGCACCTGGAGGCTCAGCGGACTGAGATGGTCAGACAGTTCTAGACCATGATGCAGTCCCACTGGAACGAGGCCCTCTGGCTCTTCACCACCAGCAGTACCTCCCTCCAGCCTTCGCCCAAAGCCCCCCACCAGGAGGCTGAAGCAGACCCCATGTCGGAATTTCTACCCCCCTCCGACCTGCAAAAAAGGACCCCGAAGGAGGAGACTCTCTGCAGCAACACAGATGTTTATTGCACGTATCCGGCCCAGGGGGTGTAGTTTGAGCACCTCTGATTTAGTGCAATATTTTTAAAAAATGCAAATATTTTTTCTGCGGACCACCAAAATTTTCTCACAGACCACCAGTGGTCCATGGACCACCGGTAGGTGACCACTGGTCTGGATTATTGCTTGACGATGATGTTGTCCATTCAGTCAGGTGTCCTCTGGAGACCCTGGAAAGAGTGCAGAGAAGGGCAACCAAGATGATTAGGGGACTGGAGACTAAGACATATGAAGAACGGCTGCAGGAGCTGGGTATGTCTAGCTTGATGAAGAGAAGGACTAGGGGAGACATGATAGCAGTGTTCCGATATCTCAGAGGGTGCCACAAAGAAGAGGGAATCAAACTATTCTCCAAGGCACCTGGGGGCAGGACAAGAAGCAACGGGTGGAAACTAATCAAGGAGAGAAGCAACTTAGAACTAAGGAGAAATTTCCTGACAGTTAGAACAATTAACCTCTGGAACAGCTTGCCTCCAGAAGTTGTGAATGCCCCAACCCTGGAAGTCTTTAAGAAGATGTTAGATATTTATTTGTCTGAAATGGTATAAGGTTCCTGCCCACGCAGGGGGTTGGACTAGAAGACCTACAAGGTCCCTTCCAACTCTTGCTATTGTATACTCCTTTTCATGGGCATGCTGAAGAATTTATGCCTGTAAGTTGCGTTTGTAAATTCTTTCTCGATAGGAGGTTAACCCCATAATGTATAAAACAGTGTTTTCTGATGCTTCAACTGCTGCTTATAAAACAAGATAATGCAGGTAATTAACCAAACCTGACACAGAGGAGGAAACATTCACTGCTAGATGTCATTTCCAAACAAGCAGCATTTTATTAAAAGCTTCCTTTCCGATTTGAACAACTGTTATTGTATACTCCTTGGGGATTCTATGGGCCAGGCCTCTCCACATCTTGCACTGTCTTGCGCTACTTCTCTGAGTTTGTTCTGTGCGCTGGCTGTTGTCAGCTTTGATGGCGTCTGGACATGGTGCTCTTTGGGGGCCTGGTTTCTTCTTACCTCTGGATTCCTACTGGTTCGGACCGATTCGGCTGGCCACGCCCCCGAACCAGTTCTATCAGCAGCGCCATAGGTGCCATCATTTCGTTTTTTGCTTCTGCGCATGCGCAGAATTTTTTTTACCTACTGTGCATGCATGCATTGAGCGCATCAAGCACACATGTGCCCAAAGCCCATCCCTGAGCAAACTGGCAGTAGAAGAAGCCAGAACCCATCCCTGCTCTAACAGATGCAATCCTCAACTGTAGGTTTGCCCCATTCTGCAACTCTCCTTGCCACATCCCGACTTGACTACTGCAATGCTCTCTACATGGGGCTTTCCTTGAGGTGCACTCGAAAGCTACAGTTAGTGCAGAATGCAGCCGCGCGGGTGATTACGGGAGCCTCTAGATGCTCCCATATAACACCGATCCTGCGCGAGCTGCACTGGCTTCCTGTGGTCTTTCGGGTGCGCTTCAAGGTCTTGACGACCATCTTCCAAGCGCTCCATGGCTCGGGACCTAGTTACATGCGAGACCGTCTCCTGCCCCATACATCCCTTAGAACGATACGCTCCCACAGAGAGGGCCTTCTCTGGGTGCCGTCAGCTGGACAATGCCGGCTGGCGACACCCAGGGGAAGGGCCTTCTCTGTGGCGGGCCCTGCCCTGTGGAACGACCTACCCCCCGAATTACGCACCATCACCGACCTCCGCCTCTTCCGCCAGTGTCTAAAAACACACCTGTTTCATCAAGCCAGCCTAACATAGCCTCCGCTGTGACTAGTATTAGATAGTTTTAAAATGGGGGATTTAAATTGGTTTTAGCGCAGGTTTTGATATTTAATAGGTGTTAAATTTGTGTATTTTGTATTACTTTTGTATGTTATTTTAAATTCCTGTGCGCCACCCTGGGTCCTTTTGGAGAAGGGCGGGATACAAATTGAATAAAACTCTAAAACTCTAAACATTTATTAAGTGAATCACGGCAGTTGTTAAATGAATAGCCCGGTTGTTAAGTGAATATGGCTTCCCCCATTGACTTTGCTTGTCAGAAGTTCTCAAAAGGTGGTGATCATGTGACTCTGGGACACTGCAACCGTCATAAATATGAGTCAGTTTCCAGGTGTCTGAATTTAACTCACATGACTGTATGAATGCTGTAACGGTCGTAAGTGTGAAAAATGGTCATACGCCATTTTTTTCAGTGCCGTTGTAATTTCGAACGCTCACTAAACAAACTGTTGTAAGTCCACGATGTCTTGTATTAAGCACTATACAAATATGATAAAACAAACACTTTGAATGTGGTTAATAATAACATGAACTATTTCTCTCTAAGTTGATTGCTAAAAAAAAATCTTACAGATGTTTGTCTTTTGTACTTAGCGATTCTAATATAGAAATTAGGATTAAGAAACTTGGTTATAAATCCTGCATTTTTAACAGTAGATCGAAATCCAGCTACTGTCCTATATAAATGAAGGCTTTAGAATTGCTGTTGCTATCGATGATATATTATCTTTATATTTCATTGGAAGTGTTATTCAAACTTTCTGCTTTACTGCTTAAATACATTTTACCACAGATTTTCATTTTCTGAAGGGTTAACTTGAACCAGCTTTATTAATACAGTATTTTGGGGAAAAAATGCTTTGTATTATAGCAGAGGTCTTCAACCTTGGCAACTTTAAGACTTGTGGACAGAATTGGGAGTTGAAGTCCACAAGTTTTAAAGTTGCCAAGTTTGGGGACCCCTGTGTTACAGTTTGCCAAAACTACCAAAAATTTTGCAAAAGGCAGCAGATGAAAAATTGTTAGTTTAAATGCCCAATGCCTAAAGAGACCCTTTTTGAAACCATCAGTATTAGGTTTACAAGGAAGAAACATTTCTTTTATATATTCCTTGAAATGCTGATCATCAAAAAACAGGTATAGATGGAAGCTGCACAGCTGTATCAATTTTCTCTCTTTTTCTCCCCCAGGTACTGATGTTGAACAGGCTGCTGCTGTCAAACTTGCTCAAGAACGTGCTGAGATAGTTGCCAAGTACGACCGAGTAAGTTTGTGTGATTCTTAAATAATTGTGTCAGGGGCTGTTCTGCTCTCTTGGACTGAGGAACAAGTAGCTCAGATGATCAGATGATGACCAAACAAATAAACATCCACACCTGCTCCATTATCTCACTCTTACCCAATTGTTGTGGTGTCCTCTTGTTTTCTTAAGTAGCTGTTGTAGCAACATGTAGTAAAGGGAAGAGTAAGGGAGCGTGAAAAGATTCACTCCAATTCCAGGTAGGAAATAGAGCCAACCTGGAATTATTTATTTTGTAATAATTTCTATATTGCAAAAGACAGGAGGGGGAAAAAGAAAAAATGTTTCTTATTTATTTATTAAATTTATATGCAGCGGTTAAGTTAATGTTCTTAAGTGAATCTGGTTTCCCTATTGATTTTGCACGTCAGAAAGTCATTGTTGTGGCCCGCCAGCGGTCAGCAGAGCTGGCAGCAGATTCGGACAGTGAGGAGGTTGGGGAGGAACCTGGGCCAGTCCTGGAGTCTGGGGAACGCTCTGTTGAGGGCTCTGTGTCGGAGGCAGAGAGGGGGCCAGGACTATCTGACAGTTATCAGCTGCCTTCACAGTCAGACATCAGTGAGGCGAAAGAACAGCTGGAGCCTGTTCCCAGTGTGTGCATGCCAGGAGAAGGGAACTGCTAAAGAACAGGGGTCGACTTGGGAGTAAGGCCACAGGTGGACGATGAATGGCCCCTCCCAGAGGAAATAAAAGAGGAGCGAAAGGGGAATGGAGTTTGCAGGAGACCATTAGTTTGCTTAATTGGTTCGTGACTCTCCGAGACTCCTTGCCAAGTTTTGCAGATATCGACCTGGCAGCTCTCCAAGCCAGATAAGGTCTGTGACTGTAAATCCTCCCTTGAAAGACTTTGTTGGAGGTGAATGAGCAGAATTCACAGTCAATTAATACAAGGGCTTTTTGTCGGGACAAGGAGTTTGCTTCAGGCTGTCGGGAAGCCTTGGTCAGAACAGTCACAAAGGCTGATCATGTGACCCTGGGACACTGCAGCCATCCTAAATATATGCCGCTTGCCAAGCATCTGAATTCTAATTACGTGACCATGAGCTGTAGTTATTTGCTAATATTTCTTTTGTAGCTGAACATGAGATGGATAATTACTACTTTGAGAAATGGGAGGAGCAGTTGGCACCAGTGTTGATAAGGGAAATTATAATGCAGATACATTCTCCATTGTTTGAAGGCAACCTCATCATGTTGAGAGAAGACCTGTGCACACCTGTAGATGATTTAGAATAGAGTGAGCTGGAAGAGACCTTGGAGGTCTTCTAGTCGAGCCCCTTGCTCAAGCAGGAGAACCTATACGACTTTAGATAAGTGACTCTCTAGGCTCTTCTTAAAAACCTCCAGTGATGAAGCGCTCACAATTTCTGGAGGCAAGCTGTTCCCCTGGTTAATTGTCCTCCCTGTTAGGAAGATTCTCCTTAATTCCAGGTTGCTTCTCTCTTCGATTAGTTTCCAACTGTTGCTTCTTGTCTTGCCCTCTGGTGCTTTGGGAATAATTTGACCCTTTATTCTTTGTGGCAGCCCCTCAAATACTGGAATGCTGCTATCATGTCACCCCTAATTCTTCTTTTCTTTAGGGTAGCCAAACCCAAATCTTGTAGCCATTCTTCTTATGTTTTAGTCTCCAGACCTTCGACCGTCTTACTTGCGCTTCTCTGAACTTTTTCCAAAAGTCTCAACATCTTTTTTTTATAGCATGGTGACCAAAATTGGTTGCAGAATTCTAGGTGTGGTCTTACTAGAGTTTTAAGAAAGCGATTCTAGCACTTCCCGCGATCGTGATTCTCTGCCTCTGTTTATACAAGCCAGGATTGTACTAGCTCTGAATATGGATTTGAATTTGAATATGTATAGGTGTAGGTAGCTGTGGGAAAGATACTCCGACCCAGGCTTCTCCCCGTCAAGCATTTGTGGATAAAAATAAGGCATTCCTTTTGAGGTTCAGAGCATGCCAGCCACTATTGTTATGTGGAACTGCGAGCAGCGACATTTAATAAAAATGAATTCATTATCTGTCTTCTCTGCTTTCTACAGGGACGTGAAGGAGCCCAGATTGAACCTTGGGAAGATGCTGACTACCTGCTTTACAAAGTTACCGACAGATTTGGTTTCTTGCAGTAAGTGTTGTCGCTTGGCAAAGGAATGGCATTCGCTGTTCGTTTTATTCTCCATTGTGATTTTGGCATGCCTGTTTAGTCAGCGTATCGATCGCGCACCTTACAGAAAAATTGCCCTGTGAATAGGGTTCCATTTGGCAAATAGAATTCAAACGGTCTCGCGCCGCGCTTTTCATTTATTTATGCACAGCATTTTTCTTAGTCGGTGATTTTAAATTGATCCAGGCTTGGTAATTGAAAAGTATCGGCCTTTTGCCTTTGGCTGGGTGTAAAATGACGGCAAGAGATGCTTTGTTCAAAATAAAAAAACTGGCGACATGTTAGACTAATTTAAAAATAATAGCTGCTGTAGTTCTTTTTTTCTGGATTGAAAAAAGGTAGTTAAATTCTATGTGAAATGATCAGAGTCGTCTGAATAAATAGTTCTTGACTTATGACCACCCACTTAGGGACAGTTTGAAGTAACAATTGACCCGAAAAAGGGCACTTATGACCTAGTGCCATGATAGTGACACAGGTAGCACGTAGAGCACATGAGCCGTTGCCCCAGTTGAGCTCCACTGTGCATTTGCATGAGTCTCCCGCCGGCTAGTTGGTTTTCAGGTCTCTGCCGGGCATGCGTGGGGAGTGAGGGGGTGTGGCGCAGCCTGCCCCATGGCCCGTTTTTACTCCCAGGAGGCTGCAGGGAGGCCTACTAGGCCCAAAATGGGGCGTGGGGTGTGTGTGCATCCACAGGAGGCAGGAAGAGTGCCGGGTCATGCGCATGGGAAGGGAGGGAGCAGGGGGGCGTGGCGCGCGGGGAGGTCCCCTGCACATTGCATTATGGACTTCGACACACGACGACAAAAAGGTTAGCCATCATTGACCTAGTGGCTGTCCCCCCACCCGTTCATGTGAGCATCATTCAGGCGCTTAGCAATCTGACTACAGTTACTTCCTGCGATCCCATGACTCTTACAATACAATATCAGAGTTGGAAGGGACCTTGTAGGTCTTCTAGTCCAACCCCCTGCGTGGGCAGGAACCCTATACCATTTCAGACAAATGGCTATCTAACATCTTTTTAAAGGCTTCCAGGGTTGGGGCATTCACAACTTCTGGAGGCAACTTCTGTTCCACTGATTAATTGTTCTAACTGTCAGGAGATTTCTCCTTAGTTCTAAGTTGCTTCTCTCCTTGATTAGTTTCCACCCATTGCTTCTTGTCCTGCCCCCAGGTGCCTTGGAGAATAGTTTGGCTCCCTCTTCTTTGTGGCACCCTCTGAGAAACACCCTCTTGTTTTCCTAAGGCACGAGTGTCAAAGTCGCCGCGCCACATTGACGTATCGCAATGTTTTTTTTCCTTAGCAGAGTGGGGTGGGCGTAGCTTGCACGTGACACATCCAGTATGACACCCCTGTCCTAAGGTGTCATCCGAAGTGTGTGTGTGTGTGTGTGTAGGGGATGTCTTGTTTTCATACAAAAGCATTAACAATACTTGGTTGCCAAGGCAACATGTGCCAGTTCAAATTGGGACCAGGCTGATCTAAGTCCAGATTTCTAGTTGTGTTTTCTTATGCGAGTTTACCATTAATTCTGATTTGTTAACCTGCCTTACATTTGTTAATGAGTGAAGCAAATAGCTATCCCTTAATGCAAGGGTGTCCAACTGGCAGGCCATGCCCACCCCAGCACTGCAAAGGGAAAAAGTCACGATACGTCATGTGACGGCAATGTGACACCACAAGTTTGTCACCTGTGCCTTAATGCAGGGGTCTCCAACCTTGATAACTTTAAGACTTGTGGACTTCAACTCCCAGAATTCCTCAGCTAGCTTTGCTGGCTGAGGAATTCTAGGAGTTGAAGTCCACAAGTCTTAAAGTTGCCAAGGTTGGAGACCCCTGCCTTAATGGAATGGATTTAGCAGCTGAACATGGAGGCACATGACAAATAGCACTTTTGAAGTACTTTGGTATTGTAAGAATCATCTTTTGGGTTATTATGTTTCATCCCATGGTTGAAATATGTGAATTAAGAGCTTTAAAAAACTTTTATTGGTTTTAGGTAACTGTTGGTGGAATTCCATTCAAAGGATGGTTTTATAATTCTCGCCTTTGTGCGAACGTTAGAGTTTTGCCATCTTGTATTCGGTCCGTAGCTATTGTAACTGCATGGTTTCTGGGTTATCAATTATTAAAATTCAATTTCAGAGTACACCGTTTGGATATGCTAGCTGGTACTGTGCAAGGGCAAAAAGGTTATTCCTCCTTGTTCCCTTATTTTAGAATACAATTGTGAAATGCGGTGTTAAAATCGAAGTCTCCGATGTGGGTCAGATACCCCCTGCACAATCAATGGGGAACGTTAACCCCTGTAACTCACAAACAGTACCATTGAACAGCGGCAAACCGGCTCCCTTCCTTCTGCTTTGCCTTTCATATATTCTGTTTGCCTAATTTTGACCCACCTTCCCATGGAGGAATTAATTTATATTAAAAGTAGCTTTAATTTTCATGAATAATTTATGGAACTGTTCCAAGTTAATCTAATGGTATTGACCGGTATTTAGGGCAGATGAGGGAAATTACCAGCTCACACAATTTTCTCCTTTTCATATATGACATTCATTATTGCAAGATCATTCGGGCATGGTGTAAGGTTTCTATAAGGCAGCGGTGTCAAACTCAAGGCCCACGGGCTGGGCTGGCCTGCGGGATGCTTAGATCTGGACCGCGGGGCCGTCCTGGAAACAGTGAAGGACCAGCCCACGGTGCCTCTGCCAGCAAAAACAAGGCTCCCAATCTCCGTTTTCGGCTGGGACAGCCTCTTGCAACCCTCTGCCAGCAAAAAACGGAGATCGGGAGCCCATTTTCTCTGGCAGAGCACTCGGGCTACCCTAGGTGCCCCTGACACAAGTGACATCAAGCTGGCCACGCCCACTCCAGCCTCCCGAGGTCAAACACAACCCTGATGTGTCCCTCAATGCAATCGAGTTTGACACCCCTGTTACAAGCGGTTGGACTAGAAGATCTTCAAGATTCCTTCCAACCCAATGATTGTTCTGACCGAGGCTTCCTGATTGATTGATTGATTGATTGATTGATTGATTGATTGATTGATTGATTTGTACTTTTATACCGCCCTCTCTCCCAAATGGGACTCAGGGCGGTGCACAGGAATAAAAAATATAAATATAAATATATGCATAACTCACACGCTTAGACCTCCAAACCCTCTTTTATTTAAACGGCTGTAAATTCTGGTCATTCACAGCCAATAATGATTCACAAACAGTCTGTGAAGAGTCTGCAATACAATAATACAAAAGCAGAGTTGGAAGGGACTTTGGAGGTCTTCTAGTCCAACCCCCTGGCCAGGCAGGAAACCCTATATCATTTCAGACAAATGGCTATCCAACATCTTCTTAAAGAATTGCAGTGTTGGGGCATTCACAACTTCAGGAGGCAACTTCTGTTCCACTGGTTAATTGTTCTCACGGTCAGGAAATTTCTCCTCAGTTCTAAGTTGCTTCTCTCCTTGATTAGTTTCCACTTCTTGTTCTGCCCTCAGGTGCCTTGGAGAATAGCTTGACTCCCTCTTCTTTGTGGCAACCCCTGAGATATTGGAAGACTGCTATCATGTCTCCCCTGGTCCTTCTTTTCATTCAACTACACATACCCAGTTCCTGCAACCGTTCTTCATATGTTTTAGCCTCCAGTCCCTTAATCGTCTTTGTTGCTCTTCTCTGCACTCTTTCTAGAATCTCCACATCTTTTCTACATCATGGTGACCAAAACTGAATGCCGGATTCCAAGTGTGGCCTTACCAAGGCATTACAAAAGTGGTTTTCACCCTTCACCTGATCTTGATTCAGAAACAGATGTCTGACAGATGTCTGCCACAGTCTTTCAGGGTAATGATAATAAGCACCCACCTTTATCTCCCTTGAAACCCTGCCAGAGACCTAATTGCCAATTAGTTTTGAAAGGCCAAACGGGAGCACAGAGTCCAACGGAGCTTCTCAGAATTTGAACCAGCTCACGTCAGTTTACTCCTCTTTTATGTCTTATGGGAGGGGGCCAATGATCTCCAAGTCTTTCTCCCAAGTTGCCCTTTTTGTCTTAATTGTTCTTGCCTTCTGGAAGCTCTGCGCATGCGCATAGTGGGAACAGGCTCCCCCTGTTCCTCTGCCTCGCTGATGTCAGACTCCAGAGGCAGCACATAACTCTCAGATGGCCCTGGCCCTCTCTCTGCCTTCGACGCAGAGCCCTCATCCGAGCCTTCCCCAGACTCCAGGACTGGCCCATGTTCCTCCCCAACCCTCCTCACTGTCTGAATCTGTAGCCAGCTCTGCAGGCTGCCGGCGAACCACAACGATGATTCTATGTTGTGTGAAATTATGTCCTTCTACAAATCAAAATGCGGCAGTAGCCTTCTACTACAGTTCATAGAACCGCTTGGAAGAGAACAATGTACAAGCTCACTTGAGTCCGTGTTGAAGCACTTGATGTCCCTGACTTTCTTACCGCGGATTTGTTTTCGAGGAGTCGATTTTCTCCGTTTTAATCATTTCCCCCCCCCCCCTTGGGAAGGGAAGAGATTCTCTTTCCCTGCTCCCTTGGTTTAGCAGCGTATGCTCTTCAAAATATGAACTTGTCCTTAGAGGATAAGCTTATCAAGAAACTTGATCGATCCCCTGGAATCAATGAGAAACAATTCAGCAGAAGAGAATACGTTAACAACGCAGCCGTCCTTATCTGGAGAAAAAAAAAACCAAAGCTCACCATTTTGGAGAATAAAAGGAAATGCAAAAGAATTTTAACCCGTCGCTATTGGGAATGTGGGACTTTCTCCATGATTTTGGCCCATTTTATTTATTTTTATTTATTTTATTCGATTTTGTAAACCGCACCAATCTCCGTCGAGACGGACTCTGGGCGGTGCACAGGAAATTAAAAACCACAATAAATAGATAACAACAAATACAATAAGTTACAAAGAAATTAAATTGCAAACCTGTGCTAAAATTCCCATTAAAAACCTATCAACCATTTTCTAATTTAGCTGAAGCTCTATCGTGCCTACGTCTGAATTCTAAGCTAGTCCAGCTTGCTGGAAGAAGTATGTCTTGAGTGAGTGGCGGAAGAGGGGAAGGTCCGTGATAGTGCGAAGTTCGGGGGGCAGGTCGTTCCAGAGGGCGGGCCCTGCCACCGAGAAGGCCCTACCCCTGGGCATCGCCAGCCGGCATTGACCGGCGGTCAGCACCCTGAGGAGGCCCTCCCTGTGGGAGTGAATCGGTCGGTGGGAGGTATGTGGCAGGAGGCGGTCCCGCAAGTAACTAGGCCCCGAGCCATGGAGCGATTTAAAGATGGTGACAAGCACCTTGAAGTGCACCCGGAAGGCCAGTGCAGCTCGTGTAGGAGAGGTGTTACATGGGAACTTCGAGATGTTCCCGAAATCCCCCGTGCGGCCGCATTCTGGACTAACTGGAGCCTCCGGATGCACCTCAAGGGGAGTCCCATGTAGAGAGCATTTATATTTAATTGTTAAACGGCTTTCTCTTGGATTTAGCGGGGTTCTGCTGCTTTTCTTTATTTTATTCGTGTGTGCCTTTGAGTCTGTTTTTGAATACTGGTGACTGCCTGGATGAGACCTTGCGGATTTGTTCGTACGATGTTTTTGCAGTGGTTTCTTCAGTTAGGTCAACTAAGGCAACTTTATGACCTTTGTGGACTTCAACTCCCAGAATTCCTGAGCCAGCTTGGTCTATGGCAAGGGTGTCAAACTCGTGGCTGACCATGGCAACCCCTGGTCTAGTGACGGGGGATAAAGTCGTGATATGTCACATGACGATAAGGTGTTGTTGCGAGTTTGATACCCCTGGCCAATGGTATCATTCAAACCTCTGTGGCCATTTGTGGCAACATTGCTGGCCATCTTATTGACATGTACTAAAACTGTATTAGGTGTTTCAGGCAGGTGGTTAGTTTGGTGGTTCGAAGTCCTAGCGTTGCGTAACGGAGTGAGCTCCCGTGACTTGTCCCAGCTTCTGCCAACCTAGCAGTTCCGAAAGTTGTAAAAATTCAAGTAGAAAAAATAGGAGCCATCTTTGGTGGGAAGGTAACAGCGTTCCATCTGCCGTCTGTGCTTAGTCATGCCGGCCACATGACCACGGAGATGTCTTCGGACAGCGCTGGCTCTTCAGCTTTGAAACGGAGATGAGCACCGTCCCCTAGAGTCGGGAACGATTACAGGGGTCTGCAAAGTCGGCTCTTTTAAGACTGGTGGACTTCAACTCCCAGAGTTCCCCAGCCAGCATGCTGGCTGGGGAATTCTGGGAGTTGAAGTCCACCAGTCTTAAAAGAGCCGACTTTGCAGACCCCTGGATTAGCACATATGTGTGAAGGGAACCTTTACCTTTAAGGATCAATAGAATTCAAGAGGGTTGGACTTAGACCATTTGTGAGTACGTAAGGATTCTAGGTTGTTGACTTGTTTAATTCCATCACCCCTAGTCCTGCCTCCTTTTCTATGTCTAGGCATTTTCTGAATTTTTTTAGGCATGCTGAGTCCAAAAGATTCGCCATCATTGATGTAGGGGCCCCTTTTCTCTTGGAAAAGCCTTATCTTCGCTCTCTCCTTCCAAACTTTTCTCTCACCTGCCTAGAAGATGCTATCCAGCTAGGTGGCCTTCCAGTTGCTCTACTTCGCTTCAGCGCATCTTCATGTTGTAACTGTTTATGAGGCTGTGTGTTTGCCTTCTACATTCTGCCTGGGGGACTTGTAATTGGGCAACTTGTAGATATACCGCCAAATAGATAAATAAATAAACCATTTCTATGTTACGTGTACAGATCAGCTGTTTTCATCTAATGACTTTTCAGCAGGGGATTTAGTGTTAAGGAGATAATTGGGAGTGTTGTACTATAGATTGCATTAGTGGTGTGTTAGAGCAGGACTTCCCCGAGTGGGCAACTTTTAGAATTGAGGACATTAATTCCCAGAATTCACAGCAATTCTATTTTCGCTGAGGAACTCTGGAGCTTGTAGCCTACACATTTGGAATTTATCCAGGTAATAAACATTAATGAGAGACTTCTGTTCTCTAATCAACCTACTATAATACATTGTTTTGGATACCGAAACCAAGAGAATGCAGAGAAATGTGATTAAATATTTTCTTGGGCCTGCATTTTCCTCATCTATGAAGGATTTACATGGAGTTGTTGGCCCATCTGCTGGACTAAATAGAGATTGGTGTATTTGACAGCATGCAGATCTCCATTTGGGAACAATGTTCAGAGCAATGAAATAAAAGATTGAGCCTAACCAGGTGCTGCAGTGTTCAAGTCTTAGCCTTGCTTTTAATACAGCTCCATTAACAACTTTACTCGCGTGGACAAAGCCCCTTGATTGTAACCTACAATCCCACACAAACAATGGTCCCAGCCACATTTATTTTTTTTAATTTTATTAAATTTATACCCCGCCCTTCTCCTTGTTAGGACCCAGGGCGGCGCACAGGCATCTTAAAAACACAAAAATACAATAAATATCAATTAAAATGTAATTAAATTCATTAACCCGTGACTTATTAACCCATGACTTGGTATGTCGCTCAATTGGAGGTTTGAAGGTTTGAGTTAATAGTTTTAACTGGATGAAGATTAGGTTTAGGTTTTAGGTTTTATTTGATTTATATACCGCTCCTATCTCCAATTGGACTCAGGGCGGTGCACAGGCAGTTAAAAATGACACAACAAGCAACAATAAATACAATCGCAACATTAAAATAGCATTAAATTGAAATAACCTGTGCTAAAATATAAACTAAAATGTTAAAATCCCCATACCTAATCAGTTTAAAATTGTATCTAATCTAACTCTAAACTAGGTAAGAATATGGCTATCCTTTGATATTGTTATTTTTGAAAGAAATATGGACACTCAGCTGCATCAGGGTGTTTAAAGACCCATCTCCATTTATTTTAAACAAGGTGATAACCCAGCATTGCCCGGGTATTTATTTATAGGAAGAAAATGCCCGGACTAAACATAATTTCTAATGTTGGATTTTCCCCCTTACCAGAGGGAGACCCCTTGTGGAGTACTGTGAAGCCGTTACCATGGCAACTTTACTGCGTTGTACAGTAAAAGCCATTTTAAAGCACAACAGGCTGTATCTTAACCGAACACACACCCCGAGGAGTGTTAGGGGTGTCTTACCCCCCACAGTATTTGTTCCCAGAGAATAAGTCATCTATGTACCAGGTTTGGCTGAAATTGCTTGAGGCGTTCCAGAGTTATGCTGGAACACACACACACACACACACACACACACACACACAGAGAGAGAGAGAGAGAGAGAGAGATACAGTATTAATAACATACTTTAAGAAATTCAGCTTTGTCTTAAAAGTTTCTGTTTGCCATAAAAATCTTGGAGGTTAACGCCTCCCAATTTTGTAGGAACAATCCTCCAAAAATATAATAATATTGTTGTTTTCTGCAGGTACATTCTCATGCTCCCTGTTAGCCATTGATCAGACTGTCCTGCTCCTGTGCAAAATATGCTGTAAACCTCAGTCCTAACAGACACATAAGACCACACATAGTGGCTACTACACATGTATGTCCCTTTGCTGACTCACAGCCCAAAGCTGCGGTGAGTAGCAAGCTGTTAAAGGGAAAAGCCCGTGAAATCTCCCGTTGCCTGTTTGCTGTTACGGCCATTGATCAGGTCAATGCCGTTATAATCCAGAGAGATCTGGAAGGTCATAGTTTTCCTCCTAGAAAGTCTTAACCGAGATTGGTAGCATTTTTGCAGGATCTCCAAAGAAAGCTCTTTTCTCCTCTGGGCCTTATAAAGTGGAGATTGTAGGTATTGAACTGGAGACCTCTCTGCATATAAAAGAAGTGCCCTATCTCTGACACTTTCTACTTACACATGAGTCACGGTGGCGCAGTGGTTAGAGTGCAGTACTGCGGGCTGCTTCTGCTGTTCTAATCTCACCAGGCTCAAGGTTGACTCAGCCTGCCTTCCTTCCGAGGTGGGTAAAATGAGGACCCAGATTGTTGGGGGCCATAGGCTGACTCTTTACTGCTTAGAAAGGGCTATAAAGCACTGTGAAGCGGTATATAAGTCTACGTGCTATTGCTACACTTTATTGTAGAAAATAGGGCAATACAGAATAACAGACTTGGAAAGGATCTAGAACAGGGGTCTCCAACCTTTGCAACTTTAAGTCTGAAGGACTTCAGCTCCCAGAATTCTCCAGCCAGCAAAGCTGGCTGGAGAAGTCTGGGAGCTGAAGTCCTTCAGACTTAAAGTTGCAAAGGTTGAAGACCCCTGATCTAGAAGATCTTCTAGTCCAACCCTCTACTCAAGCAAGAGACCACTTACCATTCTGGACAAATCTTCTCACTGACATGAAATCTCACCTTAATTCTGGGTTGCTTCTCTCCTTGATTGGTTTCCATCCTTTGCTTCTTGTTCTGCCTTGAGGTGGTTTGGAGAATCGGTCGACTCCCTCTTCTCGGTGATAGCTTCTCAAATATTGGAAGACTGCTGTCATGTCACTCCTAGTTCTTCTCTTTGTTAGACTAAATATACCCAGTTCCTGTAACTGTTCGTTATATGTTTTAGCCTCCAGTCCCTTAATCATCTTTGGTGCTCTTCTCTGCACTCTTTCTAGTGTCCCAACATATTTTTTTTGTATCGTGG
Source organism: Rhabdophis nuchalis (assembly GCA_039707465.1). Classification (NCBI taxonomy): domain Eukaryota; kingdom Metazoa; phylum Chordata; class Lepidosauria; order Squamata; family Natricidae; genus Rhabdophis; species Rhabdophis nuchalis. The sequence continues at coordinate 115,413,508 of CM077648.1, forward strand.
TGACCAAAACTGAATGCAGTATTCCAAGTGTGATCTTGTTGTGGCACACCTGTGGCCAGCAGAGTTGGCAGCAGATTTGGAGAGTGAGGAGGTTGGGGAGGAACATGGGCCAGTCCTGGAGGCTGAGGAAGGCTTGGATGAGGGCTCTGCATCAGAGTCAGAGATGGAGCCAGGGCCGTCTGACAGTTATCAGCTGCCTTTGGAGTCAGACATCAGTGAGGCAGATGAACAGATGGAGCCTGTTCCCAGTGTGTCCATGCGCAGAGTTTCTAGACAAAGGGAACAGTTAAGGAACAAGGTCAACTTGAGAGTAAGGCCACAGGTGGATTATGAATGGCGCCTCCCAGAGGGAATCAAAGAGGAGCGAAAGGGGAGTGGAGTTTGCAGGAGGCAATTAGTTCATTCCTGCATTCCTGTCAAGTATTGCGGCGTCTGAAAGATATCGGCCTGGCCACTCTCCAAGCCTGATAAAGGTCAGTAAATGGGAACTATCTTGAAAGACTGTGGGCTGGGACTATGCTGGAGAGGAATTCATTGAAATTAAATAAAAGGGGTTTATCGGGACAAGGACTCAGCTTAGTGCTGCTGGGGAAGCCTAGGTCAGAACAGATCTTAACCAGGGCGAAATAGAGCAGTTTTAGCACTTCACATGATCTTGAAGATGTGCATACAGAATTGGAAGGATACGTTGACAATAGCTTACTGTATGCCGGATATTGTGTTCTGTAAAATAGTTTTTATAATCTCAGTTGTTTATAATTTGTCAGAGATGCCCGATATCAAAATAATGACTGCTAAACCAACTCATTCCTATTTTAGAAAAGAATTGAATCCAGGCCTCAAGTATTGTTAAAGTTAGAAACATTGATACTTAAGTATGAGTTTCAATTTCAGCATATCAATCCAGGTTATATCTAAATTTCAATCCAACCTGGTGCTTTTAAGGGCAGATAGCAGTTCTAAAATGTTTAAGGCCACTGATGATATAATAGAAGCAGAGGGAGATTATTAATGAATGTTGACTAGGCTATTTCCACATGTTTTGAATTCTCACTGGAATGTAGCCATTAGAAGTACTTAAACCATATGAATAGCCAGTCAGCAGGATAATATATTAAAATAACTAAAATCTAATTTAAGAGAATTATTTTATTTTGGTTATGAGACAGGCATGATTAATATCACATTCCGGTTTCATAGTGCCCGTTTCCCTCTGGCTTTCTTGACAGACTACAGTGAAATCCACAAGTCATCATTTATACTAATTAGTTAATTGGAGACATGATTGAAATGCAGAGTCCTAAGCAAGGAAGTGGGAAGGAATAACACAAGTTCAAAGCTGCTAAAGCACACATCAATACAATTTGCTGAGGAGCTGACAAAATGAACTTTATTTAGGATGGTTCTTCCCATTAAGTATTTACTTTCTAAGCTACGTTTTCCACTGTGAGAGAAGGATGCAAACCCCTCTTGTTAATTTTTCCAAGAGGAATGGACTATACCAGTGAGGGCTAACCATTTTTCATTTCATTTTATTAAATTTGTATACCGTGCCACTCTCCCAGAAAGGGACTCGGGGCGGTGCACAGGAAAAATTAAAACCACACATATACATAAAACCAATAATAAATATGTCATAAATATTAAAAACTTATTAAATTAACCCAACCTGCGCTAAAACCAATTAAAACCTCAATAAAATCGAATTCAATTTAAAACCAATATTGATGGACTCGGAAGATTAAGCCAGGCCAGCTAAGCGAAAAAAGTGCGTTTTTAGTTGTTGACGGAAGAGGCGGAGGTCTGCGATATTCCTAAGATCGGGGGGTAGATCGTTCCAGAGAGCAGGGCCCGCCACAGAGAAGGCCCTTCCCCTGGGCGTCGCGAGCCGGCGGATCGGTCGGAGGGATGTATGGGGTAGGAGGCGGTCTCGCAGATAACTAGGACCCGTGCCATGGAGCGCTTTAAAGATGATGATCAACACCTTGAAGCGCACCCGAAAGACCACCGGCAGCCAGTGCAGCTCGCGCAGGAGAGGTGTTACATGGGAATGCCGTGAGGCTCCCAAGATCCCCCGTGCCAAAAGTGGAGCGAGCGCATGGGGGGGTCATGCACAGGCGTGCCACACCCATAATGCTATGTGCGTCCCCCTCTTCCCCCCACTTTTGGCACGGTTTTTTTTTTGCCCTCCCCTGGCTTCAGAGGCTTTCTAGGAGCCTAGGAAGGGTGAAAACAGCCCTCCCTGCACCTTCCCCGGAGGCTCTCCAGTGGCTTCCCTGAAGCCTCCAGAGGGCGAAAACCAGACCTACAGGGAACCTAGAAGTTTGGGAATGGTGACTTCCGGTTAGTCCGTAGGGCCGATTTTCGACCTCTGGAGTCTTCAGGAGGCTTCCCTGAAGGAGGGAAAAAGTGGGCCTACAAGCAAACGGGAAGTCCATATGGCCAATTTTTTGCACTCTGGAGCCTCCAGGGAAGCCTCCTGAAGGCTTCAGAGGGCGAAAAACGGTCCTACGGCCAAATCAGAAGTCCAGTCGCAAAATTCCGGTTTGCCCGTAGGCCCAGTTTTTCGCACTCTGAAGGCTTCAAGGAAGTCTCCGGAGGGCGAAAAACGGCCTCAAAAAAAGGCCGAAATCAGCTGGCGCGCGCTGGAGCTGACAGGACAATGCCTCGCGCGCCCTAACCAATGGCTCCACGTGCCACAGGTTCGCCATCGCGGGTATAGCGAGTCTCGGTTACTTCGAACAGAATCCTATTAATGTAGCTTGGTTCCTAATGAGTAAGCATGGGGCTGTAGCCCAAAGGGGAAGGCAGACACAGCAAAGCAGTCTGTTTTTGGATGCTGAACATCTTGCTAATATGATTAGTAGATGGATTAATTATTCATTATTTTCATACTCTCCAATTATAGAAGTTCTCCCCTTGCTAATTTGGGCAATGATCTATATTTGAAACTGATTGAACTGACAATCTGGCACAGTTATTAAACTTTCAGGTACGGTTCAGCTTGGCTTAAAGCCAAGTAATTTGGGAATGTAAGCTCAATAAATACTTGATTATTTTATGTAATGAATGTGTACTTCTCTACCTTGGGAGGTCTATGTTTTTGTAAACCCATGAACTAATTCCCTGAAAGACCTTCTGATTTCCAGTACCAAAAAGATAAAGAGTTTTACGCACATTGGCTCAGTGCTGTAGCTTCCTTGAAGAAGGCTCGTTTTGTATAGAGCAGGGGTCTGCAAAGTTGGGTCTTTTAAGACTGGTGGACTTCAACTCCCAGAATAAAAGGTAAAAAAGGTAGGTAGATGGAGACAGAGAGAGCAGTGGGCCACAGGGATTAGGTCATCCTTTATGACATAAAATACTCTGTCCATAGAGATAGAGAGAGGGAGGGAGAAATGCGGTAGGTAGGTAGGTAGGTAGGTAGGTAGGTAGGTAGGTAGGTAGGTAGAGGGATAGAGAGGGAGAGGGAGAAATACAGTAGGTAGGTAGGTAGAGAGGGAGAAATACAGTAGGTAGGTAGGTAGCTAGAGGGATAGACAGGGAGAGGGAGAAATACAGTAGGTAGTAGGTAGGTAGGAAGATAGAGAGGGAGAAATACGGTAGGTAGGTAGGTAGGAAAATAGGGAGAAATACAGTAGGTAGGTAGGTAGCTAGGTAGAGGGATAGAGAGGGAGACGGAGAAATACAGTAGGGAGGTAGGGAGGTAGAGAGGGAGAAATGCAGTAGGTAGGTAGGGAGGTGGATAGAGAGAGAGAGAGAGGGAGAAATACGGTAGGTAGGTAGGTTGGGGGTTATACAGTGGTTGTGTGTACGTGTTTGTGTGTGCAGGTGTAGATCTACACACAGATTGGTTGGCCATTTAACCAGTCTGGGCCACAGCAACGCGTGGCCGGGAACGGCTAATGAGAACATATCTGCTGAACAAAACTCTCGGTTGGCGTCAAGAAGGGCATCCAGCCATTAAAAAAACCACTCTGCTAGTTCCATTCAGTTGGCCAGACTCCATCCCACAAGGGATTATGGGGTTGTTAAACGAAGACGATGATGATTAGAATATCAACCTTAGCTCTTGTTTGCTTTAAAGCCCAGGTGGTTGGGTTCTTATTTAATGCTGACTCAGAATTCATGGTTGCAGTGATTTGTTTCATAGCAAGAAACCAAATTACGTTGTGGCTTAGCTCACAACCCTAGTAACTATGATATTCTATTTTGGAATCAGTTACAGATAGTCCTTGATTTACGACAACAATTGAGCCCCAAATTTCTCCCGCTAAGTGAAACATTGTTCAGTGAGTTTGCCTCATTTTACGACCTTTTTTGCCACAGTTGTAGAGTGAATCACCGTAGTTGTAAAAATTAGTCAAACTGTTGTATATTCAATTTCATTATACCTAGGATGTGCCTTGACAATAAAGGTTTGATTTGATTTGATTAAGTGAATCTGGCTTCCCCAACCACTTAGCTTGTCAGATCATCGTCGAAAGGGACAGTGTAACGGTCACAAATATGAGTCAATTGCTAAGCATCTGAATTTTGATCACATGACCCATAGGGACGCTATAATGGTTGTGTGAAAACTGGCCCCGAGTTTTTTCAGTGCTGCTGTTAACTTTGAAGGGTCACTCAAGTCGGGGGCTACCTGCCTTTCGTTTCTGCCTTGCAATCTGTTGTCTCTGTAGCTGACATTCTTCCTTTTTTTTCCTTTTAGCCAGGAGGAGTTACCAATTCACGATGCAGCATCTGAAAAGGTAAGCAGCCCCTCTCTCATGTAGAGAGCAATGCTTGTTTTAGAAGCATCTAGACCAGAGGTGGTGTTCAGCCGGTGCTCCCCAGTTCGAGCAAACCCGTAGAGAAGGCTGTGGGAGGTCTCCGCCCGCCCACCTTGACGTAATGTGCGAGCACGGCGCATGCGCAGGAGGCGGGGCGCATGCGCAGATGTGGCACGTGCCCTCACATTTGCGAACTGGTAGGGAAAGTAAGTGAATCCCACCTGTTCTGCATGTGAAAGCAATCAGTACAAATTTACTCTAGTATCTGCATGGCTAAGAATTGGGATGCAGTGGCTCAGTGGCTAAGACGCCGAGCTTGTCGATCAGAAAGGTGGGCAGTTCGGCGGTTCGAATCCCTAGCGCCGCGTAGCGGAATGAGCTCCCGTGACTTGTCCCAGCTTCTGCCAACCTAGCAGTTTGAAAGCACGCAAAAAATGCAAGTAGAAAAATAGGAACCACTTTTGGTGGGAAGGGAACAGCCTTCCATGCGCCTTCCGCATTTAGTCATGCCAGCCACATGACCACGGAGACGTCTTCGGACAGCGCTGGCTCTTTGGCTTTGAAACGGAGATGAGCACAGCTCCCTAGTGTCGGGAACGACTAGCACACGGGTCTGCAACCTGCGGCTCTGGAGCCAGATGTGGCTCTTTCATCCCTCTACTCTGGCTTCCTGTCACTCAAAATATGTGTTACAACCGCCAATGTGCGACGCCCACCAGCACGCGAGCTTTATTGAGCTTTTCGAGCCACCTTTTTTTCCTTTTTTCTTTTTTGAAAAATAATCTTTATTAATATAAATATAAAATATAACATTTAACAAATATAAAAGGAAATCGACGTACATTTTTAGGGCAGAAAGGAAGGTAGGGGGAGAGAAGAGGGGGAAGATAGAAAAGAGAGAAGAAGAGGATGGACATACCGGGGATATAGCTATTCCCCTAATTCAAACGTTTTTGTTTGTCCCAGTCTGTTCTATTCATTATTATATACATTTTAACTTAACTATCTGCATATATATCTCTACAATTATCTTAAGTTCAATATCATCTCACTTGTTCCTTGTATTTATTTCACATTTATATTAATTGGTTGTTTACTTTGGTATCCTTTTGTTCTCTTGTCGTACCATATGTACCATATGTACCATATGTACCATTTTCCCCATGTTTGAGCATAAATTGTCTCAGATTTGTCTTTTAAGGCATATGTTAACCTATCGGATTCAGCACAGTTAAATTTTTTAGATATGATTAGATGGTCTGTTGGTATATTACTATCTTTCCATTGTTGGGCAATGGCCGTCCTTTTTTTTCCAGAGTCCAAAATGTTTTTGTTGCATGCAGAAATAAAAAAATTGTGTTCTCTGTAGCAGTTCATTGATTTCATAAATGCAACACACCATAGTTTTTTTATAAAGATTAAAAAAACAATATATGCAGTGTTATCTTCATTTTAGATGTCAAAAAGTTTTTGTGGCTCCCGGTGTTTTCTTTTCTGTGGGAAACGGGTCCCAGTGGCTCTTAGAGTGTTTAAGGTTGCCGACTCCTGGACTAGCACATATGTGCAAGGGAAACCTTTACCTTTAAGAATTCAACAACAAGTGCTAACTTGCTGATCAGGCTAATGGAAAACCTGCCTAGCTCAACCCTCCTCTTTTTATCCACGTTTTGGAGAAGTTTGATACTGAAACTGGATTCTAATTTATGCCAAGTTAGAATCATGAGTCCATTGAGTTCATTGTTACCTGCCTTCTTCAACACTTTGGAAAGGTATTGAGCCATCGTCTTCAAAATTATGACCTAGCATGTCTGGGATGTAAAGAAGGTAATAATTTGAGTGCTCCGGTTTATCTGAGTTGTCAGCCAAAATGGAAAAATGCTGGGTGCTGAAATGGCTGGGCTGAAATCTGCCTGTCAAAAAAACTCGGAATGGATAAGATCGTTTTTGAAAATATTCCCAGCGTTTTGCGGAGAAACCGAAGCTGGTGTGTCCCTGTGGCAAGAGTTGCTCCATTCCAACGACTCTCTGCCTAACTAATTTTGCTCTAACTGTTAAAAGTTGCTTGGATGAACAATGAAATGTCTCACATTTGCAAAATTTGGTCCAGCTGCCATGATTCAACTTTAGACATTTTTAGCCTGGGTGATTGAGCCTTCTTGGCGTATTCTGGCATTCTGTTCGGTTCTAATTGTTCAGCGTGGGTTTGCTTGGAAGGTGATGGGAAATGTAGTCCAGCACTTTAGAGCACCATGTAGAACAGGGGAGTGAAACTCGCGGCCTGCAGGCCGGATGCATCACGTGCAAGCCACGCTCACCCCAGCTCCACGAAGGGGGGGAAACGTTGCAATACGTCATGTGACGACAACGTGACAACGCGGGTTTGACACCCCTGGTGTAGAAGAAAACAGAGCCGCAGGAAGTAAGTTTTGGCCTGTTGCAACCACATGGATGGTTGCTGCTTCTTACATATAAGTATAGTCCTACTGAAATGGTTTATAAGTAGCATCCCTATGAAGAGCCAATTTTGATTGCCCTGCACCACTTTAAAATCATCTATGCTTCCATATAGCACTATCTGTTGGGGATATTAGTATTTCTGAATTAGTTCTAAGACAGGTCACACTCAAGGCCTGGGGGCCGGATCTGGCCCATGGGGTGCTTAGATCTGCCCCACAGCAAAGGACCAGGCCGAGAGAAAACGGAGCTCGGAAGGGCTGCGCAAGTCCCTCCCAGACTGTTTTTGGCTGCGATGGCCTCCTGCAGCTCTCCGTATGGAAAATGGAGCTTGAGGGAGCCGCACATGGCGAAGGGCTGCAGGAGGCCATCGTAGCCGAAAATGGAGCTCAAGAGCCCCTTTTTGCTGGCAGAGCGCTCCGGCCGACAGCCCCCGACATGAGTGACATCGAGCTGGCCACACCCACCCTGGCCCCCTGGGGTCAAACACAACCCTGATGCGGCCCTGAATGAAATTGAGTTTGACACCCCTGTTCTAAGAAGACCTCTGCCTAGTAGATTGCCTTTAACTCTTTTAATTGAAATTTCCCATTCATAATGCTGGTTAACCTCAGTCCCAGTTCCAGTTGGTTTTTTTATTAAACAAGGTTAATCTAGATGTAGGCCAGTGTTTTTCAAACTTGGCAAATTTAAGGTGTGTGTGTGTGTGTGTGTATGTGTATGTGTACTTCAACTCCCACAATTCCCCAGCTAGCTTGGTGGAGTGAGGAATTCTGGGAGCTGAAGTCCACTCATCTTAAACTTGCCACGCTTGAGAAATACCGAACTAGCCAGATGGCTGCCCCGCCAAGCTTTCCTTCTTTGTTAAATGCAATGATGAATATTGATCTCTCTGTAAAGAAAACTACTCTTAATTATTGCCCTCCTTAATTTAGTGAATTCTTTCCTGTCAGTTTATCGTCTTCCTTGCTGGCATAAACATTGTTTTTACGACCAGTAGTTAATATTTGAGAAAGGAGGTAATTGAGAAGGGAATGGATGTCATTTGAAATGCTGTCTCTCTTTTAAAATGTGGAAATGCCAGATGTTATTGTGCTCAATTACCGGCTAATATGCTGTGACTGTAATTATGCAGTGGAGTGTTGCCAAGTTAAGAGTCAGAGGGATGAACGAGGTTGTCAGCAAGTGGTATTTGCAAAATAATTCAGCAACCTGAACAATCAGAGCATCTCTTGAATAGTTGACACTCGGAGGAGAAGTCAGAGGTTATACAATCGAAGCCCTGTAGTCAGGATTGAGTGCTTAATTCTGTTTAATTCTAGACTGTTTAATTCTAATTCATTGAAGCTTTTCTCTCGGAGAGAGAAAAAGTTTGCTTACTATTTGGAAAAATCTGTCTACAGACTATTCCAGATTCAGTTGCCTAATGAGTAACTACAGAAGTCAGAACCAGTTTGGTCTAGTGCCCTGATGGCGAACTTTGTTCTTACGGCGCACCACAAATGTGCGCTATCGTGCGCATGCATGTGCCCACACCAGTGCAATCCTCGTCCACTCACCCATGCATGTGTGTGTGACCCCTCTCCCACACATGCACGCATGTCCTCTCCCCAGGCTCCGGGGGCATTCCTGAAACCTGGGGAGGGCGAAAACAGCCTCCCCTGGTCGTTCGGAAGGCTGAAAAAGAGCTGGTTGGCGCACGCATGCCTTCCAGAGCTGATGGCTGGCGTGCCAGCAAATATGGCTCCACGGGCCAACTGTGGCACGCGTGCCATAGGTTCGCCATCACAGGTCTAGTGGTTAAGTCACCTGGCTAAAAAACAAGAGACTGCGAGTTCTAGTCCCACTTTAGGCATGAAAGCTGGTTGAATGACTGGGTTAATCACCAGGTGAAGGTGAGTTCTAGTCCCACTTTAGGCATGAAAGCTGGTTGAATGACTTTGGGTTAATCACCAGGCGAAGGTGAGTTCTAGTCCCACTTTAAGCATGAAAGCTGGTTGAATGACTTTGGGATAATCACCAGGCATGAAAGCTGGTTGAATGATTTAGGTTAATCACCAGGTGAAGGTGAGTTTTAGTCCCACTTTAGGCATGAAAGCTGGTTGAATGACTTTGGGTTAATCACCAGGTGAAGGTGAGTTCTAGTCCCACTTTCGGCATGAAAGCTGGTTGAATGACTTTGGGTTAATCACCAGGTGAAGGTGAGTTCTAGTCCTACTTTAAGCATGAAAGCTGGTTGAATGATTTAGGTTAATCACCAGGTAAAGGTGAGTTCTAGTCCCACTTTGGGCATGAAAGTTGGTTGAATGACTTTGGGATAATCACCAGGTGAAGGTGAGTTCTGGTCCCACTTTAAGCATGAAAGCTGGTTGAATGATTTAGGTTAATCACCAGGTAAAGGTGAGTTCTAGTCCCACTTTGGGCATGAAAGTTGGTTGAATGACTTTGGGATAATCACCAGGTGAAGGTGAGTTCTAGTCCCACTTTGGGTATGAAAGCCTTCTGGGTATCTTTGGGCCAATTGTCACGAGATAATGAGTTACAGTCCTACATTAGGTAAGAAAGCCTGCTGGATGATTTGGGGCCCATCACCAGAAAGTAGTGAGTTCTAATCCTGCCTTGGGCAATGGAAGCCAGCTGGGTATCCTTGGCCTAACCATTCTCTCTCAGCCCAACTTACCTCACGAGACGATGATTGTGGGGAAAATAGGAGGAGGAAGGATAATCATGTATGCTTGTCACCTTGAGTTATTTATAAAAATAATAAAGGTGGAAAATAAATTAATAAAATAAAAACACAGGATCATTTTGCAATTGTACACTATTTATTTATTTATTTTTACATGAAGAATTACTGTAAAAAAGTATGTTTCTTTTCCTGAAAAGATGCAAATGACATGTGCATTGCTTAAGGCAGGGGTCTCCAACCTTTGCAACTTTAAGTATGAAGGACTTCAGCTCCCTGACTTCTCCAGCCAGCTTTGCTGGCTGGAGAATTCTGGGAGCTGAAGTCCTTCAGACTTAAAGTTGCAAAGGTTGGAGACCCCTGGCTTAAGGTTTCAGAGAGGTTATTTTTGTAACTCCTTCAGCAAATTACAGGTTCTTCTCAAAAACGTTGCCACATTCTAGTTTATGAAGAGAGTCTGTAATTCTTGCTTATTACTTGCAGCTTGGCTAGGAATCCAGTTCAGTTTAAGCACCAGCCTAACTAACAAATGCCCACTCTTTTTCAGCTTATTTTATTTGTATCTGTCATGTGTTGTGGGAGCTTCATCATTGGAAACTTTCAAGAAGAGACAGGACTGCCATCTGTCAGAAATGGTGTAGGGCAGGAGTCCGCAACCTGCGGCTCTGGAGCCGCATGTGGCTCTTTTGTCCCTCGGCTGCGGCTCCCTGTTGCCAGATGACCCCACAATCGATAGGGCTTTCGGTTAGGACAGGTAGAGGAAAAAGGATGCTGTGCTAGGAAGAGACTCTATGGTGGGGGGAACCGGACTTCAGAAATGAACAGGGGTCTTCCAAGTATCTTTGTGGCTTTTTGAGTGTTTAAGGTTGCCAACCCTTGGTGTAGGCTCTCCTGCTTGGGAGGGGGGGTTGGACTAGATGACCTACAAGGTCCCTTCCAACTCTGTTAATCTGTTATCTGCACCATTATGCAAAGTGCAGAAAAGATGTAAGAATGAATTAAGTCACAAAAGTTAGGGTATATGATGAGGGAAAAAAATACATCAAAACTTAGGTTGGCCAATCTCAGCCACCCCTTCTGGCTTTGGTCAGGTGAGACTTTCTTTTTTAGGAAGACGTAGTAGGAGTTCGGGGAGTGGCTGTCTTAACCATTTCCATGCAAACACATTCCCTGATAACGACTGGGTGGCAACTGGCTAGTTTTGTATATTGTGACCAATATGGTCAACCCAACCCACCAACACTACCCAAATCCAGTTGTACCTCAAGGACCACTTCATCACAACGGATGGGTTCAAATTCTTCTAATGATAGTCCGCCACATTGTACCTACTGATCAAGAGGATGTGTACATAGGAGGTTCTCCTTAACAGAATAGAAAGTTGCTAGGAAACTGTAGAGTTTCTAGGAAGCCTTCTACAACTTTGAAAATGATTGAGTTGCGCAGACCTTGTTATTACCAACCTGGATGAGCTAATGCAGGCTTCCCACAGTCATTTCTCAACGGGAGGATAGATCATCACGGGCACTGTAGTTTGAGTTTATTGAAGTGTTTGCGAAGTGCTCTAAAATTACGATAATGATGTCTTTCTTGACACAGTCATTACTCAGTGTATCTTAACCGACATGCCTAGCTATACCGAAGTATTTAAACTAAATTACACATCTCGAAGGGGTGCGGCCGAAGAGCCGCATAATTTTCATTTTTTTGCTTTTATATTGGCACGGCTAGAATCTAGATATTATTGCAGGGGCGTTTGTGCACAAAGCCTTAAATTATCGAACTGTTTACTCTGAAAGGATATTTCTGAAATTGGCAGGCTTCAAGGGAGAAGTGTCTCCCAACACTATCATATTCGGTTGCGTTGTTAGGCCCTAGCGCATAAAATGATGCTCTTGAGAGCTGCGTCTAGCAGAGCCACCTCTTCAAAAGGTAACATGCAGGAATCTTAGGTCTTTGGCTGTCTTATGTGAGAAAGAGCCCATCTGGTTGGACTCCACTGCTTAACACAGTGTTTTTCAACCTTGGCAACTTTTAGATGTGTAGAGTGGTTGGGGAATTTTGGGAGTTGAAGTCCGCCCACCCTAAAGTCCCCAAAGTTATAAAACACTGGCTTAAACGTTAAGAATCCCTTACCTGGGCTGCAAGAATCCAGACACTTTTATGGTAGTCCTCAACCTACAACCACAACTGAGCCCAACATTCTTGTTGCTAAGCGAGACTATTGTTAAACGAGTTTACAACCTTTCTTTTCAGAGTTCTTAAGTGAGTCACTGCATTTGACCTGGTGGCACTGCGGTTAGAATGCAGTACTGCAGGCAAACTCTACCCACAGTCTGGAGTTCAATTCTGGCAGGGCTCAAGGTTGACTCAGCCTTCCATCCTTCCGAGATTCATAAAAGGAGGACCCCAGATTGTTGGGGGCAATGTGCTGAGATTGTAAACTGCCCAGAGAGTGCTGTATAAAGCACTCTGTGGAGCAGTATATAAGTCTAAGAAGCTATTGCTATTGCTATTTCTTAAGTTAATAGCACAGTTGTTAAGTGAATCTGGCTTCCCCATTGTCTTTGTTTGTCAGAAAGTCACAAAAGGTGGTCACGTGTCCCTGGGACCCTTCAACCGTCCTAAATATGTGACAGTTGCCTGAATTTTGATCATATCACCATGGGGATGCTGCAAAGGTCATAAAGTGTGAAAACTGGTCATAAATCACTTTTCCCAGTGCCAACGAACGGTCATTAAACGAACGGTTGCAAGTGGAGGATTCCTTGTATTTAATAGATGGCATCCAAAGGGTTTTAAGAATATAAGAACAGCCTTGCTGGAACAGGCCACAGCCCATCCAGTCCAGCATTCTGTCTCACACAGTGGCTCCCCATTTGCTTCAGGATCTTCCCAAGCAGATGTCTTCACCTGCTTATGATTCCCTGCAAATGGCATTGAGAGACACCCTGCCTATCTCTCCATCCCGGAGGGTGTCCTTAGGCATCCATCATGATAGCCATGGATACCTTTGTTCTCCATGAACTCCTCTCATCCTTTCTTAAAGGTGTCGAGGCTGACAGCTGTCACCACTTCTTCTGGCAGGGAGTTCCATAGACCAGCGATCCTCTGGGTGAAAAAGTCCTTCCTCTTATTTGTTTGAGGTCTAGCTTCCAAAAGTTTCATGGGGTGCCCCCTAGTTCTAGTGTTGTGCGATAGCTCTTCAATAGCTCTTTCCTGGTCCATCAAGCCTCCTTGAGTTTACTGCCAGTCCTTCGTTCTGAAAATCAGTGGCTAGACGCCAGTTCCTGAAAGCATACAAGTGATACTACAGGTAGCAGTGTGAAGTACTATCATCAGAAAAACAATAGTGAAAAGGTCTTTCTGTGCTAAGTGGAGCTTTAATACCTTACAAGCAATCTCCCCACCCCCACCCCAAAAAAAGTGATGGAAGATCTAAAAATAGAGCTTGGTTAGGCTGGAGAGTCACTTGCACCTATCCCTTAATACCCAGAGACTTCTGTTGTGAGTTACACAGAGTTCATAGGTCAGTATATATTCTTCCCTTACTAGAGAGATTTCCAGGGAGGGCAAACAACTTCTATGTAGGCTTTCTCCTCCAAGACTCAAACCCACGCATGCAGTGGCAAAATTCTATGTGGCTGCAATGTCCATAAGAAAAAAAATTGGGTACAGACTTATAGCTGTCATCTTGTACCAATTATTTGGAGATATCTCTTAACAATTTTTGGAACATTATATTTACTCACATACTTATCGTTTTTTTACCCATGTAAACCAGGGAGTGACCCGAACAGTTTGAGAACATGTATTTTCTTAACAGGGATGTATGTTATTATCCACTTTTAATGTCAGTACTGTTTTTTTTTAATATATTGTAAAAACTGATGTCTATTGCTGGTCTTTGACCGTAATAAAAATCTGTTCTATTCCTATTCCTATTCTATTCTATTCTATTCTATTCTATTCTATTCTATTCTTGGGAATTGTAAGTATTAATGCCCAGGGTACAGAAAATAATCCAACTGTTAAAATGTATATTTAATTTTAGTTAAACTCTTTCGTACAAAATTTGGTTTAAAAAGGCTTTTCATATGGAGTGGATGGTGAAGCACACAGAAATCCAGCTATAACTATTTCCTCATTTGCTGAAAACCGTGACCTCCCGCTCTGCTGTTTAAGGCAAAAACCTAGAAGAGGGGTCTGTTCAGTTGAGTGGGCCTTCCATTTGATTTAAAATATTTGCTCGTGATTTAAGGCTGTTAAAAACTTCACAATGTCTGCTCCTAGCTGCTGCTTATAAATGTTGGAAAAAAGAATCCTTGAGAGTGTTTGAAGTGGAGAGAATAATGGCCTCTGATTTTATTTCAGCAAAAGCAGCTCGAGATTGAAAGAACTTCAAAATGGTTGAAGATGTTAAAAAGCTGGGAGAAATACAAGAACACAGATAAGGTAAGCCGAGCGTTGCCTTCAGCAATTGTGTTTATTGAATGCAAAAGTAAAAAAAATCGGGTGCTGCAGCCTTGGAGTTTTAACCCGCCTACTGTGATATTTGCTAAAAGAACAAAGTACAAAGAAGCTGGATTTCAGAATTTCTCAACTATTAAGTATTTCAAAAATTCTGGCTTGTAATTGTAGCGTAGGAGTGGAAAAATCCATGTCCTCGTGCCCTCACATTTGGATTACTGCAGTCTCTTCTACATGGGGCTGCCCTTGAAGAGCACTTGGAAGCTTCAACTATAGCTAGTCCTTGACTTACTACTCCAGTTGAGCCCAAAGTTTCTGTTGCTATGCAAGACAGTTGGTAACTGAATTTTGCTTCATCTTTACGACCTTTCTTGCCACAGTTGTTAAGTGAACCACCACAGTTGTTACGTTAGTTAACACTTAGGTTAGTGGATTTGGCTTCCCCATTGACGTGGCTTGTCAGAAGGCCACAAAAGGTGATCACATGACCCCAGAACATTGCAACCGTCATAAATATGAATCAGTGGCTTGGATTTTGATCATGTAACCATTCAACGGTCTTAAGTGTGGGACTCCCCTTAAAGAGCACCCGGAGGCTTCAACTGGTCCAGAATGCGGTAATTATGGGGGCGACGCGACGCTCCCATGTAACACACCTCCTGCGCGAACTGCACTGGCTTCCGGTGGTCTTCCGGGTGCGATTCAAGGTGTTGGTTACCATCTTTAAAGTGCTCCATGGCTTAGGACCTGGGTACCTATGAGATCGCCTTCTGCCATTGAGAGCCTCCCACCGGCCCATACGCTCCCATAGAGAGGGTCTCCTCATGGTGCCGTCGGCTAGACAATGTCGACTGACGACACCCAGGGGGAGAGCCTTCTCCGTGGGAGCACCTGCCCTCTGGAATGAATTGCCTCCGGAATTAAGAACTATCTCTGACTTACGCACCTTCCGCCGTGGTCTCAAAACCTTTTTCTTTCAACAAGCCGGGCTGGCATAAAGCATGATTTTTAAATTTAAATTTGTAAATTTAATTTTTTATTATTTTAATCAGGGTTAGTTTGGGTTTTTTCCACGTTTCAGCCAATACTTTAATTATGTCTTTTAAAAGCTTTCTTTTAACTTTTATATATTTGTTTTTGTTTTGGCTGTAAACCGCTCTGAGTCCTTTGGGAGTAGGGCGGTATAAAAAACCAATAAACTAAACTAAACTAAACTAAACTAAACTAAACTAAACTAAACTAAACTAAACTAAACTAAACTAAACTAAGTGTGAAAAACAGTCGTAAGTCATTTTTCCCAGTGCTGTTGTCATTTTGAACGGTCACTAAACAGTTGTAAATCAGGACTCCTTGTAGAATGAGGCTGCACGGGTAATAAATGCAGATATAGCATCACTGGTATGTGAACCGTTTCCAGAACATTTCCAGATGCAATTCAAGGGGCTGGTTGTCCCCTTTGAAGCTCTTCATGGCTTGGAACTGGATTACCTGAGGTAATCTTCTCTTCCTGGTTGTTTCCACCTATCTAATTTGGTCTGGCAGGCTGGAGATTCCACAAACCCTTTCACCCAAGAACGGTCAACTGATGCGGAATAGGTGGTGTGCCTTCTCAGCTGTAGCACCTGCCTTCCAGAAGATTCTTCCTTCAGAGATTGCAATGACATTGACCCTGTTGGTCTTTTGCAAGGTGGTGAAGACTTGGTTATGTGCCCAGGCTAGGAGGAATGAGTGTGTTGCTTGGTTATAATTTTCTTGGTATATATAATTTTGGTTTCTTGGTGATCCTTTCTTGGTGATCCTATCAGTTACATTAGAACAATGATTTGATAGTTTTATTGGGTATTTTAGCACAGGTATATAATTTAATTTCTTTTTAACTTTTGTAATGTTGTTATTTATTTATTGTTGTTTTAATTTCCTGTGCACTGCCCAGAGTCTGTCTCGACGGAGATTGGTGTGGTTTATAAATCGAATAAAATAAAAATAAATAAATAAATCCTCTCCTCTCCTGCCCCCTCCTCCCCTCTCTCCTCCCTTCCCTTCCCCTCTCCTCCCCTTTCCTCTCCCCTCTCTCCTCCTCCCTTCTCCCCTCCTCTCCTCTCCCATCCCCTTTCCTATCCCCCTCCCTCGTTCAACCATTCCTCTCTCTTCTCATCTTCTCCCTCATGTTCTCCATCCTGAGTCATTTGAGATTGGTGGCTGTGAGAAATTGAACAAATAAACAAAATCTTACAAAATCCATCTGCTTCCTTTCTTTCATCATAGAAAACTGCTCATCCCTGACCCCCATATAAAGGCTCAGGTGCTTCTTTGAAAAATGCCATCGTTTGGCCAATATTTAATGGGAGGAGGCTATAATCTCAATCCTCCCGCCCCCCCTTGGTAGTTTATTTTGTGGGGAAGGAAGGTGGGGCATTTTGAGTTAGCATCCTGCTACCCATCTGCGCTGCATTGTTGACATTGCTTTACTCCAAGCCTGCCTTATACTTCCTTTCCTTTATAGGAATCTTTCCATTTTATGGCCTATCAAAACATACTCCTGAATATTATAAAACACAATGTTTGGTGTGGTGAAGCTCTTATAAAATTACTAAGGTACAGAGAAGTTGCTTTTTTTATTCCCTTGAAGCAATTCTTGACAAAAACGTCGGCACACGTGGCCATATAGTTCAATATTACTGTAAGGAAAAAAAATGTGCTAACTTGATTCTGTGCTGTTCAATGTAATTTTCAGCTAGCCACGGGGAGCATTAAGACTGGTGCCAATATGATGCTCATCGTTGCTTGCAAAAAAGAAGTGCATCATCTGTACACAGGAGAGATGGAGCACACAATTCTTTTCATGCGCTTACTGCAAGTAAACAAATCATCGCATCTTCACTAAGACTTAAGTGTAGACAAAGACAGTAAACTGTTTTCCCATCTTGATTCAGAACTGATCTCCTTATGGAAAGCCACTGGACCTCTTCATATGACCGTGGAGGTTGATGTATATGTCTAGAATTAGATTAGGAATGTTGCAGAATGAAAATCTAATTCTTGCTTGTTTCCATGATACCAGCCTGTGGTTTGATGCATGCTGAATCTTGGCTTTGTTGTTGTTACTTGTGAAGTTGTGTCCTACCCATCGCGACCCCATGGACAACATTCCTCCAGGCCTTCCTGTCCTCTATTATCCTCTGGAATCCATTTAAGCTCATGCCTGCTGCTTCAGTGACTTCATCCAGCCACCTCCTTCTCTGTTGTCCCATTCTTCTTTTGCCCTCAATCGTTCCCAGCATGAAGCTCTTCTCCAGTGAGTCTTTCCTTCTCATTAGGTGGCCAAAGTATTTGAGCTTCATCTTCAGGATTTGGCCTTCTAAAGAGCAGTCATGGTTGATCTCCTTGCAGAGACCGGTTGGATGGCCTTGCAGTCCAAGGGACTCGCAGGAGTCTTCTCCAGCACCATAGTTCAAAGGCCTCCATTCTTTGGCGCTCAACCTTCCTTATGGTCCAAACTTCACAGCCATACATGGCAACTGGAAAACCATAGCCTTGACTAGACGCACTTTGGTTGGCAGGGTGATGTCTCTGCTTTTTAGTATGTCCTCTAGATTTGCCAATCATGGCTTAGTGATTAATAAACAAGTACAATTCCTTCTTCTCAAGGATTGCTACTGTAGTAGTTTTTTCTTTTGAACTATCAGAGTTTAAATGGAAAGAAAAGATGAAAGGGAATATTTTAAATGTTGGCTTCTTCAGTAAGACAGGTTCTCATTGTTTTTGATAGCAGAATCTCAGGCTCTTGAAGGACTGTTAAATGAGGCTTTCTGTAAATTATGAATTGTCCAATCTCACCTACCCCCTGCAAAGTCCTTTAACACAATATATCCTTTGTTCACCTAAAGCAGCCAGAGAATGTTAAATCGGAGAAATTTAAGAAGGGATTTAACTGATCTTGAGATTATCTTTATTAACATTGGTAAATGTTATTTTTCCTTTTTCCTTTAAAAAAAACGTGAGCTTTTAATGTGGTGTTTCCATCAATGGATGCAGAAGGTCTGTTCTGGAATTCTTTGCCTAAGCAAGTCAGAACAAGCATAAAATGGACATTCTTGACTTAAGGTTGCACTAATGCAAGTCAAGAATTGCATAACATAGAGACTGCTGAAGGAGTATTTTTTTAAAAACTAAAACATGCTGGAGAAATAATTAATGAAGTTAATAGTGTGAGATGACGGGAAAAAGAAGGCTTGATTTTCAGGAAGTGCAGACGTTTCTGTATAAGTGACTTAAAACTTTTTAGCTAAGGGAAGTGAGTGAGTTAATGAAGCAGATAGACAGAGTGACAGTTAGGCTGTCACAGAAAAGAGGAAGTTGACCTATTCTCCAAAGCAGGGTCACCAACCTTGGCGACTTTAAGACTCGTGGACTTCAACTCCCAGAATTCCTCAGCCAGCAAAGCTGACTAAGGAATTCTGGGATTTGAAGTCCACGAGTCTTAAAGTCACCAAAGCACTTGAAGGCAGGACAAGAAATAACAGACGTGTCAGAGAATTGCTGTCCAGATGAAGCCAGAGACACTGAAACAAACTTGTAGTTTTATATAAATAAATATATTTCACATTTATATTTACAGCAGACAAGATAGTCAGGAAAATCATGAGGTAAATCCAAAAACATCACATAGAAGAGGAAAAAAAGGCGGGGGGGGGGGAAAGGGAAACTCCCCGTTTATACCCACAGCAACCAATCATAGTGTAGGTTGGTTCATGCAGGAGCCAGCCAGCCAATCAACTCCAAGCATGCGTTCTGGCCCATTGTACAATGTTACTGTCCCAGCTACTAATTTTAAGATCATAAACAGGATGGAAATTTATTAATGAGAGATTAATCAGTGGAACAGAAGTTGCCTCCAGAAGTTGTGAATCCTCCAACACTGGAAGCTTTTAAGAAGATGTTGGATAGCCATTTGTCTGAAGCGGTTTAGGGTTTCCTGCCTAAGCAGAGGGTTGGACTATAAGACCTCCAAGGTCCCTTCCAACTCTTGTTATTCTATTCTATTCTATTCTATTCTATTCTATTCTATTCTATTCTGAAATTTCCTGGAAGGGACCTTGGAGGTCTTCTAGTCCAGCCCCCTGTTCAAGCAGGAAACCCTATGCCAGGGATGTCCAAACTTGGGAACTTTAAGACTTGTGGACTTCAACTCCCAGAATGCTGGCTGGGGAATTCTAGGAGTTGAAGTCCACAAGTCTTAAAGTTCCCAAGTTTGGACATTCCTGCCCTATGCCATTTCAAACAAATGGTTGTCAATCTTCTTAAAAACCTCCAGTGATGAAGCTCCCAAAACTTCTGGAGGCAAGCCGCTCCACTGATTAATTGTTCTCACTGTCAGGAAATTTTTCCTTAATTCCAGGTTCCTTCTCTCTTGCATAACAAATAATCAGTGGAACGACTTGCCTCCAGAAATTGTGGGTGCTCCTTCAATGGCATAACAAATAATCAGTGGAACGACTTGCCTCCAGAAATTGTGGGTGCTCCTTCAGTGGAGGTTTCCAAGAAGCTGGACAGAATGATGTAGGGCAGATGTGGACATTTTATGGCCCCTGGGCATATCGCCTGCAACCCACCACTGATCCAAACACATTTGGCCAATAAAGAATTCTGTTATCTTCTATTACAGGCAGTGTTTGTGTAGGGCAGTGTTCCCACCCTCAGCTACTGATATTCTGTGTTTAAAACCTACTTAAACCATGTATCTCCTTACCCATCCCACTTCAATTATGTCCAAGTGGCATGAGGGTGGGAGCAGGCTAAGGAATATCAATGGCCATGCAATCAAAACTCTGCCTCTTTTTTTTGGTTTGTTTTGCACAGACACATTACAAAGGGACAAGGACTTCAGTTGTGAAGACATAGCTGTTATATTGAATTCTGACATTCCCTTAATTCGAATTCTGAAGCTCTGGTTGTTTTAAAAAAAAGGGGCTGTAATTCTAATTTTAAAGGGGGCTGCAATTCTAATTTTTAAAGTCTTCGTTTGGGAATAGCTATAATTGTACACTTGTTCTTTAGATTTGATAGTGATTTGTAGTATGACAAATCACAGGGTCAGCTGTAATTCGTGTATGAAAAATGGATACAGCAATAAGTTGCCCCAAAGAATTGTAAATTAGTGTTTCTCAACCTTGGATTTTGTTATTATTGACATTGTAGAAAGACCGAGGAATGCTTTGTTATGTGGTCATGGTTTAAGGATTGGTTAAATACAAGGCTGAATTATTTCTTGTGTGATAAAAGAAATATGTTAAAAAAGAACAACAGATATCCTTGCCCCACAAATCTGCTTATTCAGTGTACTTTAACAGTAGATTTTGATCTTGATCAACTTCAGTGATGCCACTCGAAGCCCACTAGCTTTTCCTAAATTTTATTTCATATCAAGAATACATTTTGCAATCATCAATAAAGCCGTATTCCAATTTCAAAAGTAGTAATTAGGATAGGAATTAAAATTTTGAACAGGAGGATGAAGTGGACGCTTACTGTGTCTGAACTGACTGGTAAACATGTTATTGGTATGTACCTTGGCCTTGGCTGAATGTTATTAGAAACAGGCGATTAAAATGTTTTGGCACTGCATTAGCAATCATGTAATAATTTCAGTCCAATTTATTTCTGTACATACACGTTAATTACATTTGCTTTTCTTTTCTTTTCTTTTTTCGGGCACAGTTTCACAGAAGAATCTATAAAGGAATTCCATTGCAGCTGAGAGGCGAAATCTGGTCCCTGTTACTCGACGTCCCAAAAATGAAAGAAGAAATGAGAGGTTATTATAATGTGAGTTTCCGAGCCAGAAAGTGACACATGGAGCTGTTGCTTTACATAATGGCCGGCAGCGGTTGGTGTGCAAGTACTGCAGGCTACATCTGCTGACTGCCGGCTGACTACAGTTCAGCAGTTCAAATCTCACCAAGTTCAAGGTTGACTCAGCCTTCCGTTCTTCCGAGGTCGATAAAATGAGGAGCCAGATTATTGGGGGCAATAGGCTGACCCTGTAAACTGTTTAGAGAGAGCTGTAAAAGCACTGTGAAGTGGTATATGAGTCTAAGTGTTATTGCTATAATGCAGCAAATAGTAAATGTAATCCATTTAATAGGTGTAAAATAAATGCCATTCTTTCCAATTTTTTAATCTCTTTTTCTTCTGGAAAAGTACTGAGTAATAGGAACCCTAAATTAAAATTATCCATTAGGCAAGAACCTGAGTACAACTCCAACTTAATTTGTACATCTGAAGATTTATTCAGCTTTTATTTTTCCTATTGAAAAGATTCCAGATTTCAGTATAGATGTTCTCACTACATTGAGAACCATTGTAGTTTCTCAGGAACATTTCACAAGATTTCCCCTTACCTGCCCTGGTTTATTGTTTGTTTTGTGTGTATGCCTGGGTGTTGTGTGCCATACAAAGTTACGTTGTTTTGAGTTGAACAACCTTACACATTTAGTTAATAAAACAGATAAGTAAATACTGCAGGTTCCCCAAGAAACAGTCTTATGTCATGTTTATTCTGCTTTTCACATTCTCTTTTGGATGTTGTATTTATGTTTAAATTGTTGCTTTTCAATTTGGAAATCCAGAGATGTTTTGAAATGAGGGGGTGGGTAGTTGAGTTGAGTAGTTCATCTGCTACTATTTTGCTTGGGAAATTAATAATTACATTTAAACCTGCCAGACACTCAATGTACCTATTTCCTTTCACTTTCAGTGAAAGTTGGCTGGAAATTGTGCTATCAAAAATTGTAATTTAGGGCAGATTTCTGGAGGCAAGCTGTTCCACAATTAATCAGTGGAACAACTTGCCCCCAGAAGTTGTGAACGCCCCAACACTGCAAGTTTTTAAGAAGATGTTGGATAGCCATTTGTCTGAAACGGTATAGGGCTTCCTGCCTAGGCAGGAGGTTGGACTAGAAGACCCCCAAGGTCCCTTCCAACTTTGCTATTATATTGTATGGTAAGATACTCAGCCTGTAGACCAAAACCTACCTAGGATGCTACCAATAGAATATTGGTAGCTCAGCATTGAACTAAGGTGTCCTCAGTGTGTCTAAGTGAGCTTGGTGGTTTCCTCTGAGCCCCACAGTTAACAATACAATGCTCTTCCTAATTTGAGGTCTCCTGGGACTGCAGCTCTCAGAATTTCTTAGCGCATGACCTCTACAATTCTGGAAGTTCTTAAACATCTGGATGTCTTGACTGATAGGTAGAATTTTCTGCTACATGCGGAAACTTCAGAAGCAACTGCTTCTCTTACCTCATATGCCACTTTTGACTTTCCACAGCCTTCACTGATGAATAGGACAAATTTAAGGAGGTATGCTGGGTTAGGCCCAGATGTTTTCTAGATCAACGCTCCTTGTCATGGTTCCTCCCAATTGCAAATATGGAAGCCAGCAGAAGGATGTGCATGTAATATCCTTTTCCACATGAATGTCCCTGTAATCCACAATTGAGCCCAAATTTTATATTGCTAAGTAAGACATTTCTTAAGTGGGTTTTTGCCCTGTTTTACGAGCTTTCTTGCCACAGTTGTTAAGTGAATCATTGCGGTTGTAAAGTTACTAACAAGTGACTCTGGCTTCACCATTGATTTTGCTTGTGAGAAGGTTACAAAAGATAATCCCATGACCCCCGGGACACTGTCACTGTCACAGGGGTGGGTTCCTGCCAGTTCTAACCTCTTCGATAGAAGAGGTTCCACAAATCTCCAGGGCTGTTTAGAACCGGTTCCAGCTCCCTCCCCCCGCCCATCCGCCCATCATCAAGAGGAAGAACGAGAGGAGGGATTCTGGGAGTTGAAGTCCACAAATCTTAAAGCTGTCAGGTTTGAACACCCCTGGGGTTTTTTATCCCTAAAGGGTTAGGGGTGCCAGGGTCTTGTAACTTGACAGCTTTAAGACTTGCATGCTTCAAATGCCAGAGTTCCTGAGCCAACATTTTGGTTGCTAAGCAAGAGCGTTGTTAAGTGAGTTTCCCCACCTTTTACAAGTTGGCCACGCCCACCCAGTCACATGACTGCCAAGCCACTCCCACCCCATCACATAGCCAGCAAGCCACTCCCACCCAATCACATGGCTGGCAAGCCACTCCCACAAAGCAGGCCACACCTACAGAAGAAGTTCTAAAAAAATTTGAAACCCACCACTGCACTGTCATAAATATGAACCAATTTCCAAATGTCCAAATTCTGTTCACATGACCATTGGGATGCTGCAACAGTCATACCCGTGAAAAATAGAAATCACTTTTTTTCAGTGCTGTTGTAACTTTGAATGGTCGTTAAATGAACTGGTGTGAATGGAGCACTACCTGTACTTAAAATCCTGCCTCTTGTTGGAAGAAGATATTTTGTAAGAGAGCAAATCAGTTTTTGGAAACCTGACATTATGCTTCCATCAGCCCAAGCAAAATAGGTAGAGGCACATGTAGGGTCTCCTGCTTGGGCAGGGGGTTGGACTAGATGACCTGCAAGGTCCCTTCCAATTCTGTTAATTTGTTATAGGTCTACAACCTTTGTGGGAAGTGGAGAGTTGTTGAAAAAGGATGATGGGCTATAATGAGCAGTGAAGTCTTGGTGTATCTACATTTGTTGATTGCTTCTCTCTTTCTCCTCCTAGACTTTAAAAACTCGGGCGAGAGGAATCTCTACAGATATCCGGCAAATTGATCTTGATGTGAATCGGACTTATCGGGATCACATCATGTTCAGAGATAGATATGGAGTAAAGTGAGTGAAGCTAAATCGACTCCTCCCGTGTGGATCTTGTTGCTTTTTTTTTTTATTGTCTAGAACTTCAAGAGATTTAATCTACACAGAGGTGCAACAAAATTTTGGGTCCTGTCTTCCTGGGCAAAACGTTCTCCCATCCCCTTGATTCCAGCTGGATGTCTCTCTGTGAGATCTCTGGTACTCTTTGAACTTGGTGGTTTTCTTGCAGAGGTTTGTGCGCTGATGATGTTACTCAGTTGGGTAATGAAATGTCTGGCAAAAAAAATACTGAGCTCAGAGAGCACCAAGGATCTCACAGTTCAACACTGAACTATAGATATTGTCTCTCTGCCATCGGAGAGCTGGACTCAAAAATGTGATGCTCTGAAACTCAAAGCAGAATCACGCTCATCTGTATTTAACAGGCTGACATCCACATAGGAAAGCGAAGGTTGTTGAGGGTGTGGTGGCACAACAGTTTCCCCGTCACCTGGAGGAAGTTGATTATCTAGACCCGCGCCAGTCCGGCTTTCGGCCCGGGCATAGCACCGAGACGGCATTGGTCGCGTTGGTGGATGATCTCTGGAGGGCCAGAGATGGGGGTTGTTCCTCCATCCTGGTTCTATTAGACCTCTCGGCGGCTTTCGATACCATCGACCATGGTATCTTATTGCATCGGCTGGGGGGGTTGGGGGTGGGAGGCACCGTTTTACGGTGGTTCTCCTCCTACCTCTCTGGCCGATCGCAATTTGTGTTGACGGGAGAGCAGAGGTCGACCTCGAGACCCCTCACATGTGGGGTGCCTCAGGGGTCGGTCCTCTCGCCTCTCCTGTTCAACACATATATGAAGCCGCTGGGCGAGATCATCCGTGGCTTTGGGGTAGAGTATCATCTCTACGCTGATGATACGCAGCTGTATATATCTAGCCCAAACCACCCCAACGATGCCGTAGCGGTGATGTGCCAGTGCCTGGAAGCCGTGCGGATCTGGATGGGAAGTAACGGACTCAGGCTCAACCCAACCAAGACCGAGTGGCTGTGGTTTCCGGCTGCCCGATTCAACCAGTTGATGCCATCTCTGGCCATAGGGGGCGAACATCTTGCCCCTGTGGATGGGGCGCGCAACTTGGGTGTCCTCCTGGATACCCGGCTGTCCATGGAAGATCAAGTGACAGCCGTGGCCAGGAGGGCGTTTTACCAGGTTTGCCTGGTACGCCAGTTGCGCCCCCTATTGGATCGGGACGCCCTTCGCACAGTCACTCATGCTCTCGTGACATCCCGACTGGACTATTGTAACTCTCTCTACATGGGGCTCCCCTTGAGGTGCACCCGGAGGCTTCAGTTGGTCCAGAACGCAGCCGCGCGAGCAATAATGGGAACCTCTAGGTTTACCCACGTAACACCGCTCTTGCGCGAGCTGCACTGGCTCCTTGTCGTCTTTCGGGTGCGCTTCAAGGTGTTAGTCATCATCTTCAAAGCGCTCCATGGCTCGGGACCTAGCTATCTGCGGGATCGGATCTTGCCCCATACATCCTCACGGCCGATTCGCTCCCACAGAGAGGGACTTCTCCGGGTGCCATCCACTAGATTCTGTCAGCGGGCGACGCCCAGGGGAAGGGCCTTCTCTGTGGCGGGCCCAGCCCTCTGGAACGACCTTCCCCCCGACATTAGGACAACTACGGACCTCCGCTCCTTCCGTTTAAAATTAAAGACACATCTTTTTCGCCTGGCCGGCCTTGGGTAGTCTCTTTTAAGGTTAGGGGTTTTAAAGGGGGAATTTTAGTTTATGGGTTTTTAGCACAGGATTAATTTAATTCATTTTTAATTTTGTATTTTGTCTGTGGTTTTAATTGTATTTTTAAGTGCCTGTGCCCCGCCTCGAGTCCCTTTGGGGAGAGAGAGCGGGATATAAAATTAAAAATTATTATTAATTATTATCCTTAGCAAGATTTATAGAAAAGAGTTCAAAGTTTTTAAAATAGGAACATTTTAACATTGAAACAGAGGCATATTTCCCCATATTAAATCCTCAATGCTGCATTTGGTTTTGAAACGGCCCAAGCAAATTTTAAAAAGCTGTTACCCTGCATTTTAAAGTGCCAGAAAGAAACACTAAACTAACTTGAATGAAAGTGTTCCAAAATTGCCCTATTCAGATGCCTGCTAGGATTTACCTTCCAAAGAGTCCCTTACATTAATCCGAAGCTGATATTTGGTAGCCTCCCGCAGCCATATAGATACATATGAAGAAAATCTAGTATTCTTTCAATATTGTTAGGTTAAATATATTTGGAAATTGTGAGAGTGAGTTACAATTTTTAATGAGTTGGTTTCAGATGCAATAGGATTGCAGCTCTCCAGATTCACCACCAGTGTTGTGAGTTGTAGATCCAAAGCAACAGAAGGGCACCAGGTTGTAAATGGCTTCTTAAGTATTACAGTCAACTTGTGTTTACTATGAAGCATTGCCCAAGCTCCCTTTTGCAAAACTGAACAAACAAAACTATTGTTTAGATAGTTGTGAGAGTGTTCTAAGTAGACTTTGGATTGTGATTATTTTAGACAGTTGTAACCCCTCTCTGAGAGACGAACAGATTAAATTGCAGATTGCTTTTTTTTTTTAAACCCATTTTCTAACCTCAGAATTATCAGAACAGTTAGTGAAATAGCATCATGGAAAAATAAAATGTCAGTTATTCCACTGAGCATTTTCCCAGCTCTTAGATATTTCTAAATTGCCTGTTCTAATTTTTGAACGTTATATTTTTCCCTTCACTTTGGGACGATTCAGATGAAATACTCTGTCATGGGTTAGCATTGCAACCTCTTATGACTAAAACTGCATGCGAGTGAGGCTCTGGGTTTTTTTTTTTTTTTAATAAATTGCATTTCCCCTGATTGGTTTGTTTACACAATTTCTGTTTGAATGGCTCAATACGGTGAACAAGACAAGAACAACAGTGATCAAACCAACAGATTGATAATTGGCAACGAGAGACGTAATAAGTTGAGAAAATGTTCACGATAAAATTTGTCAGATAGCTCTCATGACTTGGAGATAACAATAACATTTATTCCTCAAAGGCCCTGGAAAAGCATGGTTGGAACTGCTCCTGATGATTAACAGGAAAGGAGCCATTCTAACTTTCAACGACAGAGTATTCCAGAAGGAGAGGCTGTCAGAGTTCGTTGCATAAATTCAAATCCAGAAGCACACACAAATAACCGATGCAGAAGGATTCATTAACTTATTTATATACATAAGAATACATGAATAAATGTACAATACCAATAGGTGGTTCTTCCAAGTAAGCCCAAGCCAGGAGAGTTACATGCAAACACAAGCAGTGAGATTCATTTCAGCAGACAAGCCCAGACAGAGTGCTAGTTTACTTCTCAGAGGACTGCTTTCTTCTTAAGTTTCTGTTTCAATTCTCTGCACAGACTCAGATCTGTTTAAGCTCCAATTGGCTGATTTAGTTGCTATGCCTATTCATTGGCTGACCTTGTTCCGATGTCTCTCCAAGTCATGAATATTTTAACAGGGGCCCCACCAAAAACAGGACTTGTTTCCATGTCCCCTGGTTATAGGTAGTCCTGGACTTATGACTGGCAGTTACAGTGGATCGCTAAAATGGGGACTTACAATTTGAATTCGAAGTGCTAGCATCTGCACACAACCCCCACAGGCACATGGCCACGGTTTAAGTGCTCAGCCACTTGGCTGCTTTTACAACGATTTGTAGCGTTGTTGTGATTACATGGTCACGGCTTATGCTTTTGCTGGAAACTGGCATTTCTTTCCAGTTTCTGTCAAAACCCTGTCCCATCACGAACAATGTGTTCGCTTAATGGCTGTGGGATTTTGCTGCTGCAAAAAAAAGGTTGTAAAATCAGGCCCAGTCCCATTGTGACTTGCTTTACGACAGTGGTTCTCAACTTCCCAATGCCGCGACCCTTTAATACAGTTTCTCATGTTGTGGTGACCCCCCCAACCATAAAATTGGTGTCTCGGTTCCTAAGACCATCGAAAACATGTGTTTTCCGATGGTCTTAGGCGACTCCTGTGAAAGAGTCGTTCAACCCCCCCCCCCAAAGGGGTCCTGACCCACAGGTTCGAGAACCGCTGCTTTACAACCATCACGACATAACCATAATCGTGGGCCTCAGTTACAGTCATAACTCGAAGACTACCTGTACTTATTCCTCTTCGGTGGGTGCCTCTCTTGGATTGCAGAGAGTTTACAAGATGGCGTGTTTTCTCTGGCGAGCGTCCATACATTTTTGTCAGCGGGAGGAGGAGGAGGTCAAAATTTCAACTTCAGACGTTGTTACATAGCCAGAGTGATAGTATCTATGCACAAGAGAGGAAGGAATTCTGTAGTAAGGATAAGGAAACCCAGTTAGTAAACGGGAAAGAAAGTCAAACGAAATTTGGTCTAGAGGTTATATAACACCAGCCGGGAAAGTAGGACACCATCAGTTTGACTCCTGCTTTAGGAGTGACCTTGAGCCGATCACCAGGAGATGGTGAGTTCTAGTCCTGCCTTAGGCATCAAAGCTATTTGGGTGGCTTTGGGCCTGTCACTCTCTCTCAGCCCAGTTCACCTCACAGGATCGTTGTGGGGAAAATGAGGAAGAGGAAGGTGTGTTGAATATATTTTGAGTATATTATTGAATTTTTAGCTGGGTTTTTAAATTAAGTTTTAGCACGGGCCAAATTCATTTAATTTAATTTTAAACTTATTGATGTTTGTATATTTATATTTATATTTTTTATTCCTGTGCACCGCCCTGAGTCCCATTTGGGAGAGAGGGCGGTATAAAAGTACGAACAAATAAATAAATAAATAAAACATTTGCTGCCTTAAATTATACAATACAGTATAATACAATAGCAGAGTTGGAAGGGACCTTGGAGGTCTTCTAGTCCAACCCCCTGCCTAGGCAGGAAACCCTACACCATTTCAGACAAATGGCTATCCAACATCTTCTTAAAGACTTCCAGTGTTGGGGCATTTACAACCTCTGGAGGCAACTTCTGTTCCACCGTTATTTGTAAATTATTTATAAAAACAATAAAGACGGGATAAAAAAAATAAAGTTGTGAGGATTCAGCATACTCCCTGGAGCCAGAATTCAGATTGTGGCTAAAATGTGGAGGAGAATGAATGGCAGAGCAAGCTAGACATATGTACCCCAGGTGTCGAGGTTTCATCGCATTTTTACAAAATACCCTATTAGATTTTGTTCCTCTACAAGAGTCTGTTTCCTTCAATGCTCAGTTTCTTTGAGCATTGAGCATTGAGTATAACGGAGCTCTTCACCAGATAGGCAACACACTATGTGGTCTTTTTTTTCCCTTTCAAAGAGAGCTTTTGTAAATATTTTATCATATAATGGAACACTGACGTTCTTGCTTTTACAACTCACCCACATACATAATAGATAGACAGCCCATCTTTGTAAATAGTAGGCTGTTTTCAGTGTGCAAGGGTTATGCAGATGTACAAAATAGGGCTGATAATTTTTATTATTTTTATTTATTTTATTAAATTTCTAAACCGCCCCCTCTCCCCAAAGGGACTCGGGGCGGTGTACAGGAAAATTAAAAACATCTAAAAACAGTACAATACATACATAATTAAAACCAATTAAATCATACACCCTGTACTAAAATTTATAAAACTTTAAAACTATATCCCAATTAAAACCTGATTAAACAATTTAAAACTACAGGCTGGGACGAGGAACACAGATTAGGCCAGGCCGGCCTGATGGAACAGATATGTCTTTACTTTTTGGCGGAAGGAGCGGAGGTCCGTGGTAGTTCTGATATCAGGGGGTAGGTCGTTCCAAAGGGTCGGGCCCATCACAGAGAAGACCCTTCCCCTGGGCGTCGCCCGCTGGCATTCCTAGTGGACGGCACCCGGAGAAGTCCCTCTCTGTGTGAGAGAATTGGCCGAAGGGATGTATGGGGCAGGATACAATCCCGCAAATAACTAGGTCCTGTGCCATGGAGCGCTTTAAATTATGATGATAAGAAATTAAGCCGGCAACATTTTACATTGCAAGTAATTTTTCCTGTAAAGTGACTCCAAAACAACATTTTGATTTTGTGTAGTTACATTCTGTCTTTTTTTTCCTTCCCCCCTAGGCAACAATCTTTGTTCCACGTCTTAGCTGCATATTCTGTTTATAATACGGTAAGATGCTCTGTGTTTGCTTCTCTGCATCTATACACAGTCAGTTACATAGGTCACTCTTAAAAGATATTGAATTCATGGAAATAGAATTCTCAAGGGCAACACGAAAACAGCGAGTTTGAATAAACGTAATTCTGTATTGGATTGTTTGGCCCAGCAGGTGTAAAAAGAACATAATTTCTGATTCTTGGCCAGATGCTATCAAAGGTTGTTTTGCAAATGCTTGCCTGGAACCATTAAGATCAGAAACTCTAAAAAAAAAAAGTGGTGAATATGTTCACTCAGCCAATAAAATGCTACATGTTATGCTTAATCAGTTTTAGCAGCATTATTGAGCTGGATCACATACTGAGAAACAGTTGTGGAATTCTGGAACAGAAAGTTATAAATGTTCCTGAAAAGACAACAATGGTGTTCTGATCTAGGCTTCCCCAAACCATGAAGCAAACTCCTGGTCCCGACAAAAAAAAAAACCTTTTATTAATTGACTGAGAATTCTGCTCATTCACATCCAGCAAAATCTTTCCAAGGGAGGATTTGCAGTCACGGACCTCATCTGGCTTGAAGAGCTGCCAGGCCAATATCTGCAAAATGTGGCAAGGAGTCTTGGAGAGTCACGAACCAATTAAGTGAACTCATGGTCTCCTGCAAACTCCACTCCCCTTTCGCTCCTCTTTTGTTTCCTCTGGGAGGGGCCGTTCCTTGTCCACCTGTGGCCTTCCTCCCGAGTTGGCCCTTGTTCCTTAGCTGTTCCCTTCTTCTGGCAACCCTGCGCATGCGCACGCGGGGAACAGGCTCCAGTTGTTCGTCTGCCTCACTGATGTCTTTACTCTGAAGGCAGCTGATAACTTTCAGACGGCTCTGACCCCCTCTCTGCCTCTGACACAGGACTGGGCCATGCCCAACCTCCTCACTGTCCGAATCTGCTTCCAGTTCTGCTGGCCGCTGGTGGGCCACAACAAATGGTGTCTTTCTTACCTCTGATATGAAGAATTGAAGAGTAGCCATTTTAATCATGAGCTGAACAAGTGAATTGCTCGGTACCAATACTGGGATAAACCAAACTCTTGTCAGTGGGCTAAAATCCATAACTTGCTTGCTTTATGTATAATTCTGTGGTTTCCTACTCAGAATTGTCAAGAATGAGTTCCATGAAACTCAACAAAACTCTTTAAGGTAGCATAAACCCTAAATGATGGTATAGTCTCAGTTTGGGGAATGTATTGGACTAAATTAATATGGACATTTCAGGTCCAAATTCTTTGTTCAAACGAATCCGTTTGAAAGGAGAGAAATTTAATCAGAGGTTTTGCATTGACTTCCTTCTGAAGTACAAATGTTCTGTCTTGAAGGCTGTTTTTGTACTAACTAGAATTTCATCATGAGGGTTCACCTAAATAGGGGAGAGGAGCTAAAGATTATGTGGAATCAGCTAAAGATGTGGAATAACAACAGGTCAAAGTGCCGAAAACTTAATCCTCAGGGATATCCTTCCTCCAAACATCTCATCATTCACACACTATCTACCCTTGCTCGAGAAAAAGTGAGTGCAACGGCGTTAGGGTTGTTTGCATGTGTGCACCAATTTTGTAACGGTTTTGTTCTGCTTTTCCCCCCAGGAGGTTGGATACTGTCAAGGGATGAGCCACATAACCGCATTGCTCCTAATGTACATGAATGAAGAAGATGCTTTCTGGGCTTTGGTGAAACTGCTATCGGGGCCCAAGCATGCCATGCATGGTAGGTGTCTGACGTTTCGTTCAATGTTATGATAGCTAAACTGGCTTCTTCACATTAAAAGCTTTTTAGCAAACCTTAAAAAAAAAAAAAGAATTACATTTAGAATTTTGCTTTTCAGTTCTGCAACATTATGGCTGGATTCAGACCAGAGGTGGTATTCAGCAGGTTCTGACCAGTTCTGGAGAACCAGTAGTGGATATTTTGAGGTAGTTCAGAGAACCGATAAATACCACCTCTGACTGGCCCTGCCCCCATCTATTCTCTGCCTCCCGAGTCTCAGCTGATCGAGAGGAAATGGGGATTTTGCAGTAGCCTTCCCCTGGAGTGGGGAGGGAATGGAGGTTTTACAGTAACCTTCCCCTGGAGTGGGGAGGGAATGGAGGTTTTACAGTAACCTTCCCCTGGAGTGGGGAGGGAATGGAGATTTTACAGTAACCTTCCCCTGGAGTGGGGTTGGGAATGGAGGTTTTACAGTAACCTTCCCCTGGAGTGGGGAGGGAATGGGGATTTTGCAGTAACCTTCCCCTGGAGTGGGGAGGGAATGGGGATTTTGCAGTATCCTTCCCCTGCAGTGGGGAAGGAATGGAGATCTTACAGTATCCTTCTCCTAGAGTGGGGAGGGAATGGGGATTTTGCAGTATCCTTCCCCTGGAGTGGGGAGGGAATGGGGATTTTACAATATCCTTCCCCTGCAGTGGGGTGGGAATGGAGATTTTACAGTAACCTTCTGTGGTTCTACGCAGGCGCATGGCGCATACAGCGACTGCGCGACGCTCCACGGAGCAGCTGGAGCATCATGGAGGCGCTAAGATGCATGCGCATGCTGTGCGGTTCCATGAGAACGCCGCCAGCCCCGTTCCAACCGTACCGGTTGGAACGGGATTTGAAACCCACCACTGGTGTAGATTAATAATCTTATTTAAGTGGTATATTTTTTATTTAATTACTTGCTAAGTTACTGCAGGATGCAGCATCGCCTTATGGTGAAATAAATAAATAAGTAGATGACAGACAGACGGACGCTTATTCATGATGATCTCTCTCTTCCCTCCCCTACTTTCCCCAATTTTAGGATTTTTTATTCCTGGTTTTCCTAAGCTGTTGAGGTTTCAAGATCATCATGACAAAATAATGAAGAAATTTTTGTCCAAGCTTAAACAACATTTTGTAAGTAAATGCCAACATAAATGTGTTGCTCAAGGGAAGATTAAATTTCTTTGGCATTTAATTTTCATTTAACTTTCGCTTCCATAGAGCGTCACAGGAAATACCCCAGCTTGCACGATTCTAATCTTTATAGTCGTAGACACATTATGGGATCTGAATAATTTTTCAAAGTTTTTTTTTGTTTTAAAGTTTTATTGGGTTTTATAAATTTTTTACAAATAAGGTAAAGGGTAAGGTGTGAAAAGACATTTTGAGAACTTTCACGTCGAAGTTGTTGACCCCTTCCGAGACTTCATAACAGAAAATAGATAATTCATTTAACATACATTTGTGCTACAAAGTGGAGAGAAATGCAGATATATCATTGTAAGAAAAAACTGTGCTAGCAAACATATATAAACATCCAAACAATATTGTATTATATTAAAATAAAGTCACTTTTGAGATCTAAGTCTTTTGGCAATTGTATCTTCTTTTCCCTGGCCCCCCAGTGGGCGGGGCCGCGGCAGCCTCTGCTCCCCCATTTTCATCCTCCAGGATTGAGGAATGTTTCTCAAGAAAGGCTTGCGCCTCTGCAATTGTTTTAATTCTTACTCTTCCTCCCTCCCAAAACACCAACATTCCCTCCGGCATCACCCACTTGAACCAGACCCCCTTTTAAAATAATCTTTTAGACAAGAAGGAATACTTCCTTCTTATCTCTCTAATCTTCTTCGGGACCTGCTTCAATTTTTTTCAAAGTTTTTCATGGCTACTCTACCAAGCGCTACCCTGTGGCATATTTCTTGACTGCATGTTCCTGGATGGTTGATCCTAAAATAGCAGAAGCAATCTACCCCTCTGAAATCTTCATTATCTATCCTAAGGCTGGTTCTTTTACCTGTAGTCATTAGTTTAGTCTTTTTAATTAAAGTTCCATTTCCCCCCCCACTGCGCTTCTTGACTTTTATTATCGGGGACTGGCAGAGCCATTGTATTTTCAACTTTTGGAATAGTGTCATCAGCATAATGCAAGTTGTTGATCTTCCTCTCCAAATTTTAAAACCATACTCTCCTTCCCTTAGTGTATATTCAAACCTATATTCAAACAATTAAGTCTGTAGACTGAACTCTAAATTGTTTTAATTGGATTTTAACGGGTAAGAGTTTTAGGGAATTTTAGCACAGGGTATTTTGTATTTACAGTGATCCCTCGTTTTTCGCGGCTTCATGTTTCGCGGCTTCAGTGCTTCGCGGGTTTTTCAAAAATACAGAATAGAAAAAAAATGCATCGGTAGGAGGCAAGCGCCCCCTAGTGCTTGCTTTAAATGATGTCCACCAACTCAAGTTTCCGGTGCGAATCCTACTTCGCGTTTTTTCAGCTTTCGCGGAAGGTTCCGGTCCCCATTAACCGCGAAAAACGAGGGATCACTGTAATTGGCTTTTAGTATTTATTATTGCTATTTTTTATATTTCCTGTTTTAATTTCCTGTGCACCGCCCTGAGTCCCCTCGGGGAGAAAGGCGCGGTTATACAAATTTAATAAATATAAATTATATAAAGATATATATAAATATAAACTTGGAATAGTCTTTTTTGGCCATGTTGTGTCCATTCTGTGTACACAGAATGATGTCTTCCTGACATGTCTTTACACCTTGGTAAGATCACACTTGGAATATTGCATCCAGTTTATATCACCATGATATAAAAAGGATGTTGAGGCTTTAGAAGCAATGCATAGAAGAGCAACAGAAGGGGCTGGAGGCTAAAACATATGAAGAACAGTTGCAGGAATGAGGTATGTCTAGTCTAGTGAAAAGAAGGACCAGAGGTGATATGATAGCAGTCTTCCTATATTTGATGGGTTGCCACAAAGCAGAGGGAGTCAAGCTGTTCTCCAAAGCACTTGAAGGCAGAACAAGAATCAACAGATGGAAACTCATCAAGGAGAGAAGCAACCTAGAACTAAGGAGAAATTTCCTGACAGTGAGGACAATTAATTAGTGGAACAGCTTGCCACCAGAAGTTGTGCTTCCTCACTGGAAATTTGTAAGATGTTGAATAACCATTTGTCTAAAATAGAATAGGATTTCCTGCCTTGAGTAGGGGGTTGGGCTAGAAGACCTCCAAGGTCTCTTCCAACTGTTATTCTGTTATTCTTAAGGTTTCTCATGAGGGCAATGAGATGTTCTGGAATTCCCATTTTTCTAAGCACTTTTAACAGCTTGACATAACTGACCCAATTGAATGCTTTTATGTAATCAATGAAGCCCATCGTGACTTCTTTTTTTGGCATTCTTGGCTTTTTTCAGCAACTTTAATAACTAGGAACATCACTTTTATATTAAGCAAGTGTTTACAGTTAGAACAATTCATCAGTGGAACAGCTTGCCTCCAGAAGTTGTGAATGCCCCAACACTGGAAGTCTTTAAGACGATGTTGGATAGCCATTTGTCTGAAACGGTATAAGGTTGGCAGGGGGTTGGGCTAGAAGGCCTCCAACTCTCCAAACGCCTTTCCAACTCTGCTATTGTACTGTATTTTTCAAATTTTTATTAAGTTTACCAGGATATAAAATACAAAATAAAATCAAAATAGTTGGAAAACAGGGAGGAAAAAACGGAAGGGAAAAGAGGGTAGGGTAAAGGGGTGGGAGGGAAATAAAAACATTGACTTCTTACTCTTTTTAGTACAGTTCTGTAATGGCTAAGATGCTGGGTTTCCCGATCAGAAACGTTGGCAGCTCAGTGTTCGAATCCCTAGTGCTGCGTAACGGAGTGAGCTCCCGTGACTTATCCCAGCTTCTGCCAACCTAGCAGTTCGAAAGCATGTAAAAATGCAAGTAGAAAAATAGGGACCACCTTTGGTGGGAAAAGAACAGCGTTTCATGCGCCTTTGGTGTTTAGTCATGCCGGTCACATGACCACGGAGAGGTCTTTGGACAGCGCTGGCTCTTCGGCTTTGAAACAGAGATGAGCACTGCCCCGTTGAGTCAGGAACAACTAGCACATATATGTGCGGGGAACCTTTGTAAGATAGTAACATTGCAGCCTCAACATTTTACTTTTATATACTAATATGTGCTAACCATTTCTATAACAACAAATGTATCTAATCAGCAAAACCCGAAGGAAAAGTTTCCCTTTTTTGCCATCTCGAGTACAAAGTCCAGAAGTGGTTTCCAAGTAAAAACAAAGCTGGACATGTTCTTTTCTTTGATTAAAGCAGCCAATTTGGCCATCTCTGCTAGTTCCATCAGTTTTTCCAGCCAATCTCCCATTGTGGGAATTAAAGTATTTTTCCATTTTTGTGCATTCTTGCTGCTGTCAACATATTTAACAACAAAGTTCTAATTTCCCCCTCAAGTTCTTTGTCCATTAAGCCTAAAAAAGATCTCTGGTTTTATTTTTATATTTACTTTTAAGAATCTTCTGTATTAAAATATGAATCTTACCTCCCCAGTACCGTATATACTTTTTTTGCTGGAGCACAGGTCCACCAGAGATGATAAAGAGTTCCTTCTTTACATTTAAAACACACATTTGAAATACCTTGACACATTTTTGACAGTTTAGCCAGTATCAACAATACATCATTTTGTAAAAAAAATTAAAAAATCAAGGCTTTTGAAAGAGTAACAGCTCTTTAAAGGTAACAGAGTATGAGTTCTAGTCCGAACTTAGGCAGATGCCATCTGGGCAGTTTTGAGTCAATCACACTCCTTCAGCCCTAGGTAAAAAATATTGGCAAAATACTTTAGTAAATATTGCACCGTATATGGCAACAGCTGGTCCTTGTAGTTACTGTGAGTCACAGTTGACTCAAGGTACTGATAACAAGAAGGAAGAGTAACCAAAAAAAAAAAAAACTGAAGAAAACTTCAAGCTGATCCATGATGAGGGTTTCAAATCACATAACATCTATGCTTTGTCTTAAAGGAGAAGGAGATGAAAGGTAGATAGGAGAGAGAGAGATACTGTGGGAGAGGGAGGGAGAAAGAGAGAGAAAGGGGGTAGGTAGGTAGATAGGTAGATAGATAGATGTAGATGATAGATATGAATAGAAAGGTAGGTAGGTAGGTAGGTAGGTAGGTAGGTAGATAGATAGATAGATAGATAGATAGATAGATAGATAGATAGATAGATAGATAGATAGATAGATAGATAGATAATGATAAATGATTGATAGATATTAGATAGATGGATATTGGATGGATGGATGGATGGATGAGATGCAAACACTCTAAGCCAGTGGTCTCCATAGGGTTTCCTGCCTAGGCAGGGTGTTGGACTAGAAGACCTCCAATGTCCTATTCTGCTATTGTATTGTATTGTATTGTATTGTATTGTATTGTATTGTATTGTATTGTATTGTATTGTATTGTGTATTTCTCCCTCCTTCCCTTGAACCCTTTGAATACACCGTGCGTGTAACTCCACATTTGCATTCTGCTCTGTGCCAATTTTATCTTCTAAAATTGGTGAACTCTGTCTTCTTGGCAGGATTCCCAGGAGGTCAACACCAGCTTTTACACAATGAAGTGGTTTTTCCAGTGTTTCCTTGACCGTGTGAGTAGCCTTAGCTGTTGCTTTCATTATCAGCCCAGCTGGCCGTTGGAGCCAGAGACGAATTTTTGCTTATCTGCTGATGCATCCGTATGGTTCTTTCATTGCAGACCCCCTTCAGGTTAACCCTCAGGATCTGGGATATCTACGTACTTGAAGGAGAGCGAGTTCTTACTGCAATGGCCTACACCATTCTGAAACTGCACAGAAGTAAGAGCTTTGCCTTGCCTTTCAATGCTCTCTGGCCACCTGACCTGGTCAGTCCTTGTTTTGAGTGACCAGACTTGGGAGTTTCTTATTTCTAGCTGGCTGAAAACTGATAGCATAACCTCCCGTTCCTGACTGTTATTAGCTATATTTTAATTAGGGGGATTTTATATTATTTTAGCACAGGGTATGGGTTTAATGGTATTTTTGTATATTTGTATTGTTTTTTAAATTTTCCTGTGCGCCGCCCTGGGTCCTTTTCTAGGAGAAGGTGCGGGTTACAAATTCGAATAAATTAAAATTACAAAAATTGAATTAAATGATAGCAATAGCAATAGCGCTTAGACTTATATACCGCTTCACCGTGCTTTTACAGCCCTCCATAAGGAGTTTTCAGAGTCAGCATATCACCCCCCAACAATCTGGCTCTGCATTTTACCCACCTCTGAAGGATGGAAGGCTGAGTCAACCTTAAGCCTGGTGAGATTCGAACTGCCAAAGTACAGGCAGCTAGCAGTCAGAAGAAGCAGCCTGCAGTACTGCACTCTAACCACTGCGCCACCATGGATAGAAGATAATATTTGTAGTGAAGGCTTGGACTATGAAATCCTTGCCTTTTTTTTTTTTTTGCAGACGTTTCGTTACCAAA
This sequence comes from Rhabdophis nuchalis, assembly GCA_039707465.1. Taxonomy (NCBI): domain Eukaryota; kingdom Metazoa; phylum Chordata; class Lepidosauria; order Squamata; family Natricidae; genus Rhabdophis; species Rhabdophis nuchalis. Next base: position 115,452,160 of record CM077648.1, read on the forward strand.
CTAGGTAACATCATCAGTGCACACAGCTTGGCAATGAAACATCTGCAAGAAAACAGCCAAGCTTAGGGAACTCCCAAGGACTCCAGAGTGGCTGAAAGCTCCCAATATAAAGTAGCTGCACAGAAACCACAACTGAGCCCAAAATTTATGTTGCTAAGTGCGACAGTTGTTCTTGCCTCATTTTACAACCTTTCTTGCCACTGTTGTTAAGTGAATCACTGCAATAGTTAAATTAGAGGCTTGTTCCTAATGTTTGGCTTCCCTATTGACTTTGCTCATCAGAAGGTTGCAAAAGGCGACACGTGACCCAGGGATATTGCAACCCTCATAAGTACATGCCAGTTGCCAAGCGTCCAAATTTTGATCACATGATGAAGATGCTTAATGTAAGACCGTTCCCCCCCCCCCCCAGCTTTGTGGCTTTGGCCGCTAAAAGAATAGTTGTGAGGACTACCTGCAGTCTTTTTCTCCCCCCCCCCCCCCCATGTCACTTTAGAACACCTGGTGAAATTGCAGATGGAAGAACTCGTCCAGTTTCTTCAGGAGGCTCTTGCCAAAGATTTCTTCTACGATGATGATTTTGTAATAGAACAGCTCCAGAGCAGCATGGCAGAACTGAAACGAGCAAAGATGGACCTCCCTGTAGCAGGTAAATAATTGAAGACTTGTAGTGTTGGGACATTCATAACTTCTGGGGGGGCAACTTCTGTTCCACTTATTAATTGCTCTAACTGTCAGGAAATTTCTCCTCAGTTCTAAGTTGCTTCTCTCCTTGATTAGTTTCCACCCATTGCTTCTTGTTCTGCCCTCAGGTGCCTTGGAGAATAGTTTGACTCCCTCTTCTTTGTGGCAACCCCTGAGATATTGGAAGACTGCTATCATGTCTCCCCTAGTCCTTCTTTTCATTAAACTAGACATGCCCAGTTCCTGCAACCGTTCTTCATATGTTTCAGCCTCCAGTCCCCTAATCCTCTTTGATGCTCTTCTCTGCACTCTTTCCAGAGTCTCCACGTCTTTTCTACATCGTGGCGACCAAAACTGTATGCAGTATTCCAAGGGTGGCCTTCCCAAGGCCTTATAAAGTGGCATTAACACTTCACGTGATCTTGATTCTATCCCTCTGTTGATGCAGCCTAGAACTGTGTTGGCTTTTTTGGGAGCTGCTGCACACGGCTCATATTTGAATGGTTGTCCACTAGGACTCCAAGATCCCTTTCACAGTTACTGCTATTGAGCAAGGTACCACCTATACCAGTGATGACTAACCTTTTTTGGCTCGCGTGCCAAAATCGGGGGGAGCGCAGGGGGGGATTGTGCATGGGCGTGCCACACCCATAATGCTATGTGTGCGACCCCTACTTTTGGCATGCTTTCCCCCCCACCTCCAGAGGCTTCGGGAGCTACCCTGAAGCCTCCAGAGGGCAAAAAACGGCCTCAAAAGAAGGCCTAAATCAGCTGGCCAGCGCACACATGCACGCTGGAGCTGACAGGGCAACGCCTCGCATGCCCTAAGAAATGATTCCGCGTGCCGCCTGTGGCACCCGTGCCATAGGTTCGCCATCACTGACCTATACTGTACCTGTGCATTTCATTTTTGTTGCCTAAATGTAGAACCTTCCTCTTTTCACCATTGAATTTCATTTTGTTAAATAGTGCCCAATGTTCAGGTTTGTCAAGATCCTTCTGTATCTTAAGCCTATCTTCTGGAGGGTTGGCTATTCCTGCCAGCTTGGTGTCGTCTGCAAATTTGATGAGTTCCCCATTTATCCCCTCCTCCAAGTTATTGATGAAGATGTTGAAGAGTACTGGGCCTAAAACAGAGCCTTGGGGTTCTCCACTGCATACTTCCTTCCATATAGATGCATTTCTTCCAGATACCAGTAACTCATGGTGATGTGTTTATTTGCACACCATTTGAAATGTCCTCACCTGTTGGCAAAGATTGTAGAATTACACTCCCAGGAAGGGAAGTCTGGAAGAAATTCAATATATCTCCTTGGAAACCCTGACCATTGACCAAAATGACACATCCAGGTAACTGTCACTTAAGGCAACTAAGGTAATTGGGTAGGTTTTGCTATCTAGTTTCAAGGTATGTTCCATCTTCTCAGAATAACATTTCTGCAAATTTTGAAGCTGTGAGAAAGACTTTTATTATTATTATCATTACTCTGTGGTTAATCTTTGGTGAGATTCACAGCCTTTGGGGCTGGTTGGTAGCTCAACAGCTCGAGTCCTAACCAAGGACCTAGGAACTGTCAAGGTAACGTCGGAGGATAGAAGCTGTCCCAAGTAGGGTGGTTTTTTGTAGAGTCAGAATGTTCAAGTCAGGTAAATTTAGAGTTTCTACATAGCAAGGTAGCCCTTTAGGTATTGCTCCAAGGGCTCCAATTACAATCAGGACAACACACGATATCATCATCATCATCATCATCATTTACTTTATTCATAAAACATGAAACTCAGCCAACTGAACATTTAAAAATGCATTGCAAATACTATAGACTGGTGCTAATGGTTGATACAGTTTGCTGCCAGCATCCTAGGTATCAACCAAGTATCTTCTTAGAATGTAAGATATTCCAAGTAGCGCAGTTTTTTGCAGTTCCGCTGGTGTTATTGCAGGAAGCTGCAATTTGCTGATATATTTAGTAAAATTTATTATTGTTGCTGTTGTTGTTGTTGTTGTTGTTGTTGTTGTTGTTGTTGTTATTATTATTATTATTATTATTATTCTGTGGTTAATCTTTGGTGAGAATCACAGCCTTTGGGGCTGGTTGGTAGCTCAACAGCTCGAGTCCTAACCAAGGACCTAGGAACTGTCAAGGTAATGTCGGAGGATAGAAGCTGTTCCAAGCAGGGTGGCCCTTTGTAGAGTCAGAATGCTCAAGTCCGGCAAACCTAGAACCTTCATATAGCAAGGCAGTCTTCTGGAGGCAAGTTGTTCCACTGATTAATTGTTCTAACAGTCAGGAAATTTCTCCTCAGTTCTAAGTTGCTTCTCTCCTTGATTAGTTTCCACCCATTGCTTCTTGTTCTGCCCTCAGGTGCTTTGGAGAATAGCTTTGGAGGTCTTCTAGTCCAACCCCCTGGCCAGGCAGGAAACCCTATACCATTTCAGACAAATGGCTATCCAACATCTTCTTAAAGACTTGCAGTGTTGGGGCATTCACAACTTCAGGAGGCAACTTCTGTTCCACTGGTTAATTGTTCTCACGGTCAGGAAATTTCTCCTCAGTTCTAAGTTGCTTCTCTCCTTGATTAGTTTCCACCCATTGCTTCTTGTTCTGCCCTCAGGTGCTTTGGAGAATAGCTTGACTCCCTCTTCTTTGTGGCAGCCCCTGAGATAACGGAAGACGCCTATCATGTCTCCCCTGGTCCTTCTTTTCATTAAACTAGACATACCTTGTAAAATTGGAATTTTAAATCTGGAGATTACAGCAAACATGCAGTGACATACTCCAGCATGCTTCAAGTCTCATTAATAGCAAATTTAAAACACTGTTAGGCTTTTTGTTGACCTGCAAAACATGTTTCCTGGAAGGAAGACAGAACATTTCAGACCTTTGCCCCTTCCCTTCATCTGCTTTCTGATTTCACACTTGCTTCCATGTAACCTCCCTTCATAGTTTTTCCTGCTCATCATTTCCTCCCACCTCCATACTTCCATGCTTTTAGAATACAGGCATGCCTACAAGTACTGTATTTTTCGGAGTATAGGGTGCACCAAGGTTTGAGGAGAGAAAGAGAGCGTAGGTAGGTAGGTAGGTAGGTAGGTAGGTAGGTAGGTAGGTAGGTAGGTAGGTAGATGTTTCCAGGTGTCTTTATCCATGTGCTGGAGAAGGAAATCGCTGACAATCTGCAGCACCTAAAACTTTGTTTCTGCTGGCACAGCACTTGATCAATGTAATTCCCATCAACCACTCTAACTAAACAGTTTCCCGAAAAGTGGGGGGGGGGGAGTTTTGCACTCTGCAAACCTCCCCAAAATGGGCCCGTTTTTTTTAAAGGAATGAATGAATAGCCTTTAGGGGGGTTTGCAGAGTGCTCCTGGGGGCGGAGGCAAAAGCAAGCAAAAAACCGCCCTGTTTTTCGCGAAAACGGGTCCGTTTTTTGTCAAACAAATTACATGCATAGCCTTTAGGAAGCTATAGAGTGCTGCTGGGGGCTGGGGGGGGGCATAAAAAGGGCTGTTGTTCGCTCATTACTGCCCTCCCCAGCCCCCAGGAGCTCTCTAAAAGCCTCCATAAGGCTCTGGACGGCCATTTTGGTGAAGGAGCGGGGCTTTGGGATGCAAACAAATGCAGTATTCAGTGTATAAGACGCACCCAGATTTTCAGCCTCTTTTTTGGGGTAAAAAGATGCATCTTATACTCTGAAAAATACGGTAGTTTGAGTGGCAGGAAAGATATGCAGCTGGGCTCTTTTCTTTTTTAACATTTTTTTATTATGCATTTTTCTTTATTCTACATCACATTTCCAGTTGTGCAACAACAGTACACTGGCTGTATCAAATCCTTTTAAAATATGCATAGTATTATACACCCTTTATTTATGAGACACCCTCTCATGGTCATACACACAATCTCTTTTAAATATATGATATTGTACGTCATAGTTTTATCCCTTATTTTCACAGTTGTACAATAATGCTCCATATATTTCACATTCTATACATTTTAATCCATAGTCACGGACAGTCCGATATTAACATTGCTTACAGTATAAATTCGTATATATATATTTATATGCTATATTTATTTCTACCGTGTTTCCCCGAAAATAAAACAGGTTCTTATTTTTTTTTGATCCCCAAAATAAGCGCTTGGTCTTATTTTGGGGGAGGTCTTGTTATTTTTGAGGTGAAGGAGGCGGCGTGCATGGTCACCTCACGGCTGCTGCTGTTGCAATATTTTCGGGGATCGCTTATTTTAGCTCATGCGCTCAAAAGCCTCATTGAGATTATTTTCAGGGAAACAGGGTAGTTTGTTGGTTTTCTTTTGTTATTAAATTTCTAATCTCTGCACCTGTTATCTAGCCCAGGGGTCCCCAACCTTTGCAACTTTAAGTCTGAAGGACTTCAGCTCCCAGAATTCTCTAGCCAGCAAAGCTGAGAAGTCTGGGAGCTGAAGTCCTTCAGACTTAAAGTTGCAAAGGTTGGGGACCTCTGATCTAGCCATTTATACAATAACTCCCATTAAATCCCAAAAGAGCAGCTGGATTCTTTTCTTGTCCAGTCCATTACATTCTGTTGGAGCATAAGGTCCATTGCTTTCAACAGAAATGGATTAAGTGAATAAGCAAGAAAGAATTTAAGACTAGCCATCTTCTGCTTTCAAGCATTATTCAAGGGGGGGGGGGGGGATGTGATTTTCTGATTACCCATAATTTTGCATGTGTATGAGAGATCCTTGGTGCTCTCTGAGCTTAAATGTTTTTCTTTTATTACCCAAACTAGATAACATCATCACCGCTACCCCTGATGATATCTAGCTTGGGTAATGAAACATCTGCACGAAAACAACATCTGCGAGAAAACAATCAAGCTCAGAGCAGCAAGAACCTCTCATTTCAACCCTGAGCTACAAATATTCTCCTTGGTTTGTGTGTGTGTGTGTGTGTGTGTGTTTGTGCACAGTTCTTCCACAGGCATACCTTTTTCTCTGAGTTTATATCCTTGGAAAACAGGCATATTGACGCACCTTACTTGGGCATCAAGTGGGTGGTACGTTCTGCCCAACTTCCTTCTTGGAGCCTCTTCTTCTACTTAACAGTCACAAAAACATCCTTGCCTCCCTACCAAAGCATCTAGCCCATGTCTTGCCTTGTTCATTTGATCCAGGAAATAGCTGCTCTCTTTATCTAAGTGTCATCGGTCTTGGAGCCTTATCTTCTCATCCCAGGTTCGTCTTTCTTTAATCCTTACCTACAAGCCATTTTACTCCTCCTTAAGGACGTGTCTGCCTTTTTTTAGACATTACCTCACTTCAATGCAGAGACACCGTCTCCCAGGCTGGTGGGGGGTGGGGGGGAGGAGAGGCCTCCCGTCTCAAGGGCAACTGGAAAGCTCTACCCTTCAAACCGAACCTCCAGTTTGTATATGTAAGCAAAGTCTTGGGTTTCAGGGTTAGGAGAGAGGGACCAAAATATGACAGAGGCAGCAAAAGAAATTGGGCAGAGAAACCTCAATCTTTAGAGGAGAGGTAGTCAACCTTTTTATACCTACCGCCCACTTTTGTATCTCTGTTAGTAGTAAAATTTTCTAACCGCCCACCGGTTCCACATTAAGGGTGATTTATAAAGTAGGGAAGTCAATTAAATTAAAAAAAGGAAAGTGCTTCAGTGTCAGACAAAACCTCTACTGCCCACCATGAAAGCTGGAACGCCAGCTTTCCCGATAGGGATCAGGTTGACTACCACTGCTTTAGAGTTTGTTGCAGAAATCAAATCCAGAAAGCACAAATAGGTAACTGATTCAGCAGGATTCATTAACTTCTCTTTATATACCTTGTTTTCTCCAAAATAAGACCTCCCCGGATAATAAACCCAATTGGGCTTTTGAGCGCATGCGCTAAAATAAGCCCTTTCCCAAAAATAAGCCCTTCCCGAAAAAGTTGCAACACAGCATCAGCCATGAGGTGACCTCGCTCATCGCCTCCTGCACCTCAAAAATAATAAGACCTCCCCGAAAATAAGGCCAAGCACTTATTTCGGGGTTCAAAAGAAAATAAGACCCTGTTTTATTTTCAGGAAACACGGTACATAATATAACACATGAGACATACATACAATACCAAGAGTAGTGCCAATACCGGTGCTACTCTAGAGAGGAGAGATTGGTTTTAGTTCCAGCAGCCAGACTAATTCAGCACAGACTCAGAGCTACAGTACTAAGCCACACCCAGACTCCAAAGTGTTTCAGGTCCCATTGGCTGACCTTGTTACTAAGCCCTATTCCAGTTCATGAATATACTCTGACACTTTAGTGCCCTGATACTTCTCTATTTGTCTCTGACACTTTTTATAAGATTAAATAAGAATGCATCAGATAACAGGCTTCTCTTTGGTAGGAGGAAGAGTACCAAAATGGACTTTTCTTGTTCTAAGATAGACTTCATTCGAACCCTCAAGACTGTTAAATAATTCTTTTATTTTCTGAGGCAATCTCTGGTTCAGTTTTCCTTGATCCAGCAGCATCTCTGAGACTCCTTGAATTACTCAAAGAATCACAGGTTTGAAGAGTCAGCCTGGGAAACACACTGCTCTCAGGATTCCTTGGTGTGCCATTGTTTCCTCAACAAACAGCAAATGTGAAACGTCTTGGATACTGAAATTAGAAGAAAATTCATGAGAAATTACAAAATGAGTTTAGCTCAGGAGGAAACCTTCTCCATTGTAACACTCTGATTAATGGAATTTAACTACTTTCTTTCTGTCATCAGCTGTGATACACAGCTTCTTCCTAGCACTTATATTTTCATTTGTATATGCCTTGTTTTAAAATCATGATGGCCTGAATGTATACTGACTAGAGGGACGGGGTGGCTCGGTGGGTAAGACGCTAAGCTTGTCGATCAGAAAGGTCAGCAGTTCGGCGGTTCGAATCCCTACCGCCACGTAACGGAGCGAGCTCCTGTTACTTGTCCCAGCTTCTGCCAGCCTAGCAGATCGAAAGCATGTAAAAATGCAAGTAGAAAAATAGGGAGCACTTCGGTGGGAAGGGAACAGCGTTCCGTGTGCCTTCAGTGTTTAGTCATGCTGGCCACATGACCACGGAGATGTCTTTGCACAGCGCTGGCTCTTTGGCTTTGAAACGGAAATGAGCACCGCCCCCTAGAGTCAGGAACGACTAGCATGCATGTGCGGGGGAACCTTTACTTTTACCTATACTGACTAATGGTTTTTTCAGTCATTTTCTCAACAAAAATCTGATCTCTTACAGTGTGAACTTGTCACAGTTTGTTGCATAAATTCAATCCCAGAAAGCACATACAGAATCAGATAACTGATTCAGATGGATTCATTAACTTCTTTATATACATAAGAATAGATGAATAAATGTACAAAACCAACAGGTGATTCTTCCAAGTAAGCACAAGGCAGGAGAGTTACAGGCAAACACAAGCAACTAGTTTCATTTCAGCAGACAAGGCCAGACAGACTGCTGGTTTACTTTTCAGAGCAGCGGACTGCTTAATTCTTAAGTTTCTGTTTCAATTCTCTGCACAGGCTCAGGTCTGTTTAAGCTCCCATTGTCTGATTTAGTTGCTATGCCTATTCATTGTCTGACCTTGTTCCCATGTCTCTCCCAGTCATGAATATTTTAACAGAACTCTTGGTCTCCAGGCTAATATGAAAGGCTCCAGATGTTCTCCTCTTGGCGCCTTCCATATTTGAAGCAGGGGCAACCATGAAACAAGACCAAACATCCCATGTCCGAAACATGAATTGAAACAAGGTCAGGAGCCATGCTGGCTACAGATTCTGAGAATCGTAGTCCAGTACCTCTCGCTGGCAACAGATAATGCTCGGCTACTCAAAGCCCAACCTCACCAGGACACACAATACTTGGGGGAATGACTTCAATTTGATTTCTCCCTCTCTCTTTTCATATTGTGATATTCCCCGTTAAGTGGCAAAACCGATTAAATCAGTGTGGGGGAAAATGCTACTTTTTACAGGATTTTTCTTTGACAGTTTACCAGTGAATAATCCCCTTGAAACATCGGAGTATTTGCTTCTGAACGGACAAGAACTCCGAGCTAAAGAACTACAACACAAAGTTAGCCCCAAATCCTTTTGCTGAATCTATCATTCAGCGTACTGGGGAAGAAAACTCTCTGGAAAAGAGCTTGACAATCTCAACTTTTCCTTGTGCTCTGGGTCCGTCCCATCAGAACATCTCTGGAAGTTAATTAAGCTTGGTAGGATTCTCCATCTGGTGAGGGTTGTTTATGATGCTTTGAGCTTCCGAAGCTGCCAGGGCAGACGCTTGGTCTCTTATCAAGCAAGAGAAATGGTTTTACGCGGTGTTGGGTGTGTGGGTGGGTGTGTGGTTGGGCACAAAGCTCCATCTGGAAGGGAATTGGTTGGGTATATACTTTATCCTTTTTTAAGCCCTCCTTCAGAATAGAAGGGAAGAGCTTCACCTTTGATTTTTGAGGATTTTCCCTTTGTGTGTGGGAAGGAACGGTTCTGTTTACTTTACTTTACTTTACTTTACTTTATTTTCAATTTATATACCGCTCTTTTCACCAAAAGGGACTCAGGGCGGTGCACAGAAAGATTAAAAAAAAACACACAATATACAAAATTTAAAAAACAATTAAATCAATAAGACTGTGCTAAAATTGAATAAATAGTGAAAAACATAAATAACGAATTAAAAGTCCCTCATCTATGTCAGGCCGGCAAGACGAAAGAAATGAGCTTTTACCATCCGACGGAAGAGACGTAGGTCCGTGATGGTACGGATATCGGGGGGGGGGGGTCGTTCCAGAGTGCCGGACCCGCCACAGAGAAGGCTCTCCCCCTGGGGGTCGCCAGTCGGCATTGACCGGCTGACGGCACCCTGAGAAGGCCAACTCTGTGAGAGCGGACAGGTCGAAGGGAGGAATGTGGTAGGAGGCGGTCTCTCAAGCAGGGCTTTCCTACCTTGGCAACTTTAAGACCTGTGGACTCCAACTCCCAGAATTCCCCAGCCAGCATTGGGACATCCCTGCTTTATAACAACTGGGTTGTAGGAGAAGACATGCACCCCCAGTGTCCCGTTTCTAGTACAGGAAAATAGTGGCATTCAGAAAAAAAGGCTAATTTTTAAAAAAATAAAAAGATACATATTTATTTTAAGACAGGGTGTTTCTTGTTACCTGCATCACCAGGTCCTTAAATGGCCTGGTTGCAACCTGATAGGAACATAGAACAGGGATGTCCAAACTTGGGAACTTTAAGACTTGTGGACTTCAACTCCCAGAATTCCCCAGCCAGCTATGCTGGCTGGGGAATTCTGGGAGTTGAAGTCCACAAGTCTTAAAGTTCCCAAGTTTGGACATCCCTGACATAGAATAACAAGATCGGAAGAGATCTTGGAGGTCTTCTAGTCTAACCCCCTGCTTTAGCAGGGGGCCTTATACCAGGGGCCTCCAACCTTGGTAATTTTAAGGCTTGTGGACTTCAGCTCTCAGCATTCCCCAGCCAGCCGTGCTGATATGCTGGCTGAGGAATTCTGGGAATTGAAGTCCACAAGTCTTAAAGTTGGCAAGATTGGACACCCTCCCCTCCCCCCATCTTGTACCATTCCAGACAAATGGCTTAATTGATTAATTCAAGTGTATCTTGAAATACATTCTCCCCCACCCCACTTGATATCCCTTAAGGCAGGGGTCCCCAACCTTTGCAACTTTAAGTCGGAAGGACTTCAGCTCCCAGAATTCTCTAGCCAGCAAAGCTGAGAATTCTGGGAGCTGAAGTCCTTCAGACTTAAAGTTGCAAAGGTTGGGGACCCCTGCCTTAAACCCCTCAATGGATCTCTGGTTATTTTTATTTTTTTATAAATGAGTGGTTTAAGAAGGACCTTGAAATGTAGCATCCTTTCCTACCGAAACCGTTTGTTCTTTCCCATTGGTTTCCCTGCACCAACTGAATTGCATCTGTAAGAACAAAGGCAAACGGAGAGCTTCTTAAACATGGGTCCAACGCCTGTGATATATCAAGCATCAATCTTTGCTTTACTGGCAGAACCTCTTAGCTTTTTCTTTTTTTAAAAAGGAATTCCTGAAAAGGGAATTTGAAAAGGGACAGCTAAATTTGGCAGCTGCCAAAAATGCCAACACAGTTCTAGGCTGCATCAACAGAGGGATAGAATCAAGATCACGTGAAGGGTTAATACCACTTTATAAGGCCTTGGGAAGGCCACACTTGGAATACGGCATTCAGTTTTGGTCACCACGATGTAGAAAAGATGTGGAGACTCTAGAAAGAGTGCAGAGAAGAGCAACAAAGAGGATTAGGGGACTGGAGACTAAAACATGAAGAACAGTTGCAGGAACTGGGTATGTCTAGTTTAATGAAAAGAAGGACTAGGGGAGACATGATAGCAGTCTTCCGATAGCTCAGGGGTTGCCACAAAGAAGAGGGAGTCAAGCTATTCTCCAAAGCACCTGAGGGCAGAAGAAGAAGCAATGGGTGGAAACTAATCAAGGAGAGAAGCAACCTAGAACTAAGGAGGAATTTCCTGACAGTGAGAACAATTAACCAGTGGAACAGAAGTTGCCTCCAGAAGTTGTGAATGCCCCAACACTGGAAGTCTTTAAGAAGATGTTGGATAACCATTTGTCTGAAACGGTATAGGGCTTCCTGCCTAGGCAGGGGGTTGGACTAGAAGACCTCCAAGGTCCCTTCCAACTCTGCTATTGTATTATTGCAGTTTAATCCAGCAGGATTGTAGCCCTGTTCTCACATACCATTAGATTTAATTTAAAACATCCAAGGCAGTGGACAGCCTTAGACTTGAATGGAACCGTTCAAGGGAATAGAAGCGAGGACGATTAGCAATGGTGAAAGAGCAGAGCAGAGCTAAGGAAGGGAAGGAAACTTAACCCAACGGCTCAACCGTATCTTTGAATAAGCAAATCGGGATCTGTGGGTTCCTTAAGAGTTTGCAAAGTGCAGCTGCCTGCAGCTTTCACCTTGGATGGGTGATGCTGGCGGGAGCTTTTGGGTGCCATCTCGCTCTTCTCACTTCGGCATTAAAACGTGGATGAGCTGGGCAGTGTGAAAGGGAGATCAAGCAGCCTTCGGAGTCCTTTGCCCCCCTCCTTCTTGTGTTACACGAAAGATCAGCGTTCATCCAGGACGCTCTCGTGATTGTGTTCCTGTTCTCCCAAATATATATTTTTTTAAAAGGAGGCCACCTCTCTTGGGGCGTTGGAACACGAAGTCAGCCGTTGTTTATTTCATGTGTTTTTCTTTTGTTCTTTCAGCTTCTGAGTGCGACTCCTAACTTCATCCCCCTCCCCACTTTCCCTCTGCTGATATTCCTGCATTTGTTCCATCAAAATGCCTGATGGCAAAGCGGTCCGATTTTTAAAGAGACAAATCTGTAACATCCTCAATTCCGCCGGTGCTTTTTTCCCTTTGTTCTTCTCTTTGCCTTTCCTTAAGACTTCCTTTCGTTTTGTGTTGTTGTTTTTTCCCCTCTCTCCAGATGAATACGGGATTTTCCATTTATACGTTTGGAGAACGCACACGTACCTATTATTTTTTTTTATCTTGGCTTTGCGTTTTATTTCAGTTAACCGACTAACCCTCCAGCAGGTCTCCGTGCTGACGAGCATCTTTCTGGTTTTTTGGAGTGCTGCCAAGTGGGTTGAACGTGGCATCTTTGCTTCTCTGGGTGTTTTGAACTGTGTGATTTATGCCGTTGTATTCTTGTGTTTTTAGAGCAGCAAACCATAACTATTCACTTTCCTGACAACCACTTAGAATTGTTATAGATGCATGCAGGGTTTAAATGCATGCCTGTGCTGAAGGGTGATGTGGTTTTCTCCCAGAAATTTGGATGTCATTATTTATTTCCTTTCACTGTCTTCCTTTTAATCAGTTGAGGAGTTTTCAAAACATGGTGGTATAATCAACATTTTAAACTCAATGAACAGCACGACACCTGCATAGCATAATTGACAAGCTAGGAGTTGCACATTCCTTTGGTGATAAAAAATATCCCAAACAAGGAGAAAGAAAAGCAGAAGAAGTTTAGTTTTAGAGGCAGACTTAAGACTTTCCTAGTAGCGGTGATAAAGATAAGGTCTTCCTTCTATCTGGTAGATACTGTTGTAATGTTGCATTGTGGTGTTTCTTTATTTCCACAATTGCAGCGATCTGCTCGGCGTTGTATTAGAAAAAGCCAAAATTCCATTTTCAATGCTGTTTAGAGTCACGTGGATAGCATGATTTGCTTTTCACACACACACACACACACAATTTGATGGAACCGTTACATATATGGTTAATTCTACTCACATATGTCCTTGCCATGGCAACATCTCTAAAGCATTCGGCACTCTGAAACGAGGCCGAATAAAATCCGTGAATAAAAACCAAGTGCTTAAAAACTCCTGTTGCATCTGTTCGATCCCATGGATCGCCTTGGAACAATGAAGCCGGGAGCTTTTGCAGTTCAGGTGGATCGCCACTGGGTGGTGACAAAGATCAAGAATAATTCAATAACGTTCCTTCAAACCGATGTCGGGGATGAGTCCTTCAGTTCCCCCCTTACTTTGGCCAGCCTGTTGTTCAGATTTGCTGGAGTCCGTATTTAGTTTGTCACAGTTAAACTGAACGAGCCCAAAGCAATAAGGAGAAACGGTCATAATCTGAAGACTACCTGTGCCACAATGAGGGTTGCAATCCGGTTCATCCCACTAGAAAGCATGGCTTTTAGGGTAATTTCCGCCCAGTTGTTATGCTATATGTTCCCCGGCTGACTTTGTATGCTTCGCTTCATTTGGTTGGGGAAGTTTCAATTGAACTCTGAAAGATGGTTTGTTTGTTTTTTGTTGGTTGTCAATGGTGAGGGAGGCTTTTGTTGATGCTATAATAAACCTGTTTTTTTTCCTGAATTATTTTCTTTTTTTCCCCCTTTGCCAGCACCCGATATCGTGGTCTTCCTGTTCGCTACTATCCTCCCAGTGTCTCTTGGTATTCTATTCTTTACCATCTATGCAACGTTTGGAATGATTGCAGTTTGACAGAGATTGATTTTATTTACTAACCCGCATGACTCGTGGTTTGCCTTGTCTATAGTTTCATTCCTTCTCTCTAGGGAAAAAAATGGATAAATTCTTAATTCTTGATTCTTTTCAAACCACAATTGAACCCTATGTTGTATCAGTGAAGCAGCATGTTGCATCAGTGAGAATTGTGGACATGCACAGGAGCATTTCAGTGTACCCCAATTTAGAGTAATTGGTTCTTGAGGCAGGCTATAAGGAGCAAAGGTAGATTTTATAAAGTTGGAAGGGACCTTGGAGGTCTTCTAATCCAACCCCCTGCTAAGGTAGAATACCCTATACCATTTCAAACAAATGGATGTCCAATCTCTTCTTAAAGACCTCCAGTGTTGGAGCATTCACAACTTCTGGAGGCAAGTCATTCCACTGATTAATTGTTCTCACTGTCAGGAAATTCCTCCTTAGTTCTAGGTTGCTTCTCTCCTTGATTAGTTTCCACCCATTGCTTCTTGTCCTGCCTTCAGGTGCTTTGGAGAATAGCCTGACTCCCTGTTCTTTGTGTGGCAACCCTTGAGGTACTGGAAGACTTCTATCATATCACCCCGAGTCCTTCTTTTCATTAAACTAGATATAACCCAATTCCAGTAACCGTTCTTTATATGTTTTAGCCTCCAGTCCCCTAACCATCTTCATTGCTCTTCTCTGCACTCTTTCTAGAGTCTCAGAATTTTAAATCCTTTTTAAATGGTGGCGACCAAAACTGCATGCAGTATTCCAAGTGTGGCCTTACCAAGGCATTGTAAAGTGGTATTAACTCTTCACATCATCTTGAGTACCTTTGTTAATGCAGTCTCTTATACAAGAATGGGAGTCTGATTGTGGAAGACTGCTGACTGATATCACTGGAGTGGGTGGGATCCAGATTTATCCTTCGATACAGCATTTTTCAAGCCGTTTTAAGATACATGGACTTCAACTCCCAGAATTCCCCAGCCAGCATTGTCCATGTGTCTTAAAGTCACCAAGTTTGAGAAACACTGTTTTGGGAGCCCTTCCCACAACCCCATTTGCCCTTGTTCTGTGTCAGGAACCCTAATGTTTTATATTAAGTCACCTGGGTTACATTATTCATGCACGGGCATCACGCATGTTGAGAGAGCATGTCAATAACGTGGTGAACTTGGTACCAGCTTGCGACTGCATGCATGGGTAGTCCTTGACCTACAACTGGTTGCAGAGCAATCACTCAAAGTTATGACGTACCTTATGACCAGAATTGGAAGCATCCCCGGGTACCTGATTGCCTTTTGGGGGCTCAGCAACCAACCTTCATTGATGGCCATTTTGTGGCACTCGCTTAACGACTGCCACAAAAAATAATAATAATAAAACTCTTGTCAGTTATATGATGACCTGTACATTATGACTCTCATGATTTACAATCGTAATTCCAACTTAAATACAGTCGTTAAGTCAAGGACTACCTGTCTTAAGACTTTGAGGCTTCTTTGAGCCTTTTCTGACCTAGTCTTCCTGAAAATCACATGCTTAGTCCCAGAAACCCTCTTTAAAAAGAAACCCCTGTGAATTAGGTTCATTCCCAGCCCATAATGAGTCACAAACAGTTTGTCAAGAGTCCGACAGAAGTCTGCCACAGTCTTTCAGGGTAAGGCTGGTAAGCACCCACCTTTTTGTCCCTTGAAACGCTGCCAAAGACCTAATGGCCAATTAGTTTTGCAAGGCCAAACGGGAGCACAGAGTCCAACAGAGTTTCTCAGAGTTTGAACTGACCCGAATGAACAAAATTGCTTCCTGCAAAAGGCTCACGTCCGTTTGCTCCTCTTTTATGTCTTATGGGAGGGGCCAATCATCTCCAAGCCTTACTCTAGAGTCGCCCCTTTTGTCTTAACTGTTCTTGCCTTCCGGCAGCTCTGCGCATGCGTGCAGTGGTAACCGGCTCCCCCTGTTCCTCTGCCTCGCTGATGTCAGGCTCCGGAGGCAGTACATAACTTCCAGATGGCCCTGGCCCCCTCTCTGCCTCCGACGCAGAGCCCTCGTCCCAGCCTTCCCCAGACTCCAGGACTGGCCCATGTTCCTCCCCAACCCTCCTCACTGTCCGACTCTGGACCACAACAGAGCCTTGTAGAAGCTGGTTTTTTTTTTTTTTTAAAAAGCATCCTCCTACAATAGTCCCTTTGTGGGAGATAGGGCGGGATAGAAATTTAATAAAAGTAAAAGTAAGTAATTGCAGAGTATCATGAAACCCCCCTTGGTTGCCCGAAGAAATCCCAGCATACCAGCGTCTTTTTTTCCAGCTCAGCTGAGCAGAAATTCCTACAGCTTTCAAGGTCCTGGCTGTTTCGTTTCACCCTGAGCCAAAACTGCACTTGAAGCCTGCCGCTGGTTTGTAAAAAGAAGACAATGCCTTATGAGCATGAATGTCATTCCTCCTATTGTTCCCAGCCCTCCCGCCGTAATTACAGGCTTGCAAATTGGGCGACTTGCTTTTGTGCAAAAGGCATAATGGGGAACCTCGGCTTTTCGCCCTGGCTGTAAACATATTGTCACGGAACGAAGCTTCCTTCCTCCCCCTCCGCCCCCTCCTCCCCGATTTCAAGGGAGTTGCATTTTCAAACCGGTCTCTGTCAAGGGTTGGAGAGGAGGCAACACTCTGCCAGTCGTGGAGCCGCCGTGCAGAACACCCAGGAGAGGCTGTCTTCTTCCTTTTCCCTTGTTCACTTCTAACAACAAACCGAGATCCGTAGAATTCAGCCCTTGTCGCAGGAGCTGTAGACAACCAGGTTGAGCAGAACCAATGGCAGTGACAGCTCTGAGGCACAAGAGAACTGGGCTCTTCCTTCTCTAAGTTAACTGGCCCTTTCTATTTTGGCCTGCCAGGGGCCAGCGGAGTTTGCAGCATATTCAGACAGTGAGGAGGTTGGGGAGGAACCTGGGCCGGTCCTGGAGTCTGGGGATGGCTCTGATGAGTTCTCTGCATCAGAGGCAGAGAGGGGGCCAGGATCATCTGACAGTTATTAGCTGCCTTCGGAGTCGGAGGTCAGTGAGGCAGAGGAACAGCTGGAGCCTGTTCCCAGTGTGCGCATGCGCAGAGTTGCCAGACGAAGGGAACAATTAAAGAACGGGTTGGGAATAAGGCCACAGGTGGACGATGAATGGCCCCTCCCAGAGGAAATAAAAGAGGAGCGAAAGGGGAGTGGAGTTTGCGGGAGGCCATTAGTTCACTTAATTGGTTCGCGACTCTCCGAGACTCCTGGCCAAGTTCTGCAGAGATCGGCCTGCCAGCTCTCCAATCCAGATAAGGTCTGTGGCTGTAAATCCTCCCTTGAAAGACTTTGACGGATGTGAATGAGCAGAATTCACAGTCAATTAATAAAAGGAGTTTTTGTCGGGACAAGGAATTGGCTTCATGCCTCGGTCAGAATACTTTCCTTCCAGCCGTCTCTTTCCTTCCTCAGGAGGGCCCAGTGTTTGCCCGTAGGAGCCCACCTCCTGGATGAGATCCATAACAAGCAAGTTCCCTGAGAATCTTAAATTGGTGTGTGTGTGTGTGTGTGTGTGTGTGTGTGTGGTGGTGGTGATGGGATACGACGGGTATGCTCCGATATGGAGGGCCCACCTTGCCCGCCTGCCCTCCTTACCTATATTTGAGCCGATCGGGGCTTTCGCGCAGGCGCACGGAGAATATGGCACCTGTGCGATGCTCCGCCGAGGAGCTGGAGCATTGCGGGCTGTTAGTACGCATGCGCACGCTGCCTGGCCCCATTTCACCGTATCGGTTGCAACGGGATCCGGAACCCACCACTGGTGTGTGTGTGTGTGTGGTGTGTGTGTGGTTGTGTGTGTGGTTGTGTGTGTAGCCCTTCTCCAAGTCTGCCTTTGTGGGCCGTGCGCTCTCTGTCCAATTATTTTGTACATCTAATAAAAAAATCACCAGCTGTGCTGCGCGCACACGGCTTTGATCTTCCCAGGCAACAGTTGCGAATTTGGCTGTTAATACATGGTCGCTACTCCAATTGTAACCCCCGCTTCT
Source organism: Rhabdophis nuchalis (assembly GCA_039707465.1). Taxonomy (NCBI): domain Eukaryota; kingdom Metazoa; phylum Chordata; class Lepidosauria; order Squamata; family Natricidae; genus Rhabdophis; species Rhabdophis nuchalis. The sequence goes on from CM077648.1 coordinate 115,469,941, forward strand.
TAATTAGAGAACTGGCAAGCGTAGTTCAAGGTGATTCTAGCTTCGATCTTGCCTTGCCCTCCCGATTGTTCAGAATTCAGGTGTTGAGCTCCCAGCATCTAAACAGCTTTGAGTCATGCACACACCGGAACGGATGCCCTTCCCCTCGCTCTGGCAGGGGAGGCAGGAGATGTTACAGAAAACAATCTTCAAAGCAAGACGGGATTCAGTGAAAAGCGTTTTTATTTCCCCCCCCCCCCCCCTTAGATGGCATGAAAGCTTCATGGTAATTAAGAGACCTTAAAAGTGTGCTAATTTTTTTTTTTTTAAGAATAAAAGCTGCCTTATCAATCAATCTAGGACAGCGATGGCGAACCTTTTTTGGCTCGCGTGCCATAAGTGGGGAGAGCGTGTGGGGGGGGCGTGTGCGGGCGTGCCGCACCCATAATGCAGTGCGCGACACCTCCCCCAGTGCGCATGCGCGCACTACAGGTGCCCCCCATTTTTTTGCATGCTGTTCTCGCCCTCCCCAGGTTCCAGAGGCTTTATAGGAGCCTGGGGAGGGTGAAAACAGCCTCCCCCCGAGTCCCTCCGGAGGCTTTAGGATCTTCCCTGGAGCCTCTGGAAGACTAAAAAGAACGCTACGAGCAAACCGGAAGTGACTTCTGGGTTTGCTCGGAGGGCCATTTTTAGTCCTCCAGGAGCGTCAGGGACATTCAGGAGACTTCCCTGAAGCCTCCGGAGGACTAAAAAGAACACTACGAACAAACCGGAAGTGACTTCTGGGTTTGCTCGGAGGGCCATTTTTAGTCCTCCAGGAGCGTCAGGGACATTCAGGAGACTTCCCTGAAGCCTGCGGAGGACTAAAAAAAATGCTACGAGCAAACCGGAAGTGACTTCCGGGTTTGCTCGGAGGGTCATTTTTAGTCCTCCAGGAGCGTCAGGGACATTCAGGAGACTTCCCTGAAGCCTGCGGAGGACTAAAAAGAACGCTACGAGCAAACCGGAAGTGACTTCCGGGTTTGCTCGGAGGGTCATTTTTAGTCCTCCAGGCGCGTCAGGGACATTCAGGAGACTTCCCTGAAGCCTGCGGAGGACTAAAAAGAACGCTACGAGCAAACCGGAAGTGACTTCCGGGTTTGCTCGGAGGGCCATTTTTAGTCCTCCAGGAGCGTCAGGGACATTCAGGAGACTTCCCTGAAGCCTGCGGAGGACTAAAAAGAACACTACGAGCAAACCGGAAGTGACTTCTGGGTTTGCTCGGAGGGCCATTTTTAGTCCTCCAGGAGCATCAGGGACATTCAGGAGACTTCCCTGAAGCCTGCGGAGGACTAAAAAGAACGCTACGAGCAAACCGGAAGTGACTTCTGGGTTTGCTCGGAGGGCCATTTTTAGTCCTCCAGGAGCGTCAGGGACATTCAGGAGACTTCCCTGAAGCCCCCGGAGGACTAAAAAGAACGCTACGAGCAAACCGAAAGTGACTTCCGGTTTGCTCGTAGCATCCTTTTTAGCCCTCCAGAGGCTTCAGGGACATTCAGGAGACTTCCCTGAATCCTCCGGAGGACTAAAAAGAACACTACGAGCAAAGCGGAAGTGACTTCTGGGTTTGCTCGGAGGGTCATTTTTAGCCCTCCAGAGGCTTCAGGGACATTCAGGAGACTTCCCTGAATCCTCCGGAGGACTAAAAAGAACGCTACGAGCAAACCGGAGGTGACTTCCGGGTTTGCTCGGAGGGCCATTTTTAGTCCTCCAGGAGCGTCAGGGACATTCAGGAGATTTCCCCGAAGCCTCCGGAGGACTAAAAAGAACGCTACGAGCAAACCGAATGTGACTTCCGGTTTGCTCGTAGCATCCTTTTTAGCCCTCCAGAGGCTTCAGGGACATTCAGGAGACTTCCCTGAATCCTCCGGAGGACTAAAAAGAACACTACGAGCAAAGCGGAAGTGACTTCTGGGTTTGCTCGGAGGGTCATTTTTAGTCCTCCAGGAGCCTCAGGGACATTCAGGAGACTTCCCTGAATCCTCCGGAGGACTAAAAAGAACGCTACGAGCAAACCGGAGGTGACTTCCGGGTTTGCTCGGAGGGCCATTTTTAGTCCTCCAGGAGCGTCAGGGCCATTCAGGAGATTTCCCCGAAGCCTCCGGAGGACTAAAAAGAACGCTACGAGCAAACCGAATGTGACTTCCGGTTTGCTCGTAGCATCCTTTTTAGCCCTCCAGAGGCTTCAGGGAACATCCTAAAGCCCTCTGGGCTGTGTGTGTGCTGTTTTCGCCCTCCCCAGGCTCCTATAAAGGCTGGGGAGGGTGAAACATGGCTTTAAAAATAGCTGAACTCAGCTGGCCAGCGCGCACATGCGTGCTGGCCAGCTGACAAATAGCTCCGTGTGCTGCCTGTGGCACACGTGCCAATAGGTTCGCCATCCCGGACCTAGGAACATTTCAATGCTTTTTCTTGGGAAAGTATGCACTGACTCAAAAAAAAATTGTTTTAAAAAGGAGACGAATCAGAGCGACTATAGCAGAGGTTCCCAAACTTGGCAACTTTAAGACTTGTGGACTGGAACTCCCAGAATTCTGGGAGTTAAAGTCCACAAGTCTTAAAGTTGCCAAGTTTGGGAACCTCTGGACTATAGGACGAGGTGTTGCTGATGCTACTGGAACCTCAAAAATTTAGATACCTGGGTAGAAATAGGCCTGGAGGGTGAGGAGCGTTTTTAGGGTGCGAGCATGAGAGGCCCCGGAGCGGTGTTTTAAAATTGTCTCGTGGGCTCCCCAGTAAACATAAAGGGCATTGTTTGTTGATGAACCTGTTTTGTGCCTGTCACAGAGGTGATACCCCTTGCCATTTCTGACCCATCAGGCCTTCGGATCCTCTGGAAGTTGTGCAAAAGGACTTCACTCTCGCACAACTTCTGAGGTGTCCATACATTGTGCAAGTGTTCTCACACGATTTTCTGAGGCGCTGGAGGCCTTGGACCTCGGTCTAGAGAGGGTGCCTCTTTTGTGTCAGTGTGTGTGTGAGATACGTTAGCAGAGTCAAGGTAGGCAGTTTCTGAATTTTTGGTACGCCAAGGCCAGATGGTTCGCCACTACTGATATTGACAAGCAGAGGTGTGTCTTAATCCCTGGTTACACACATTAGAATCCATCTTTGATTGGATGTGGCTATGCAGTCGATGGCTGTCACAAATGTTTTTGTAGGCATCACTTAATGTAACAATCGAACTGCCCAGAACCGAAAATGTAAGTGAGCACCTTCTGCTCATGCGCACGGCATCAAAAACACGATTATATAGGACAGGATAGCGCAGGAGTGGGTGGGTGAGCCCAATTGCTGGCCGGAACTACTGGTTTGCCTTAACCGGTCCAAACCGGCAGTAGCCCACCTCTGACTTCTGCACCAGAAACGAATTCCTTGTTTGTGCAATCACACTTGGCCAATAAAAACTATTCCATTTTGTTCCATCTGATGATAGGAGATCCCTGGCGAATAATCCCAGAGCAGAGATGTGTAACTTTTTGCCAGCGAATGGCCCTAGGTCTTGGACAGGCATGTCTGGGCCCATCCTTCCCACTGCAGGAACCATATGTAAAAATGCTCCGGTTTCACTCTGTTTCCACCTATTTAACATGAAATGCTTCTAATGCGATGGCTTTAATAATGTAAGAGGGTCGTGTCTTGAATCATTTATCCTTGCGTTATACACAATACAATAGCAGAGTTGGAAGGGACCTTGGAGGTCTTCTAGTCCACCCCCTGCCTAGGCAGGAAGCCCTAGTCCAACCCCCTGCCTAGGCAGGACCCAAGCTGTGGGTCGCGACCCCTTTTGGGTCAAACGAACCTTTCATAGGGATCGCCTAAGACCATCGGAAAACACATATTTTCGATGGTCTTAGGAACCGAGACACCAGTTTTATGGTTGGGGGTCACCACAATATGAGGAACTGTATTAAAGGGGACAATATAAACAATTATAATTTGGTGGTAACTTCAGAAGGGTCTCATAGGATATGCGGCCAAGATTTTGAGAAGGAAGGGATGCTGTTTTGCTAGAAATCATAGTAAGGGTTACTACGGCTGCAAATGAAGGACTTGGTCACACCCAATTTGGAGAAAGCATAATGATTAAGTCCCTCTTCTCTTTTAGGAAGAAAAATACCGTACATTTCAGAATATGAGACGCACTTCCATCCCCCCTAAAAGCGGGTGAAAATTTCGGTGCGTCTTATATGGGCCCATTTTTGGGCTCCCGAACCCTCCACGCATCGTGTTTCCGCCATCCCCTGCCCCCAGAAACACTCTGCAGGCCAAAACGAGCCCATTTTTGGTGAAAACAAGATGCACGGAGGGTTCGAGAGGTCAAAAATGGGCCTGTTTTTGGCCTGCAGAGCATTTCTGGGAGCCAGGGAAGGCAGAAAGGCGACATGCAATGGCCCAAAACTTTTTTCCCTTGTTTTCTTCCTCTAAATCATATAGTCCGAAAAATACGGTAGTTGACTGCGCAGTCTGCTCTTGGAGAGTGAGCGATTTGAAACCGGTCGTGATTTCCCAGTAAATATAATATCATTCAGTTCATTCCGTATTCTGTTTCAACCCCTTGGCTGCCAAAAGATGCACCTCTATAAAATTCACAGCAGACAGAAATTCTCCCTTCCATCTCCCAAGTAATTGCTGAACAAGCCAAATTTTTCAGAAATGGGGTTCAGCAGGTTTTTAAAATTAAGACCTTGATCTTCTGCGGCTTCAGGAAAGCCAGACGTGTCCACTTAATAGAAAACATCCAGTCGGCATAGTTTGGATCAAAAAAGGTTGAGTTGCTTTTTCCAGAAAATCCTCTCTAGTTTGAATGAGGGTTGTTTTTTGTTTTTTTTAATAATCAGACATACTGCTTGCAGTTGTTACCATCCAGGGAGAAACGGAGGCTGTTTGCATTTGAGCGTAAAATCTGCGGAAACTTCTAACCTCTAAGGGTTGAGCTTATCTTTAAACCTCCCAGCATTGTTTCTTTCTTTTTATCTATTTCACACCCTATAATGCATTATGTAAAAATAAATAACAAAAAACAGGCCAATCTATCTATGAGGCTGTGGTGAGAATTTGCTTATTTGTCGAGTTTTTAATTACGAGCTGCCTTGACTCTTCGATTGGGGAGACCTTATAAAAGCTAATAAATAACAGCATTGATTGATTGCTCATTTTCTTCCTCTTCTAGGTAAAGAGGATGAGTTTCCAAAGAAGTTGGGGAAAATGCCAGCTGACAGTCAGCCGGCTATGCTGAATCTCACGCATCTCGTCAATGGACAAAAAACCATCAGTGTAGCGAAGGAGGCCCGGGCAAACCAGAGGACTGGAGAAGGACGACAAGAAGGTTCACCGAGGAGATACGGAGAAGGAGGCCAAGAAAGCTCACCTACGGCACGGATAAAGAGAGACCGGGAAGGCTCACCCACGCCTCAGGCAGAGAGAGGCCGAGAAAGCTCGCCAAACCGCCAAAGACGAAAAAATTCTCTGGAAAAGAGGCAGATTTTGAGACATCAGCAAAAGCCAGTAACACCAAACGCACAAGGTGGGTTGCCAAAGCACGATGGGGAGACCCCCCGAAGAAAGCCCGAAGCGCAAACAGAGGCTGAGCCCAAGCAGAAACACAACGTAACTGCGAACCAAAACTCCAACGCAGTATTAAATAGCGGGAAAGAGTTTGTCCCCAGGTGGATTAAACCTTCCGACGTTAAGATAATTGAGAAAACCACCAAAATCACCATGGAGTTTAAAACCAGATCGCCAAAGCAGGGCTGGACCGGACCAGCCGCTGCTCCGGAGGACGAAGCTCCGCGATTCAACCACAAGCAAAAAACGAGGGTTTGGGATGTGGATGAAAGTAAGCGGGGGTCGAATGCCTCGCAGTACGACAACGTTCCCGAAGCTGATCTGGAGAACGGAAGCTCCGTGGAGCAGGTCCCAGAAAGAGTTGTTCTGCAGAGTCCAAGGAGCACCGCTTTCTCCAGCGGCTCCGGAAAAGAGATCGAGAAAGGATCTAGTCCACCAAAAATATCCAACAGTTATGCCTTCAGCTCTCAGCCAAGGGTCCCCAGATACTCCTCCCAATCTGACGGGTCGGTGGTTGGATCTCACACGAGACAGCCACCGCCATCTTATAATAATCCACCTGTTTACCAAGGGTATTCTCCAAAGCACATGACCAAAGTAGGCAACTTCACAGCCACGCAGTACAATCACGGGACTCGGACCAGCTCCGCCACTCAGTTGTATATTCCCGATTTTCCACCAGAGATGGAAACGCATCAAATGCTCTCTGAGAAGCCGCCTAGAAATTACTCCGCCCTCCACCAGAATCTTGTTGTGACGCCTTCGAGTCGGATCGAGGTTCTCCCAGACGAGGTCTTCCCAAGCAGTCCCAGAGGCCTCCGTCCCGCAATCCCTCCAGTAGATTACCTGACAGATCACAAAAAATGGTCGGATCCCCCTTTAATGTACAGACCGGGAGCCTACGGACAACCCTGGGGTGGAGACGGTGGCCGAAGTCACTTCGGTAACTTGAAGAGACATCCAGCGTTTCAGCCTAAGCCTCTTGAAGACCACAACCTCCCCACCCTTTCCATGGACAGGCCTCTGAGATACAGGACAGCCTCAGGGGAACTCGGGCCCCCCTCCTACCAGTATCCGAGTTCCCCTGGCCCCGACCGCCATTACAGGCACCAAGCGGATGGGTTGTCTATGAACGAATCAGTGGTGCTTTGAAACAATATATATATATATATAAATCACTTCCGCTCACCTAAAAGGCCCAGAAAAGAACAGGCTTTGGGTCGAGAGTGATCCAAGATTAGTATTCTCTACACAGGACAGTTCAAACTGTCCTGCAGAAAAGGATAACACTACTTCCCAAGGTGTGCCAATATGGCTAAAACAGACCCTGACAAATGAGCAGAGCAAAACGGATCTCATAAATGTAGCAATATCTTCCCCATCGTGGCAGTTGTTTGGTTCAGTCGCTTCTTTGGGGAAACGACCCAGTGGCCTCAAATTTGCAAAGCCCCTCTCAGCCAGCTGCCTTTTTTTGAGTGGGGTGGAGGTGGGACCTGGACTGTGGACAGATGCAGAGTCTAAAAAAAACCCCAAAACCTGGAGGCGTGGCTGCCCAGAGACCACGCCCACAACGTACTTTCTTTTTAACTTTAAAAAGATTTTTTTTGGGGTGGGGGGCTTCATTTAATTTATAAACCACCCGTTATTTAGAAAGGGATTTGAGGTGGGGGTGGGGGGTGTGAGAAGTCTTGAGGTTTTGTTTTTTTTAAACACACTGCCTCGGTAGCTGCAGAAGAGAAATGATTCCGGGTCCTCAGAAGACCCCCCCCTCCCATCTAGAGAGGGAAGCTAGCTAGGAGAAAACCTCTAATCCAAATCAGTGGCATTCTGACCTAGCCAAATAAAATGGTGCTTCTCTAACCAGGACTGTACGTGAATTGTAGCACACTGTGTCAGACGTTGGGCGGTTGGACTGACTCCTTCCCCATCTCCAGAGCCATCTGGAGGTGTAGTGGCTGTCACATTGAGGGTCCCAGGTGAGTCCTGGGGAGGGTTAGAAATCCAGCCATGGATGCATTTGTAGTGTAGAGCAGGGGTTCCCTAACCCCACCTCCTCGGCCCTCAACCTACTATTGGGCCACCAGCTGATCGCAACCGGGCCACCGAAGCAATGTGTGAGTGCGAGTGCGCCCGCTCCATTTCTACGAGCGGCAGATGCATGCGCCCCGCTACTTGTGCAAATGGAGACCTGCGCGCACGCTTGCGGGCCACTCCCTCGGAACCATCCCCTCTCTCCTCCACCCCAAATCTCCGCTCCGTAAAGCCGCAAAGATTGGGAAACTCTGTGGTGTCGAGAATTAGTATGCTTTGGAAAGGGCCGAAGCCCTGCCTTTTCCACGTGGGGTTCCACACCTGCCTTGGGCGGGGTGGTGGTGTGGTGTTTCACCGATACCGAGCACACGCTCCGTTGGTTCGAACCCAACCTGTTCACCCCTTCTTTGGGTAGTATTGTTGAGCACATCGTATCTGTAGGGCTTGGACAGTGTGCAAACGCCCCTGATGCATCTGTGAAGCTGCAAGCCACCGCGGGCCCGGGAATCCGTTCCGCACACTCAGTATAGGCCCTGCGCTGCCTGTTAAACAACCAGCACAACTTGCTGCGTAGGAAGCATGCGCAAGAGCAACCTCTCTGCCTCCCCCCCCCCGCCCCCCCACAGAAGGATGAAAAGGAAGATGTTTTTTTAAGGACAGGTTTTTGAAGCTTTTTTGAAACGGACGTCTCACATTAAAAACAACAACACTAAAGAGATCTGACCCCTTCCAATGCATTCTTTATTTCTGCAATTAAACACCCGGTGCTTTCATAGGATAGCCAGGTCACTTGTACTCCTCTCCGTCCCATGGGCTAGCAGTATTGTCTTGGAGGATTGCGCTGGGGCTGACCTTTGGATGATGGCTTTCGGGATGGATTTGGTGGCAACAGTGGACAAATTCATCCAAAATTGGATGTCTCTTATGTCACCGAAATGGAAACGGCACAGAAACGATTGTTCTAGAACAAGGCTTCCCAAATTTGGCAACTTTTAACACTTGGGGACTTCAAGTCCCAGAATTCCTCATGGCCGACTGGGGAACTCTGGGAGTTGAAGTCCACAAGCCTTAAAAGTTGCCAAGTTTTCAGAGAAAGTGAAAAAGCAAGACTGAGGAGGAGGGCGTATGTCAGTGGTGGGTTCCAGTTGGTGCGGCCCAGTACGGCCGTACCGGAAGTAGTCGGGAGGCGTGGCCACCATTCAGGTACAGTGCCTCATTTGGCCCACCCGCCTGCCCATGTCCCTTACCTGTTTTTAAGGCAACTAGGCCAATTGGGCACACGCCACAGTGTGGTGTATGCGCAACCTCCGACACCTCCGACGAGCAGCTGGGTGTTGCAGGGGCGGTGGAGTGTGCATGTGTGCGCAGTGCACATCAGGCGCATGCACAGTGCACAACAGGCGCGTGTGCAGCCTACATCAGGCTCCTGCACGAACGGACCGCAAGCATTGTACCGGTAGCAAAGGTAAGAGCAACCCACCCCATTACGGGTTTGCCAGGCTGTTCATTACAATTTTGCACCCATCGTAATTCCTGGCAGCCCTTAAAAACGAGCAAAACCGCTAACTGGTGGAGCTCAACTGGGCAAGTGGACGTTGCCTAAGCTGACCGGTGGATTCCGCGATCCAAGGTGTTCCCTGCAGCCACTTCTTTTGCGCCCAAATAACGGCGTGGCCTTGTAGATGCCTTGATTTGATGGGCGCCAAAGACCGCCGCTTCCCAGCCTGGCAGGGGTTTGTTGTGATCTCAAAGCGAAGGGCAACTGTTTCCCCTTCTCTTGTTTTGCAATCTTTGCCCCTTGCTCTCTCCTTGAGCATCCTTCTCCGTTCCCGTAACGCGCTTGAAACATCTTGTTCTTCTGGAGAGCCATCGACTTTTATGCCCTTGATTGGACTAGGGCTGCCGTAGCGTTAGGCCCTCAAAAGATGATTATAGGTATAAAAGTCTAGCGCTGAAGTGCTCCTTCATCCTTGGTGGGAAGCCAGAAAATTTACTGCATCTCTGGAATTCGCTTTCTAAAAAAAAAAAAAAAACTTATCACATAGGGCAAAAAAGAGCTGGAATAAGCAGTCCTGGAACACGATGGTAGAGATCTCAATCCCACCGTTTTTGCGGTATGGGGACAGACGGCCAACTTCAGGTTGTCATGCAGTGGTCCCAGAGATGAGTGTCTGAAGGCCCCCTTCCAAGTTTCCAGGTACCCTTGGTAGTTCTATTTAGTTTATCTGTGAAGGAGCGAGTGTTGCGACATAGACACGGATGGAGAAATGCATGGCCTCGAAGCTGCCATGGAGTTGATGTTCTCCAGAAGGTTGCCTCAGGTGAAGATACCTGATCTAGTCACATCTAGTTCCAGCTGACCAAGCAAGCTACATCGCTGTTTAATAGGAGATTCACGTTCTCTTCCTAGGTTGCCTTCTTGGGTTCCCAACCATCCTATAACTCGGGGTCTCCAAACTAGGCGACTTTAACATTTGTGGGCTTCCAACTCCCAGAATTGCCCAGACTGCATGACTGTCTGGCTGAGGAATTCTGGGAGTTGAAGTCCACAAGGCTTCAAAGTCGCCACATTTGGAGACCACTGATAATTAGCTCATACGTTTTTGATTTAGCGTTTCTCTGACCTTCTGTGCTTCAGTAAGACAAGAGTCTGCAGCTCAATCCCATGTGCAAACCCCACCACTGTGGTTTATTCGACAACCTGACAATTGTGTTTTCCTTTCTCCTTAAAATGTGCAGTGACATAACCACAAAAGAGATCTTCCCCAGAAAGATCCAACATTAAACCTAGGCGATAACACAAAATGTCACTCTGGGTCTTCCAACTCTTCACCGCAGGACTGCAAGGTCCACCAGGATGCAGTGTGGATGTGTGTCCACACCCACTCACACCCACACAGCCATCCCCTGGGTTGCTCACTCAAGGACAACAATGCTGAGCAAAACTGTTGAGATGTTTCGATTTTGTCTTGATTGCACAAAACATGGTCAAACTCTTGTTCTCCCACTACACTACATGGCGTTTGTAACATTTGTGACCCACCACACACTGAGCCTGAATTTTGCGCTTGCGCATGTACACGCACGCACACACAGAGGCAACCCCCACCAACAGGTTTGTCGATCCCTTTCACACTAACCACCAAACCTGGTCTGTGGTCTATCTTGAGTTTTGAGTTGGACAGACCTGCCTTAAACACAACTCTGCTTTAGTGCCTGCGTTTGCTGCAGAATGGCATTATTGTGATAGTGTGGTCTTTCTTTTTTATAGATATATATAAAAAAGATGAAATAACATTTAGCTTACATGATGGACATCCGTCGCAATCTTTACTTTGAGAATTCAACTTTTTAGATATAGATATATATATTTTTAAAAAACCGCCACTGCATGCAGCTTTGCATTCTAGCAAAGGTTCTTAAAGGAAGGAGCAGCCTGTGTTCCTCTAAAGGATATTGGACTCCCAAGTCCCATCAGCTCTAACCACTGTCGCCAATGGGGAAGGAATGATGGGACTTGGAGCCCGTGCCTTCAAGGGCCACGTGTTTCCTAACCCTGTTCTAAACTGACAAATAATACTTTGCCTTTTACTTTCCAAGTTTCATCTCCTGCGGTCGAGAAATGTATGTATATAATAACCGTGTGATTATGTCATCATCTCAAAGTTTAAAAGTTTGGCTTTGTGATTTGTAATAACGATAATGAAATTTTAAAGCTGTACAATTTACTGGATGCTAGCAGCAGAACGGTGGCAGCTGCCAAGATATGTATGGAGATTATTAAGTATTGTAGATTTTTTTTTTATACATAAAATATATATATGCTATTTTTCTTATGTCGTCTTTGTTCGGTTTTTTTTCTAAAAAAAAAAAGTATCTTCCTGCTATTTGCTTTCTGACCTGTGTTCTTAACATGCTAAAAATCACGATTGTGTATTCTGAGCCCTTCTCCAAGTGTCTGTCAAAAGAAAGCCCGAATGCAAAGTCGACTGGATCTTTTTAAGGTCCCCCCCCTTTAGGAGGTATTATAACCTGTCACCCTCATTGTGGCTTGAAACCAGATCAAAGTTATCGAGGTTCCTGCTTTAAAGCAAAAGTTTAAATAATATAATAGGCATAGAGACTCCCAACAGTTAAATTCATCAGGAACCTGGAGGGTGGAGTTTTTTTCACCCCTCTCTCTCAGAAAAAAAATTACCCGTGTGCCTAGACAGTCTGCCTTGTTCGAGGCCGCTTAGCAAAACGAGACAGAAATGGTTGCGGTCCACGGTGGCAGCACCACGAGACAATTCACGGCCATTAGCTCTTGGCTGGGGTGTCGTGGCACCTCTTAGATAGGACCGAGTCCCTGCAGATTTTACTCCGCTACTCGTCGACTTAAGGGCGAGGGGCTCATCTCTGTTTCAAGGTCATTGAGCCAGTGCTGCCCAACAATATTTCTGTGGCCAGCATGACAACATGGAGCACTGTTATCTTCCCAGTGAAGTGGTACCTATTTATCTACTTGCACGTGCATGCTTTCAAACTGCTAGGTTGGCAGGAGCTGGGGCGAGGATGGGAACTCACCCAGTCGCATGGTGCTCAGGTCTTGAACCAGCCATTGAGCCAGTGCCATCCAAAGATATTTCTGTGGCCAGCTTGACATCATGGAGCACTTTTAGCTTCCCAGTGAAGTGGTACCTATTTATCTACTTGTACGTGCATGCTTTCAAACTGCTAGGTTGGCAGGAGCTGGAGCGAGGACGGGAACTCACCCTGTTGCATGGTGCTCAGGTATTCAATCTGGGCGGGTGGCTTTCCCGCTGACCAGCCCAGCATCTTAACCAGAGGTGGGTTCCTACCTGTTCAGCGCAGTTTGGCCGAACTGGTAGTGGTATGCCGGCCTGAGTTGCAGAACCAGCAGAGACCCAGGCTGGCCACGCCCCTCAACTGGTTCCCCGGTTGCTGCCGTCACCTCCATCTTTTTTTTTAGTTCTGCGCACACGCAGAACAATTTCCATTGAACTGCGCATGTGTGCAAAGCGCACGCAAAGCAGGCACACAAGTGAACCAGCAGTAACACCAGCTAGAACTCACCCCTGATTTTAACCGCTCAGGCACTGTGCTGCCCCCGGAACCACGCGCTGCCCCCTATTAGATAGGTATTAGATAGTTAGCATCTTGTAAACAGGATCTACTTTGGATACCGCCAGTCATAGGACTCCAACTAGCAGGATCCAGAAGAACTGTCTTCTCTGTTGCAGCATCGCCCTCTGGAACATCTAACCTCTGAGGTAAGATTTGTCCTTCAACCTCCAGTCCTTCTGTTAAGACCCTGAAGACCTGGCTCTGCAGACTGGGCTGGGGTCCAAATGGGGCGTTTCACACTGGGGGAGGGCGGGGCTACTGCATTGATGGACTACTGTAATGCTCTCTACATGGGGCTTCCCTTGAGGTGCACTCGAAAGCTGCAGTTAGTGCAGAATGCAGCCGCGCGGGTGATTATGGGGGCGCCTAGACACTCCCACATAACACCAATCCTGCGCGAGCTGCACTGGCTTCCTGTGGTCTTTCGGGTGCACTTCAAGGTTCTGACGACCATCTTCAAAGCGCTCCATGGCTCGGGGCCTAGTTATATGCGAGACCGCCTCCTGCCCCATACATCCCTTAGACCGATACGCTCCCACAGAGAGGGCCTTCTCAGGGTGCCATCGGCCGGGCAATGCCGACTGGTGACACCCAGGGGAAGAACGCCCTTTGGAACGACCTACCCCCTGAACTTCGCACCATCTCCGACCTCCGCCTCTTCTGCAAGTGTCTAAAGACACATTTGTTCCATCTAGCCGGCCTAGCGTAACCTCCACAACTGACTTTTAGATAGTTTTAAATTTGGGGATTTTAATTTGGTTTTAGTGCAGGATTTCATTGAATACGTTTTTAAAAATTTTATATGGTTTTGTATGCATTTTTAATATTCCTGTGCGCTGCCCTGAGTCCGTTGGAGAAGGGCGGGGTATAAATTGAATAAATGAAATGAAATGAAAAGATCCCCATCATCCCATACACACACCCCTTGCTCTCTGCCTTCCACCCACCCATCTTTTGGGTTATCACATCGACCCTCCGATAGTCCTTGCCTTACAACAGTTTGTTTAGTGACTGTTCAAAGGGACTTAAGGCCGATTTCACACGGATGACCCTTGTAGCCTTCCATGCTCACCCGATCAGAATTCAGGAAGCTTGGCAACCGATTCCCACTTACGATGGTTGCGGTGTCCCAGAGTCATGTGATCTCTTTTTGCGAAGCAAAGTCAAGGGAGGGGGCGGGGAAAGCCAGTTTTACTTAACAACTTCGTAACTAACTTAACAGTTACAGTGATTAGTTTAACAACTCTGGCAAGAATGGGGCAAAACTCACTTAACAAATGCCTCGGCAACAAAAAGGTTGGACTCAATTGCAGTTGTAAGTCGAGGACTATTCCTTTTCACTAGTATCAATTTAGGACCTCGTGAAGGTCAATCAACAGTGAGGTAGTCAGAACGCCGTACGTACAGACAATATCAATGTTTCCCCCAAAATAAGATCAGGTCTTATTATTTTCTTTTCAGGCCCAAATAAGCACTAGGGCTTATTTTGGGAGAGGGCGTCTTATTTCCCCCCCCCCCCCCATGTACGGGATGCCCACCTCTGCTTCTTTGTGACTGGGCAAGAGGCCCTGTGATGCACCAGTGCCGATGCCACCAGGTGGTGGCGGGGGTGGTGGTTGGAGCTGCCCTACGCGCCTTGCAGCGGCTTACCTCAGGGCCCCTGCTGCCAGGCCATCCATACCATGACGCCTGCCTCATGACCGCAGCACCAGCACACCACTCGGCCTCCTGCTCCTTTGTGGTCGCGAGCAAGCAGAAGTAGTGAGCCGATGACCACATGAGTTCCTGCTGCACATGGTTGCTGGCGGTGCCGCCATGAGGCAGGTGTCGGGGTGTGGATGGCCTGACTGCGGAAGCCCTGAGGCACCTCCACCATCCCCTGCCTCGCAGCAGTGGCACTCCAGACAGCCAGACAGAATGAGCAGTGGCTGGCTGCACAAGCACTTAAGCAGTGGTGGGATTCAGCTGCAGGGATCAGCGAAGGCAGAGGAAGAAGACACCAAGGGCCCCATTTTCCCGAAAATAAGGCTTATCCCCCAAAATAAGCTCTAGCAGGTTTTTACACGTTGGCCTAATATAAGCGCTAACCCCAAAATAACCCCTACTTAAGTGCAGTGGTGGGATTCAAAGAATTTAACAACTGGGCAGTGGCTGGCTGCACAAGCACTTAAGCAGTGGTGGGATTCAGCCGGTTCGCGCCTATTCGGGAGAACCGGTTGTTAACTTTCTAAACAGTTCGGAGACCCGGATGTTGGAAGAAATCTCCTTTTGTTTTTTTCACCCACTTTACAGGGCTAATCCTGTCAGGAAGGCAGGAAGGAAACATTCTGGTGTTGTTTCTAGCCTCATCTTTGTTACCTCTCTGGTTAACCCTTATGACATTGTAACAGCTAAGACCAAGCGCCCATCGATGTGAGTGACGTTGAGTTGGCCATGCCCACTCACCCACGTGACCACCGAGCCCCGCCTACCCAGCTGGTCATTTCGGCAGAGAACCGATTGTTAAATTATTTGAATCCCACCACTGCACTTAAATAGGGGTTATTTGGGGGTTAGGGCTTATATTAGGCCAACATGTAAAAACCTGCTAGAGCTTATTTTGGGGGATAGGTCTTATTTTCGGGGAAATGGGGCACTTGGTGTCTTCTTCCTCTGCCTTTGCTGATCCCTGTGGCTTACGGTATATCTTCCTTTCTCCAAACGGATGCAAGGGGACGTGTGTGATGGAAAACCGGAATACGCTATTAAAAAAAGCAAATAAAACAACGGCGATGACAATGGGATTGCGGGCAGAAAGCAATTTCCAGAGGCTTCCCAGGATTATTAAAAGCTATTTAAAGTGCAAAAGATGTGATTGAGTTGACCTCACCAGTTCCTTCTCCCCTTCTCCAGCCTTTGTGGAAGGAAGCGAGCCAAATCGAGTATGCTGCAGCCTCACTTCAGGTCCTGAAATTCATGATCGATTGATTTAATTGATTGGTTATGTGCCATGAAGTTGTTTTTTTGATTCCTAGTGATCAACTAGATTAGTGATGGCGAACCTTTTTAGCCTCGGGTGCCTAAAGCAGGGGTCTCCAACCTTTGCAACTTTAAGTCTGAAGGACTTCAGCTCCCAGAATTCACCAGCCAGTGCACCTCAGTGATGATGTGACTTAATGTGGGTAATGACATGCCTGCAAGTAAACAACCGAGATCAGAAAACACTAAGGGCCCCTCTCCCCCCCAACCTAGTTGCCCCCCCCCATGCAATCTGGGGTTGGAACTTAACCAAGTAGCATGTTGCCAACGGATGGCTGAGACACTGAGCTTGTCGATCAGGAAGGTCGGCAGTTCTGCGGTTCGAATCCCTAAGCGCCGCGTAACAGAGGGAGCTCCCGTGACTTGCCCCAGCTTCTGCCAACCTAGCAGCTCGAAAGCACGTAAAAAATGCAAGCAGAAAAATAGGGACCCCCTTTGGCGGGACGGCAACAGAGTCCCGTGCGCCTTTGGTGTTGAGTCATGCCGGCCACACGACCACGGAGATGTCTTCGGACAGCGCTGGCTCTTCGGCTTTGAAAGGGAGATGAGCACCGCCCCCTGGAATCGGGGACGACTAGCACATATGTGCAAGGGGAATCTTTACCTTTTACCTTATATTGAAAGAAAGGCGAACCAGCTGTATTGTTTGCCTGCAGAATCTGCAATATTAAGAGAGGCCTCCTCTGCCAAAAGCAATATAGCAAAGCAAATATCACAGGCGAAAGTTTAATAATGCGTCGCTCTCCAAACCAAAAATGCTTTCGAGCAGGTGCACATCAGATATACTGGTTTTTATCCCAGGGATGGAGATGGGCCTGCATCAGGCTTAGGTCTGTTCATATAATCGGGCTTACAATGCCCATCATCCTTGGCCAGCATCGGGTGAGTTAATCGGGTGGAAGATACAGATCGGAGAAGATGGTTTTAATATGGTGAACTGTCATCTGCTATCTAAACGTCGTCGTGGGGGTCTTTGATGCTACATGGACTTGGTTGTTTTCTTGCAGATGTTTCATTACCCAGCTAGGTAACATCATCAGGTATACAAGAGGGTGGGGTTTGCTTCCTTGTAGCGTAAATGGTGTTACCTTGTTGGGTAATGAGACGCCTGCAGGAAAACAAACCAAGCTCAGAGTGCATCAAGGATCCCCCGGTTTAACCCTGAGCTACAAGCACAGGTTGGTACAACTTACGACCTCAATTTTCTTGCCGCAGTTGTTAAGTGAATCGCTGCATTTCTTAAATTATTAACACGGTTGTTAAGTGAATCTGGTTTCCCCGTTGACTTGCTTGTCGGAAAGTGGCCAAACGGGATCACACGACCCCGGGACACGGCGACCGTCACAAAAGTGAGTCGGTTGCCATGCATCCGAATGTAAATCATACAGCCATGGGAATGCTGCACCGGTCATAAGTGTGAAGAATTGTCTGTCAGGCCTGCAGTCATATTCCTTTTAGGATCTTTGGCCTGCCACACACACTCTCTTTTGTTACTATGCTGTTTCATTAGTGGGGTAATTGGGAGGGGGGATTGTACAGAGTTAGATGCTATGTAGCTATAACAAAATTCCTTTCTAGAAAGCCAAGGTCATCCTTTGTCTCTCCACCTCTGCACCTGACCGGAACTAGATGGGTGGAAATGCCAGCGTGGCAGTGGAAGATTGGACCGTGTGATGAACTTGTGGGTGTGGGGGCAAGGTCTTGAACTTTCAACTGGGTGGGAAACCCAGGAAGCTTTCAGATTCGGGTTTCCCACAGATTGTACCAGCATGTCTCTCTTATTCAATGGGAACTTTGAGGAAAGCTCTGCCTTGGACTCTGATTTAAGTCTGGATGATATTTGGAACCCTGATCTGGTCATAAGCCAGTTTTCCAGTGCCGTTGTAACTTCGAACGGTTATGAAATGAAGCGTTATCAGTCTAGGACCGTCTGTACAATAAATTCACGTCATGTGTCTCTCTACTTTTCATGGATGCCCGCTAGCTTTCCGACCTGTCCAACTTGAGGAGGAAGAAACTTTTGAAAGAAAGAAAAAATAAAATAGCTACTTGCAAAGCATCTCAGTGGTAACTTCTGGAGCGCTATCAAAAAAAATTTACTTTCCATTTTCCAAGCCTTCAATTCTGTCCCCATATGGTCTTTCGTCGCTCTGCATCCGAGTGTGGTTTTGAACCAAGATCTTTGGTTACGTTGAATGCCCTTTGTTGATCCAGGGTAATTATAGCCTTCAACGATTCCTCTGAAAGGTTGGGTGTTTTGCCCACCATCTCGTTAGAAAGGAATAATTTCGGGTTTCGTCTTCGAGCAGGGACAAAAACCGAAGGAATGATCATTTCCTTTGTTCCCGGCCTTAACAAGCCTAGCTGGAAAGTTGTTTACTTAACGGGGCCAAACAGCAGCTCTCTGGATTCGGTTTCACACATGGGGGGTCAGAAGAATGGAAGGAAACGATTAGCCGTGGATGGAATCACACGAGGACATTAAGCCTACACAAAGGCTGTCAAGTGCATTAAGCCATCTTGGGAACCCCTCCGCTTTTATAGAATAGAAGTTTTAAGTTTTTGACAAACCAAGATTTACATTTCATTCGCTATTATTTAATACTTGGGTCTGAAGGAAGTTAGCACCCACCCCTCTCCTAGAAGAATGGAATATTTTAGGGAATATTAAAAAAGGCAGAGTATTATATTTCCCCGGATGAGAAAAGCAGAAAACATGTTTTTAAAGACAAAGCAGCTCCCTGCAGCTTCCTGATCCCCACTTTTGTCAATGGGCCATTAAGGCCTGAGCCAGTGTCTTCTACATAACAAAGATCTACCCACTTCAGACAGAGCCATTTCATTGCCCTTCATTGCACCACCCACCAAGTTTCAACCAAACTTAGCACACAGAGAACCTACAAAGCTAGCTATGACCTCTGACAGCAACCAATCAGGATAGTGAGAGTGAGAGAGTGATATAAAATGAGAGAGGAGTGAGAACAAGAGAAATAATTAAAAAGAGAGAGAGACTGAGAGAAAAGAAATAGAATGAGAAAGGGAGAGAGTGAGAGTGATATAAAGAAAGAATGAGAGTGAGAATGAGAGAAAGAATGAGAGATAATGAGAGGGAGAGAAAAAGAATCAGAATGAGAGAAAAGAAAGAATTAAAGAGAAAGAATGACAGTGTGAGAGATATAAAGAGAGAGAGAATGATATAAAGAATGAGAGAGTGAGAAAGAAAGAATGAGAGAGGGAGAGAGAAAGAACCAGAAAGAAAGAAAAAATGAGAGAATAGAAAGAATGAGAGAGAGAGATGGACAGAGAGTGAGAGTGTGTGAGAGTGATATAAAGAGTGAGAGAGTAAGAATGAGAGACACAATCAGAGAATGAAAGAAAGAATGAGAGAGAGAATGAGAGAAAGCATGAGAGAGAAAGAGAGCACGAGAGAGGAAGAGAGAAAGAATCAGAAAGAAAGAATGAGAGAAAAGAAAGAATGAGAGAGAATGAATGATAGAGTGAGAGTGTGCGAGAGTGATATAAAGAGTGAGAGTGATAATGGGAGACAGAATCAGAGAGAATGAGAGACAGAACAAGAGAGGAAGAATGAGGGAGAGGGAGAGGGAGAAGAAAACTTGTCTCAATCTAACAAGGGGCTTGTCAATTCCCCAGAGGCCCAGGGGGAAATTTGGCTGAGCTGACACCCGAAACCCTTCAGAAGGAGCTAAATGGGTCCCGAGTTTGAAGCGGCGACACGGAGCTGATTGCAACGCCAGAGGAAAATGAATTGTATTAACTCCAACAGACTTGGAGAAACCAAGAGGGATGACAAGGGCTGCAACGTTCCGCTTCACAAACTCTCGGCTTTGCCCAAGTGTCAAAATCAAGAATAAAGAACCAGACTTAAGACCAACCGAAGGACCACAGCCCAAAAATATCTCAAGCCAAATAGGGATCACTACATGCCCTGGGCTTTTATTCTATTTATTCTTTTAGTTCCTTTAATTGAAAAAAAATCACTAACAGCCCAGAGTTGGAAAGCAGGGCAAGGAAAGGTCTCCCTTTATCCTTTTGTTCGAGCATCTATTCATCATTAATAATTGCGACGAAGAGCAATTGTTATACCTGCTTACAATGTCCTGCCCAGAACAATAGATTTATCGAATCTCTCTGTGTGTTGGGATCAAGCTTGAAAAAAAAAAAATCTCCTTTTTTCATTTTTTCCTCTGCTATCTATATAAATAAAAAGTTAACTATGATTTTGTTCAAAACCGCTAATCTCAGAAACTACTGCACCAATCGCCCCCAAATTTTCACACAACGTTCCTTACAAGTGCAGCACCAATGATACGTACAAATTGTGTGGATGGCACACCGGTGCCAGGTACACGCCACACAAATGTACAACTGCAGCTCTTCTGTGTTTTCCTCACTCGCCACGCCCTCCGCCTTTTTCCTCCCCCCCACCTCGCCGTTCACAACACCGCTGCTCGCAAGGCCGCCACGCCCTCCGGCTCCTTCGCCCCCCCCACCTTGCCGTTCACAACGCCGCCGCTCGCAATGCTGCCACGCCCTCCGGCTCCTTCTGCCCCCCCCCACCTTGCTGTTCACAACACCAGCGCTGCCGCCCCCCCTCTGCCAACTCCCCCCTCCACAAGGCCGCTGCCGAGTCAGCAGCCTCTCTCTCCTCTCTCTCTAGGTCAGTAGATAGGTAGGTAGAGGGATAGAGAAAGAGAGGGAGAAATACAGTAGGTAGGTAGGTAGGTAGAGGGATAGAGAGAGAGGGAGAAATACAGTAGGCAGGTAGGTAGAGAAAGAGGGAGAAATACAGTAGATAGGTTGGTAGGTAGGTAGGTAGGTAGGTAGGTAGAGGGATAGAGAGAGAGGGAGAAATACAGTAGGTAGGTAGGTAGAGAGAGAGGGGGAGAAATACAGTAGATAGGTAGGTAGGTAGGGGGATAGAGAGAGAGGGAGAAATACAGTAGGTAGGTAGATAGAGAGAGAGAGAGAGAAGGAAAATACAGAAGGTAGGTAGGTAGAGGGATAGAGAGAGGGAGAAATACAGTAGGTAGGTAGGTAGAGGGATAGAGAGAGAGAAGGAAAATTACAGTAGGTAGGTAGGTAAGTAGGTAGGTAGAGGGAGAGAGGGAAAATCCAGTAGGTAGGTAAGTAGGTAGAGGGATAGAGAGAGGGGGGGAGAAATACAGTAGGTAGGTAAGTAGGTAGAGTAAGAGAGGGAGGGGAGGGAGAGGGAGGGGAAACCGAGTCAGAGGGGTTCGCTGAGGGGGTCTATGAGGGGAAACTTTTTTATTTAACCAAACTTGGCCACAGCAACGCATGGCAGGTACAACTAGTGTGTAATAATAAAAAAGAATAAGCAAAGAGTAGTTGGTCTATACCAGTGGTGGGCAAACTTATTAGTCAAGAGAGCCAAATATCAACAGTACCACGATTTAAATTTCTTTTGAGAGCCAAAAGGCGTGGCCTGTTTTGTGGGAGTGGCTCAGTGGTCATGTGACCAGGTGGGCGTGGCCAACTTGAAAAATGTGGTGAAACTCACTTAACGACGGTCCTGCTTAGCAACCAAAATTCATTCTTTCTTTCTTTCTTTCTTTCTTTCTTTCTTTCTTTCTTTCTTTCTTTCTTTCTCTCTCTCTCTCCTACTTTCTTTTTCTTTCTATTTTTCTTTCTCTTTTTGTCTCTCTCTGTGTCTCTCTTTATCTGTCTCTCTCTCCTCCCTCCACCCATCTGTCATTCTGCGTGTGTGTGTGTGTGTGTGTGATTCCCTCTCTCCATCCCTCTCTCTCTGTGTCTCTCTCTCTTTATCTGTCTCTCTCTCCTCCCTCCACCCATCTGTCATTCTGCGTGTGTGTGTGTGTGTGTGTGTGTGTGTGTGATTCCCTCTCTCCCTCCCTCTCTCTCTGTGTCTCTCTTTATCTGCTTCTCTCTCCTCCCTACACCCATCTGTCATTCTGCGTGTGTGTGTGTGTGTGTGATTCCCTCTCCCTCCCTCTCTCTCTGTGTCTCTCTCTTTATCTGTCTCTCTCTCCTCCCTCCACCCATCTGTCATTCTGCGTGTGTGTGTGTGTGTGTGATTCCCTCTCTCCATCCCTCTCTCTCTGTGTCTCTCTCTCTTTATCTGTCTCTCTCTCCTCCCTCCACCCATCTGTCATTCTGCGTGTGTGTGTGTGTGTGTGTGTGTGTGATTCCCTCTCTCCCTCCCTCTCTCTCTGTGTCTCTCTTTATCTGCTTCTCTCTCCTCCCTACACCCATCTGTCATTCTGCGTGTGTGTGTGTGTGTGTGTGATTCCCTCTCCCTCCCTCTCTCTCTGTGTCTCTCTCTTTATCTGTCTCTCTCTCCTCCCTCCACCCATCTGTCATTCTGCGTGCGTGTGTGTGTGTGTGTGTGTGTGTGTGTGTGTGATTCCCTCTCTCCCTCCCTCTCTCTCTGTGTCTCTCTTTATCTGTCTCTCTCTCCTCCCTCCACCCATCTGTCATTCTGTGTGTGTGTGTGTGTGTGTGATTCCCTCTCCCTCCCTCTCTCTCTGTGTCTCTCTCTTTATCTGTCTCTCTCTCCTCCCTCCACCCATCTGTCATTCTGTGTGCGTGTGTGTGTGCGTGTGTGTGTGTGTGATTCCCTCCCTCCCTCTCTCTCTGTGTCTCTCTCTCTTTATCTGTCTCTCTCTCATCCCTCCACCCATCTGTCATTCTGTGTGTGTGTGTGTGTTTCCCTCCCTCCCTCTCTCTCTGTGTCTCTCTCTCTTTATCTGTCTCTCTCTCATCCCTCCACCCATCTGTCATTCTGCGTGTGTGTGTGTGTGTGTGTGTGTGTGTGATTCCCTCTCTCCCTCCCTCTCTCCCTCCCTCCCCCCCCCCAAGCAGTGGAAAGCCTGGCACGCCGGCCGGGGAGGCTGCCTTTTCCCTCAGCGAGCGGGCGGGGGGAGCACCCGAGGCCGCGGCCACCCAAGCACCGCGGAGGCTGTCAGGGCACCGCACGCACGCACACCTCCGTCCAGCTGCACGCGGCGGCCAGCCCTGGAAAGCACGGCTCGGCGGCCTCTGCAGGCGGCTGTTGCTGCTGCTGCCCCCCGAGCCCTGCGACATGCAGCTCCTGCAGTCCGAGCGCATCGGGCAGGACAGCCGGCCAAGTTTCCACAAGGTCCCTCTTTGGCCCATCGGGGGCGGCTCTTCCTCTCTCTCTTCCTCCCCCCCTCCCCCGCCCGGAGACAGCGGAGAGCCCCGCATGTTGGCTGCTGGTGCTTCGGCTGCCTCCCCCTGTAGCGGGCGGGTGGAGCCACGCTCGCCTGCGCTGGGACGGCTCCCTGGGTCTCCCGCCTGCGCTGGGACGGCTCCCTGGGTCTCCCGCCTGCGCTGGGACGGCTCCCTGGGTCTCCCGCCTGCGCTGGGACGGCTCCCTGGGTCTCCCGCCTGCGCTGGGACGGCTCCCTGGGTCTCCCGCCTGCGCTGGGACGGCTCCCTGGGTCTCCCGCCTGCGCTGGGAAGGCTCCCTGGGTCTCCCGCCTGCGCTGGGACGGCTCCCTGGGTCTCCCGCCTGCGCTGGGACGGCTCCCTGGGTCTCCCGCCTGCGCTGGGATGGCTCCCTGGGTCTCCCGCGGGAGCACGACGCCCAGACGGCTCCAGTGAAGCCGCAGCCCCGGGCGTCCCCCCCCCCGCCCGTTCGCTCGCGGGGGGGTGGAGGGAGAGAGGAAGAGCCACACCCGAGGGGCCAAAGAGCCGCTCGTGGCTCGCGAGCCGCGGTTTGCCGACCACTGGTCTATACAATCAAATCACAAAGCTCTGGTTCAATGCACAATTTGAATAAGTTGATTGTAAGCCTGACTGTAAAGGAACAGGGGTTTCTATCCTCTGTCCATGGACTGTTGGCTGCTCCTGGTTATTGATTTGAAATGAGTCATTGACATTGTTATTGTTCTAACTCAGGTTTCCCGAGGGCATGAAGCAAAGTCCTGGTCTCAACAAAAAACCTTTTCATTAATTTCCTGTGAATTCTGCTCATTCACATCCAGCAAAGTCTTTCAAGGGAGGATTTACGGTCACAGACCTTATCTGGCTTGGAGAGCTGCCAGGCCGAGATCTGCAGAACTTGGACAGGAGTCTCGGAGAGTCGCAAACCTATTAAGTGAACTAATGGCCTCCCGCAAACTCCATTCCCCTTTTGCTCCTCTTTTATTTCCTCTGGGAGGGGCCACTCATCGTCCACCTGTGTCAGGGGTGGGTTCAAGACAGCATTACTGCTGGTTCGCTTGTGGGCGCGCTTTGGACATGTGTGCATGCACAGCAGAGACCTGAAGACCAGCAGACCGGAAGGAGGAGGGGCACCCCAACACTGGCAGCGCAGCAGGAGGTGAGATTCTTTTTCTTTTTTGAGCTTCTGGTTCCTTGTTTGCAAGGAAACAGAAACTCACGAAAGAAAGGCCACAGAGATCAGACCTGGGGCAATGATGCGTGTTCCAAGAGAGCGGGCTCTGTGTGCCACCTCTGGCTTGCATGCCATAGGACTCCCATCACAGCCCTAGAGTTTAGCAGTTAGGAAGCCTACTAGGCCCAAAACCCACAGTTCGGCGCTACCAGTTCAGGCAAACCGGCCCGAACCGGCTGAATACCACCTCTGGATGTTACCTAGTTTGGTAACAAAATGTCTGCAAGAAAACCACCAAGCTCAGAGAGCCCCAAAAGACCTCCACAGTTCAACCCTGAGCTACAAAAATTCTTTTCCAGAGTTATGGGGGTTAGAAGTAAGATTAAAACATGCGGTTACCATATTTTTGAGAGTATAAGACGCACCTTTTTCCCTCAAAAAAGAGACTGAAAATCTGGGTGCGTCTTAGACACTCGATACAGAATTGATTTTGCCTCCTGAATCCCCGCCCCTTCACCAAAATGGCCATGCATAGCCTTCAGGAGGCTTTCTGGGGGGCTGCGGAGGGCAGAGATGAGTGAAAAATGGGGCATTTTTTGCTCATTTTTCCCCCCCTCGCCCCAGGAACACTCTACAAGCCACCTAAGAGCTATTCATTTTAGATTTTAGATTTTAGATTTTATTATATTTATATCCCACACCTATCTCCTGCAAAGGACCCAGGGTGGCGCACAGGAATTTATACAATAATACAATACAATACAATACAATAGCAGAGTTGGAAGGGACCTTGTAGGTCTTCTAGTCCAACCCCTTGCGTGGGCAGGAACCTTATACCATTTCAGACAAATGGCTATCTAACATCTTTTTAAAGACTTCCAGGGTTGGGGCATTTACAACCTCTGGAGGCAAGCTGTTCCAGAGGTTAATTGTTCTAACTGTCAGGAAATTTCTCCTTAGTTCCAAGTTGCTTCTCTCCTTGATTAGTTTCCACCCATTGCTTCTTGTCCTGCCCCCAGGTGCCTTGGAGAATAGCTTGGCTCCCTCTTCTTTGTGGCACCCTCTGAGATATTGGAACACTGCTATCATGTCTCCCCTGGTCCTTCTCTTCATCAAACTAGACATACCCAGCTCCTGCAACCGTTCTTCATATGTTTTAGTCTCCAGTTCCCTAATCATCTTGGTTGCTCTTCTCTGCACTCTTTCAAGAGAGTGCAGAGTTTAAAATTTAAAAAACACAATATACAATACAAATATATAAATAAATAAACATCCTAAAACTCTATTAAACTAAATAACCCTGTGCTAAAAAATTATTTAAAACCCACTAATTAAAATTTTGTATAATTAACACTCAGTCATATCAGGAGGTTACCCCAAGCCGGATTGCTGAAACAGATGCGTTTTCAAATGCTGGCGGAAAAGGCGGAGGTCCGAGATGGTACGGAGATCGGGAGGTTGGTATTTATGCCCTTTTGGGAGGGAAAAACAGGCCCATTTTCATGAAAAATGAGCCATTTTTTGAAGGTTTGCAGAGTGCAAAAACTTTTTTTTTTTTAAACTTGCTTCTTCAAAACCTTCGTGCGTCTTATACTCCGAAAAATACGGTATCTATTGACATGCCTTTTCCAGTTAGCAGCACCATGGATTGAGCCACGATTCCAAGCAACCAATGTGTTAATGAGATAAGAGCCAGGATGGCGGTCAGTCTTCAACAAGACTAGCGGAATTGAGGGGCTCCCAAATGAAGCCTACAAGCTGTTTCTTGCCCTTCGCAGAGCCAAGAACGCCGCCTGCCAGCGAAACTTCGAAGCCAGGGCTTTAAAAAAGGATGATAATAATAATAATAGACGCGTCCAGATTCCTCTGCAGAGAAGAATTGGCCGGATTGAAGGAAAGAGGAGAAGGCTGCCCACCCCACTCCTCTAAGGCCTTGGCATTTCAATCCTGCCACCAACAGTCCTGGGGACGATCTTGAAGCCGTAGATAAAGGCCGCAGAAGGGAACCGCTTGTCACTCAGCAATTAAGGAGGGAGGCCAGCCAAAGGTTTCCATCGCTTGCACAAGGATGTTGACAACATGCAATCCAATCCGAATGGAGCCGGAAGGGACCTTGGAGGTCTTGTAGTCCAGGGGTCTCCAACCTTTGCAACTTTAAGTCTGAAGGACTTCAGCTCCCAGAAGTCACTGCAGTTTGGTTAGTCCAGGGGTGGGCAAACTTTGCAACTTTAAGTCTGAAGGACTTCAGCTCCCAGACTTCTCCAGCCAGCAAAGCTGGCTGGAGAAGTCTGGGAGCTGAAGTCCTTCAGACTTAAAGTTGCAAAGGTTGGGGACCCCTGGCCCAGGCCCTGACACTGACAGCTTTGCTGGCTGGAGAAGTCTGGGAGCTGAAGTCCTTCAGACTTAAAGTTGCAAAGGTTGGGGACCCCTGGCCCAGGCCCTGACACTGACAGCTTTGCTGGCTGGAGAAGTCTGGGAGCTGAAGTCCTTCAGACTTAAAGTTGCAAAGGTTGGGGACCCCTGGCCCAGGCCCTGACACTGACAGCTTTGCTGGCTGGAGAAGTCTGGGAGCTGAAGTCCTTCAGACTTAAAGTTGCAAAGGTTGGGGACCCCTGTTCTAGTCCAACCCCCTGCTCAAACAGGAGACGCTGTACCATTTCAGACAGGTTGGTTGTCCACGCCTTTTCTGGGAAACCTCCAGGGGTGGAGCACCTTCAACTTCTGGAGGCCAGCCGTTCCACGGGTGAATGGTCCTCACTCTTGGGCAGTTTCTCCTGAGTTCCAGGTTGCTTCCCTCCTTGATGAGTTTCCATCCGTTGTTTCTTGTTTTGCCTTCGGGTGCTTTGGGAAATCAGCTGTCCGCCTCTTCCTTGGAGCAGCCCCTGAGATGCTGGAACCCTGAAAGCAACGGGTGTTAAGGAAGCCTCCTATCAAAAGAAATTTGTGGAGAGCCTAGAATCTAGACCTTCAGTGGGAATCCTACAAGCTATAGGGTGGCAGCTGGATACAGGGGCTGTTTCCCAAAGCATCAGAAGAGGCTAATCCTGTATGTCTTCTAAATGCATCTCTCTCTCTCTCCCTCCCCCTTCTCTCTCTCTCTCTCGCTCCCCCCTCTCTTTCGCTTTCTCTCTCTATCCCTTCCTTCCTGTCTCCCTCATCCTCTTTCTCTCTCCCTCTCTTTCTCTCTATCCCTCCCTTCTTCTTCCTCCTTCCCTCTCCCCTGTTTTCTTTTTCTCTTTATCCTTCCCTCTGCCTCTTCCTCCCTCCCCCCTCCCCCTCCCCTCTTTGTTTCTTTCTTTCTTTCCTTCTTTCCTTCTTTCTCTCCTTCCCTCTCCCTCCTTCCCTCTCCTTCCCTCCCTCCCTCTCACTCTCTCTTTGTCTCTCCCTCTCTTTGCTTCTCTCTCTCCTTTCCTCTCCATCTCTCTCCCTCTCCCTCTGTCTCCTTCCTTCTCCTTACCTCTTGCTCTCTCTCCCTCTCTCCCTCTCTTTCTTTCTTTCTTTCTTTCTTTCTTCGTTCTTTCTTTCTCTCCTTCCCTCTCCCTCCTTCCCTCTCCTTCCCTCCCTCCCTCTCACTCTCTCTTTGTCTCTCCCTCTCTTTGCTTCTCTCTCTCCTTTCCTCTCCATCTCTCTCCCTCTCCCTCTGTCTCCTTCCTTCTCCTTACCTCTTGCTCTCTCTCCCTCTCTCCCTCCCTCTCTCCCTCTCTTTCTTTCTTTCTTTCTTTCTTTCTTCTTTCTTTCTTTCTTTCTTTCTCTCCTTCCCTCTCCCTCCTTCCCTCTCCTTCCCTCCCTCCCTCTCACTCTCTCTTTGTCTCTCCCTCTCTTTGCTTCTCTCTCTCCTTTCCTCTCCATCTATCTCCCTCTCCCTGCCTCTCTCTCCTTCTTTCTCTCCCTCCCTCTCCCTCTGTCTCCTTCCTTCTCCCTACCTCTTGCTCTCTCTCCCTCTCTCCCCTCTCTCCCCTTCTTTCTTTCTCCCATTCCCTCTCTCTTTATCTCCCTCTCTCTCTTTCCTTCTCCCTCCTCCCCCTCTCTCTGTGCTTGTGTGTGTGTTTGTGTGTGTGTGAATTCATCTTTCCTTTCTTTGCAAGGCCCCATTTCTATAGGAGGCAATTACAGCTGCCTCGTTGGTGAGAACAGATAATTGTGAGATTCAGTTCCTGAAGAAGCGTAATTAAGGAAACTTGAACTGTAGCAGGAACTTGGCTGTGCCAACGAGCTGGATGCTTCAGCAAATTAATACCTGAGCTTATTCTTTCTTTCCCAGTTTGTGAGATTTTAGCTCCTGCCCAACCCCCAGCCTCCCCTCCATCCTGCTTCCAGAAAACCATGCGCGGATAATGAGCGAGTAAAAAAAAAAAGTGCATTGTCTTTTCAATGTGAGCCCCTTGTGCTGTTGCTATGCTCCCCCCATGTTATGGACCGCAAAAGAACAAAGGCTCTTTGTGTAAGGCCAGAGGTCCTGGATGGGGCAATTGGGCTGAGCTCCAGGAATTAGGAGAAGTAGTAGAAAGGGGCATAATTCACAGCGCCTTGCTTTCCTCAGCATTTTCCTTGCTGGGAAATGTTGATTTCCATGCATGGGAAAGGGAAATTAGGATGCTGAGGCCAAGTCTTGAGCCAAAGGTGCTGTCGGAAGTAACGTCCTTTCCGGTTTCCAAGCCTGGAAAACCACTCTGGAAATAAAATGGGGACTGGCTGGTTGAAAACAAGGTCTCTGTGTACTTGGATGCCAGAAACGTTAGTGACAGCAGCACGTTTCTGGGGTGGCTGACCATTTGGCTGGGCGAGTGGGTGGATTTTTATAGGGTTCTGGGGATTGGTGATTGAGATGCTCCAAGAGGTTGTGCAATGTGTGAGCCCTGGGTCTTTCACTATTCCAATGGTGGTGGATCCTATTATATCCTAAAGGTCCTGTCCTGTCCTTAGAATTCTGCTTCTTTTAATATTCGTCAAAATATTTCATTCTTGGCAAAAAACAAACAAACCCCAAAACCCTGGATTTTTTTCCTTTGAAAATGTTTTGCTCCTAATCAATGGTAGGTTCCAGATACCTTTGCAACTGGTACAACATGGCCTGGCATCCACCACATGAACGCACGTTGCACACACACACATGTACACGTGTGCCCTTACCTCCACGATGCTCCAGCTGCTCGGCGGAGCATCGCGCAAGCACCATACACTCCATGCATGTGCGCGGATGCACCAAAGAGCTCAAATACAGGTAAGGAGGGCAGGCGGGCGGGCCCTCTGGAGCACCGTACCTGAATGGTACCTGGTGCTCCAGGCTGGGACCAGTACACCCTTACCGGGGCGTACCTCCTGCAACCCAACACTGCTTCTCATCCAAGAAGGTTCCTCAGTGACAGACTACCATGAACTGTAGCAGGGGTGGGCTTCAAAAATTTCAGCAACGGGTTCTCTGCCTGGTTGCTGGGTGGGCGTGGGCATGGTGGGCATGGCCTATTTGGGGGGAACACATTTTCACCTTCCCCAGGCTCTGGAGGCCTTTCTCGAGCCTCCTGGAGGGTGAAAACGTCCTCTTTCAGACTTACAATACAGTGATCCCTCGTTTTTCGCAGCCTCGTTATTTGCGGCTTCACTCATTCGCGGATTTTTCAAAAATAAATAAATAAATAAATAACCACCCTCCCAAGCAGCCGGAGCTTGCAATAGGCGGCGTTGCAAAGAGGGTCGTTCTCCTGACCCTCCAAAACTCTCGGGAAACTCCTCGGCTTGCCTTTCTAGCCCTCGCCTAGCCGAGCTCCGGGGATGCAGCCACCGCTCGCCATTCCCTCAACCCTGCCACACACACACACACACACACACACACACACACACACACACACAAACACACCGCCCGCTCGCTCCGCCTTTCTAGCCCTTGCCTAGCCGAGCTCCGGGGATGCAGCCGCCGCTCGCCATTTCCTCAACTCTGCCACACACACACACACACACACACACACCACCCGCTCGCTCCGCCTTACCAGATTTCGGGTGCGTCAGCTTCCCAGTTCGCCCCTTCGCCCCTTCGCCCGCCGAGCTGGAGTCGGCGACGGGACGCACGGGGGTCGGTCGGTGGCTCGCTCGCTCCACCCGCCGCGGCGCTGCTCCCTCACTGAGGAGGCTGCTGCATTGACTTGCCTCCTGCTGCTGTCCCCAGGGGGGGGTGCCTACTGCTGCTCCCCAGCCGAGGAGGGAAGCAGCCATTTCGGCCACCCCTCCCCTCCTCATTCCTTCCCCAAGTCCACCACTTTTCCACAGGAGCACCAACGCTGAGGCGCACGGGGGGGGGGGGATCATTCCTAGTGGCGAATCCCATTTCGCGGTTTTTCGCGGAAGGGTCCGGTCCCTATTACCCGCGAAAAACGAGGGATTACTGTACAATACAATAGCAGAGTTGGAAGGGACCTCTAGTCCCCCTGCATAGGCAGGAAGCTTATACCATTTCAGACAAATGGCTATCCAACATCTTCTTAAAGACGTCCAGGGTTGGGGCATTCACAACTTCTGGAGGCAACTTCTGTTCCACTGGTTAATTGTTCTCACTGTCAGGAAATTTCTCCTTAGTTCTAAGTTGCTTCTCTCCTTGATTAGTTTCCACCCATTGCTTCTTGTCCTGCCCCCAGGTGCCTTGGAGAATAGTTTGACTCCCTCTTCTTTGTGGCACCCTCTGAGATATCGGAACACTGCTATCATGTCTCCCCTGGTCCTTCTTCATATGTTTTAGCCTCCAGTCCCCTAATCATCTTGGTTGCTCTTCTCTGCAATCTTTCCAGAGTCTCCATGTCTTTTCTATCACATCGTGGTGATCAAAACTGTATGCCGTATTCCAAGTGTGGCCTTCCCAAGGCCTTATAAAGTGGTATTAGCACTTCACGTGTTCTTGATTCTATCCCTCTGTTTATGCAGCCTAGAACTGTGTTGGCTTTTTTGGCAGCTGCTGCATACTGCTGGCTCCTATTTAAATGGTTGTCCACTAGGACTACCAAGATCCCTCTCACAGTTGCTACTATTGAGCAAGGTGCCCCCTATACTGTACCTGTGCATTTCGTTTTTCTTGCCTAAATGTAGAACCTTACTTTTTTCACAATTGAATTTCATTTTGTTAGATAGTGCCCAATTCCGGGTGTCCCAGCTGAATGGGGGAGCGAATGGGGATTTTGCGGTATCCTTCCCCTGGAGTGTGGTGGAAATGGAGATTTTGCAATTTCCTTCCCCTGCCACACCCACCAAGCCACGCCCACAGAGCTGGTAGTAAAACAAAAAAGAATTTCACCATCACTACTGTGTGTGCTTTCGGGATTTGATTTCTGCAACCAACTCTGACGAAACTCAATTTCATTGAGGGCTGCATCAGGATTGTGTTTGACCTCAAGGGGGGGGGGGCATGGCCAGCATGACATCACTTAGGTTGGGAGGGGGCACCTGTAGCGGCCTGAGTGCTCTGCCAGCGAAAATGGGTTTCCGAGATCCGTTTTTGGCTATGACGGCCTCCTGCAGCCAGCAAAAATGGAGCTGCAGCCCTCCCGAGCTCTGTTTCCACTGGCAGAGGCACCAGGGGGCCAGTCCTTCACTGTTTCCATGGTGGCCCTGGGGCCAGATCTAAGCACCCTGCGGGCCGGATCCTGCCCCCAAGCCTTGAGTTTGACACCCGTGAACTAGAACATTTTTTAATGCGAGACAAAAGATACACATCAAATCAATAAGCTAAGATATAGAGTCTACGTCTTGGGGGTGAATTCCTTCCCCTCTGGGGGGTCACTCACGATGCTAAAATACAGTGATAATTGTGTTTAAAAGCGCTTTGGCAGATGCTCCAATGCTTATGATTTATGATCAAAAATATCATCATCCGAGAAACTAGATGACCCTTGTAACGACTTGTTCAAAATCATTATTTTTAAAAGCTGATCCTCTGTGTTTTTTATCTTCTCGCCCAAATAAATTAAAATGATTTATTTTCATTTAACTCGTTACCTTGGTTCATCTATGCTTAGAGTTTCCTGACCATTAATCGCTTTTACAGCTACAGGAGTAACTATTGTGGCTCTCCTTTCTTTATTATAATGAGATTAGGGTTTTTTATTTTTATTTTATATATGTTATTATTGTGCACATTATCCTATATTTACATATATGTGTGTGTGTGTGTGTGTGTGTGTGTGTTATGTTTGTGCTGATAAATAAAGTATATATATAAATAAAAAAATATTGTGACACTATATATATGTGTGTGTGTGTGTGTGTGTGTGTGTGTGTTAGTTTTATATATACTGGGCCATACCCTTATTGGGATTTGAACCGGGGCTGTATTACATGTTAGGCAGAAACCTTAGCCACTAAGCCACCAGTACTCTTCCTGATCAGCTGAGACAGGAGGATAAGTATATGCTTGTGTCACAACACCCTGTTAAGCCCCAATTAAGGGAGGAAGGCTACTGCTCTCCTTTTCTGCCTTTCAGCTCATCACCAGAGACCATCTAGACAGAAAGCTATGAGTTCCGTTGTGTACTTTTTTATATGTGTGTTAGGTTTTTGAGCTGATCAATAAATAAATAAATCAGCTCAAAAACCTAACACACACACACACACATATTGACACAATATATGTACACACACACACACATTAAAGGGAATTTTCTTAGTTTTATTTCACGCTCCTCTTTTTTACGTTCTCAGGCCTTTGAGAATAGTTCTTGTGGAGAATTTCATACGGTTATCCTGGATTGTAAATTTATTTATTTTCATTTTGTTTATCGAATCTATGTGCTGGCCATCTCACTACTGAGGAATGCTGGGCTCAGTGATTGATGGTTTTCTTTGGAGAAAATTTTTATGGTTGGAGAGTGGAGGTGAGGGTAGAGGAACGTGATGTCTGGTTTCCATGCCTTCTGGAGGTGTCTGGTACAGTGGTGGGATTCAGCCGGTTCATTTTTGCTCCCGGGAGGCTGCAGGGAGGCCTACTAGGCCCAAAATGGGGTGTGTGGGTGCAGCATGCCCCCCATTGCCTGTTTTTGCTCCCAGGAGGCTGTAGGGAGACCTGCTAGTCCCAAAACGTAGGTCATTGTGTGCCTCAAATAAATGTTTGGGGTTCCTAAAGGGATAAAAAGGACTTAGGAGTTTTTAGGAAGGAAGGAAAGAAGGCTTAGAATTAGAAAGCCAGAGAAGGAAGAAGGAGGAATGGAGGAAGTATTAGAAAGAAGGCAGAGAAGGGAGGAAGGAGGGAGGAAGAAGGTAAAAGGAAGGAAGGATTAGAAAGAAGGTGGAGAAGGAAGAAGGGAAGGAGAATTAGAAGGTAAAAGGAAGGAAGTATTAGAAAGAGAGAAGGAAGGAAGAGCACCAATGATATATATAGATTGTGCAGATGACACACCTGTGCCAGGTACATGCAATGGAAATGTAAAAAATTGTTGAAAAGGTAGGTAGATGGATACAGAGAGAGCAGTGGGCCACAGGTATTATGTCATCCTTTATGACATAAAATACTCTGTCCATATGATTCAAGGAGAAATACGTTAGATAGGTAGGTAGAGGGATAGAGAGAGGGAGAAATACAGTAGGTAGGTAGGTAGGTAGGTAGGTAGGTAGGTAGGTAGAGGGATAGAGAGAGGGAGAAATACAGTAGGTAGGTAGGTAGGTAGGTAGGTAGGTAGGTAGGTAGGTAGAGGGATAGAGAGAGGGAGAAATACAGTAGGTAGGAAGGTAGGTAGAGGGATAGAGAGAGGGAGAAATATGGTAGGTAGGTAGGTAGAGGGATAGAGAGGAGAAATACAGTAGG
Organism: Rhabdophis nuchalis; assembly: GCA_039707465.1. Taxonomy (NCBI): domain Eukaryota; kingdom Metazoa; phylum Chordata; class Lepidosauria; order Squamata; family Natricidae; genus Rhabdophis; species Rhabdophis nuchalis. The sequence goes on from CM077648.1 coordinate 115,503,840, forward strand.
TAGGTAGGTAGAGGGATAGAGAGAAGGAGAAATACAGTAGGTAGGTAGGTAGGTAGGTAGGTAGGTAGGTAGGTAGGTAGGTAGGTAGAGGGATAGAGAGAGAGAGGGAGAAATACAGTAGGTAGGTAGGTTGGGGGTTATATGGTGGTTGTGTGTACGTGTTTGTGTGTGCAGGTGTAGATCTACACACAGATTGGTTGGCCATTTAACCAGACTGGGCCACATCAATGTGTGGCCGGGAACAGCTAGTCATTCTAAATTAAGCTCTAAGTCTGTGATACCACAGGTGGCACATGGAGTCATATTTGGTGGCACACCAGCCGTCAGCTCCGGCATGCCAGCCAGCTGATTTTTTTGCCCTTCTGGAAGTCCAGGGGAGGCCATTTTCAGGCTCCAGGAAAGCACCCCAAGGACTCCACAGTTCAGTTCCAAGCTACAAATATTCTTTTCTACTGGTATAACTTAAATTTCATTTAATGGGAACCATTCCTGGACTATAACTCGATTTGAATCCTGTCCAATAAATGTTTTGTTTTTTTTAAAAAAACCAACCCTATAAAGTTTATACCTCACGAGACACTTAAAGTAGAAGGGAATGTGCTTTGGCTCAACCTGTTGTAGCTTATCATTTTATGTGGCAGTTTACACTGCGTTGACCGTGGCCCCTGATATCTATTCTTGCTTAAAGCTGAATAAGTGATGTGTAGTTATTCAAAACAGTATGTGACATTCCATAATTCATAAATTACTAATAATATACCGGAAAATTATCAGTGAGGGGAAGTCACGGTGAGGAAACAAGTGATTTATGTTAAGTGTTTTATCCCAAAGAAAGGTAATGTGTCCTTGCCAGCCCTAGAATTGGGAGTGTGTTGGGCTGTGCTTGAATGCCTACACCAGGGGTGGGCAAACTTTGCAACTTTAAGTCTGAAGGACTTCAGCTCCCAGTATTCTCCAGCCAGCAAAGCTGTCAGTGTCAGGGCCTGGGCCAGGGGTCTCCAACCTTTGCAACCTTAAGTCTGAAGGACTTCAGCTCCCAGAATTCTCCAGCCAGCAAAGCTGTCAGTGTCAGGGCCTGGGGTCTCCAACCTTTGCAACTTTAAGTCTGAAGGACTTCAGCTCCCAGAATTCTCCAGCCAGCAAAGCTGTCAGTGTCAGGGCCTGGGCCAGGGGTCTCCAACCTTTGCAACTTTAAGTCTGAAGGACTTCAGCTCCCAGAATTCTCCAGCCAGCAAAGCTGTCAGTGTCAGGGCCTGGGCCAGGGGTTCCCAACCTTTGCAACTTTAAGTCTGAAGGACTTCAGCTCCCAGAATTCTCCAGCCAGCAAAGCTGTCAGTGTCAGGGCCTGGGCCAGGGGTTCCCAACCTTTGCAACTTTAAGTCTGAAGGACTTCAGCTCCCAGAATTCTCCAGCCAGCAAAGCTGTCAGTGTCAGGGCCTGGGCCAGGGGTCTCCAACCTTTGCAACTTTAAGTCTGAAGGACTTCAGCTCCCAGAATTCTCCAGCCAGCAAAGCTGTCAGTGTCAGGGCCTGGCCCAGGGGTCTCCAACCTTTGCAACTTTAAGTCTGAAGGACTTCAGCTCCCAGAATTCTCCAGCCAGCAAAGCTGTCAGTGTCAGGGCCTGGCCCAGGGGTCTCCAACCTTTGCAACTTTAAGTCTGAAGGACTTCAGCTCCCAGAATTCTCCAGCCAGCAAAGCTGTCAGTGTCAGGGCCTGGGCCAGGGGTCTCCAACCTTTGCAACTTTAAGTCTGAAGGACTTCAGCTCCCAGAATTCTCCAGCCAGCAAAGCTGTCAGTGTCAGGGCCTGGCCCAGGGGTCTCCAACCTTTGCAACTTTAAGTCTGAAGGACTTCAGCTGGCTGGAGAAGTCTGGGAGCTGATGTCCTTCAGACTTAAAGTTGCAAAGTTTGCCCACCCCTGGCCTACACCATCTCTTTGTATGTATTAAAAGTAGCTTACAGGCGAACCTGTTCATCAAAGCTTGAGGTTTGAAGGAGATGTCTCTTTCTTTCTCATTGTATGTCCTTAAAAGCTTTGGGCTGTCATTTCCCAACCCCCACGGTTCATTTGTCAGGCTTCAACAATGGCTACCCCAAATTGCTGGTTCGAGAGGAAGGTTAGGGGGGGAAAAATAGAGAAAATGGAAAAAGACAGTTATTGTTACTGATTATTTTTGGGTTGTTTTTTTTTTTTTTTTTTTCAGGAGGTATGGGCCCAGTCAACACCTGCATGGTTCCAAATTGCAATTTGCGCAGAGTCCATACCAGAAGATAAGAATTCCCAGCATGTAATTCTACATTAATACACGGACCACAATTTAGACACATAATAAGTTTATTATGGTATATGGCAAACATCAGACACTTTTAACTGTTCTCTGGTGTCCAAAAAAATGGCTTCATATTTAGTAAGAAAAATAATCTTTCTACTTAATATAGCCTTTACATTGTAAAAGGAACAGGTTTTAATTAAACAATCTTGGCTTTCAAGAAATTGTTGCTTGTGCCCTCAGAAATGCGCCCTACTTTCCCTCTCTCGTAAAGGCAACGGTCCTCCCATGGATAGATTAAATGCACCGTACAAAAATAAATAATCAAAATAAATAAATAAATACACAAATAAACACGTAAACAAAGGAAATTTAAAAAAACCAAATGAACCAACGAATATTTGGCATGGCAGAACTTTTAAAGATCTTTTGCATCCCCTTTTTTTTCAGTTTTAACAAAAATAAAGCACAACCTCTAAAAACTCTCTTAACCCATCATAAGTTTTATTTTTTTTTTACAAACAAACAGAATCCTTTCACTAGCTTTATTTAAGAAATCACGTACTTAGCAGATATAACACACACCCAATATTTTTCAGTTCCTGATAGCAAGTGCATAGATTTTGTTAACATGGTTGTTCCCCACTTTGAGAGCATGTTTCATGATCAAAAGATTGGAGACTTTCCAGTGATTGTGCTAGAGCATCTGAGAAAAAAGAGAGGACAGAGATAAAGGGGGACAGAGAAGTGGAGAAGGGGAAGAGGAGGAGGAGGAGGAGGAGGAAGAGGGGGGAGAGAAGGAAAAGGAAGAAGAGGAAGAAGAAGAGAAAAAAGGAAGAGAGGAGGAGAAACAAACAGGACACAGCAAAGTAGTGAAATTACAACAGGAGATGAAGAACAAAACGAACCAGTAGTACAGTCGATTCCTGATAAGTGAATAACCTGATTGTTTGATCACAATGCTTTATTCACTTATCAGGAATGAAACACAGTACACCTTTTTCTGTTTGGATCGCCTAATGCCTGGAGACAGCCAGATTGGGATGATGGGTTTTTCTTTTTTCCTTTAAAAGGTAATCATTGCTCTAGTACAGATGCACACAATTTCGGGGAAGGGAGGAAGGGTCTAAAAAACCCCATGGTTTTGGGTCCTTGTCAGTTCTTATAATTGCACCAGGGAGTGAGAATAGGAATAGAGAAAAAATGGTGGGCCTGACTGGACTTTGGAAGCTCTGCCTGGTTATTTCTTTTCTTTTCTTTTCCTTCCTTTCTTTTTTTAAACATGAGCTGTCAAAAGGAGGAGTGGGGCTTTGATCACACAGTGGCAGCCGCCCTCTTGACCCCACATGTGGGCTGCAGCCTTTGTAGGAGGTGGAAAGCACTGGTGAAAATACACCGTTGTCTACAATGAGCCTCTAGTACCATGACTATGAATTTAATGGCTGGGTTCTTAATGAAAAGTAAGGACCTTGTGGGAATTATCCAGTTCTCAAGAGAGAATTTTAGGAGAGTAGAGCATTTCATGTTGTCCTGTCATAGAGGAGCCGTCCTGGGAAACTAACAGCTGGATTTCGAAGGCGCCTACGTGCCGATATGCAATACAATACAATAGCAGAGTTGGAAGGGACCTTGGAGGTCATCTAGTCCAACTCCCTGCCTAGGCAGGAAACCCTATACCATTTCAGACAAATGGCTATCCAACATCTTGAAGCGTAGATGGGCTCCTAATTCAAGGTGCAAAAAAGTATCATCTCAAGATGGTTCCTCAATGGGAAGGATTCTCAGGGTCACTGGGGGACGTAGGGTCCAGTAGCAAGAAAAGGAGATGACCATCTCCAAAAGTGGGTACAGAGACACACCAAGTGTGGCTTATAGATACAACTGAAAGAAGGCCCTCAGCAGTTTACCAACTCCATATGTCCTCAAATTTTGGAATCCAAAAGCAAATGGCTGATGCAACTGATGCGTAGGGATGCTACAGATCCCCCCCCCCCCATTTTCTCCAAGTCATTTCACAGATTATCCCCCCCCCCCATTCCCGGCTGTCCTTCCAACTAGGGACAACCCACCTCTAGTCATCTGCAGGATCAAACTGGTGCCGTTTCTCTTGTACTGGCATGTACGTTTAGGTGCAAACAGTTGCTAATGTTACACGTCCTTCTAACTTCTACTTTGAGACTAGGCCTGCATAATTTGAAAGCCAGCCTCCGACTTAACCAGGGCTCAGGAAAACGTCCTATGTTGTCTAGGTCTGGAGAACAAGATTGTCAACCCACAGAAAAGCCATCAACGCACAGAGGCTGTTGTTGCATTCAGGTTGTTGGATCACAGGTCATTTGTAGACGATATAGAAGAGCTGTGACCCAACAAAGCCCTCTTGCCTAACCAGATGCTTTTCAGAGATGGTGGAACAATATGCCACAGAATTTCCAAATCCCTCGCTGAGACATATGGGGGATGTAGTTTCAGAGCTATTGGAAGATGTCAATTACGGAAGCTGGCTTGTCTGCCTTGCCATTTTTCGCAACATTGCAATTGTTCTCATCCAGGGATGTTTGATTTTTATCCTGTCTGCATTTCACGTCTATGATTTTTCAGCGTCGGTTTGTCTCACTATCTCAGAGATAATCTATTTTCTTTTTTTATTATTATTATTATTATTTTTACAGAATCTTTACCTTGGAATGACAAGGATGGGGCATACAATTATGGCTTAACTATATAGACTTAAATGCTATTTGGCAGCCAAAGAAGTTTCTACATATTTGAAAGAAAGAAGGGAGTCCTAACTTTGCTGAGAATTCTTACTTGCCATTTTCCGCATCACCACTGAATGTAGAAAAACAAACAAACACTGGTTTGAATAACTTTGAATGCTAGGCTAATTCAGGATCTAAACTGGTTGACAGAGAGGTGTATTTCACAACCATTGATGTGCACCTGGAAGAACTAGATGGCATGACCAGGGGAACCGAGCCACTGAAATGGGAATTGCACCCAGATTCCCCTTGGGGAGAAGGGCTTCTGCTTAAATCACATTGATTCCAGTCATTCTATTAAAAAAAAAAGTGGTCCTACAATTAATCAGTTGAAAATGTATACGCAGATAAGCTTTGATTCCATTTTTTTTAAAGCTTGCATTTTCTTTACATTGAAGTAAGTGATTGTCATCGTGCGTCACAATTAAGGCTCCTGTTATCTCCTGGGAAGATGGCACCATCTTTCCAATGGTTTTAAAGAGAGTTTTATTTATTTGTGACATCACAGGCACCCTGTTACCTCATCAGCTATGGTCCTAGTGTGCAGCTAAACTGTCGAGGTAATTGGAAAACAGAAACCGAGGTGGGGATTTTAGGAGGCAGGCACCATAGAAGCCACATTGCAGGCAGTTGCAAATGTGCTTCTGAAATCTATAAGCCCAGGTATGTGTAAACCGGGCTCTGTAAAGCAGAAGACAGGAAAAGTAGGTTAGACGCGCTTCCCTCAAACTGAGCTGGTGGAAGCACGAGATTGAGCACAGCGCACTCAACCACGTCAAAACCAAAATACTAAATAGGGGACATAATAGACATCACAAGGAAAATCGCGTAAGAGCACTTTTAAGTGGTCTTCAATTCCTGAGTTTGGGGAAAAGGATAACTTTATGGCTTGAGTCCCATGCAGGGGGAGAGGTTCCTCTTTCTAGAAAGTTCCCTTTCCTACCTGATTAGATTTGAGTGTCTGATGAATCAAATGAAGAGAAATTACGCAAAGCCCGTTACAGTCAGTAGTTGGTTTTCTATAAGAGCGTTGCACTGGGAAAAAAATCAAAATGGCATCATTAGAGGGGACCTATATATATAGGTATTTCTGGAAATTTTAAAAAAGAGCATCACCTGTTCTTAAGGGGAATTTAAGACTGAACTATTTGCCTGACTCCTAGGAGATCCATGTGGTTGAATTACTTTTCATGCTAAATTCAAAATAGCCCAGTTCATCACCTTTACTGAGTACTTATTTTTAATTTTGGGTATTTAATAAATTCAATGTTCTCCTTGAACTCTCTCTCAAAAAAATTAAAGGTGTCTATAATAAGCCTGGTAGATTTTAACTTAGGGTCTTCTACCTGTATTTAAAAATTTTACACTTCTGAAAACTGGCAAACTAACTAGGTGTGATGCCACAGCTTTGCTGAATAATTCTGAAACATAAACAACTTTTTCTTCTCGCATGAAGGAAATATTTTAATAGTAAACTACAGAGGATCCCTTTTAGTCACTAGAGAAAACTTGGTGACTTTGATTCTCTCTGTGTATGTAGGTTCTCTCTCTCTCTCACACACACACACAAACACACACACGAATATCTTTTTAGAGGCATCTTCAGTGTGACTTCACCCTAATAATTACAATCAAAGGCAACTGGGGATAGAGGAGGCAAAGAAGATGGGGCTAAATACAGCAAATCTGCATTCATTCTCCAATCAGAGGTTCACTTAGTGGAATCGACTGTATCTTTTGTACACAACGAATAGAAAAAAAAATCAACAGGGACGTGCAACAGTGAGGTGTGCAAATGTATTACCAACACGGAATGACTACCAACAGTACAACACAGAGAGAGAAAGTGAGACAAGTATTAGGAAAATGGTTTAATATTGGAGACAGAAGCAAAAAACTGCATCACACAATAACATACGTTACAAAAATAAGTTTGACTGTTTCAACTACACAGTTATGTTCACAATGAAGACAGGAGAACCAGGAAAACCTTTTGATCTAAACAGCAAAAAAGCAAACCCTACTTTTTTAAAATAAAAAATAAAAAAACAAAAACAAAACCCTAATACATATATCCACTTAAAAGTGACTGTGTACTCCTAAATTCTAATTTGTTATATTGTGAAACGGCACAATACAGAATAAAAAGTGAAACTTACTGCTTGTTTTAAAACACAAAATCCTAAACACTAAATATAAGCAAATGGAAAGGATAAAACCAAGCCAAAGTTTGTTTTAAATTTTCTAAACTAAGCCAACTTTCTTTCAATCGACTGGAAATCAAACTCGAAAAACAGTTTTGATCAAGGGGCTCACAAGAGTTAAGCCACCATATTTCCCCCCCTCGTTTTTGTTTAAATCTCCAGTATAAAAAAGTTCCACTGGTACAAAATGCGTGCGTACAATCAAGTTTTATAAGCAGGAAAGCCTGTGGTTGGTTACTTGGTTGGTTTGTTTTATTTTCCTCATTTCATTTTCCATTTTGCTTTTGGCTCAAATTCCATCAAACAGCAAAATCCAAATGCATCGACAAAACAGAAACAATACTCAAAATGGTCTTACAGTTTCTCACTACATTGCAGTAACTTTGGCTTTTCTTAGACAAAATAAAAATAGAAAGAAGCAAAAACCTAGGTTATAATCCATTTGTACCACAGGCTCAGCTCCCATACACTGAGAATTCATAGGGGGGTTGAAGGAAAATCTGTTTTTACCTTCTGCCATAGGAATGCAGAACTGGTCAAGATAGTCACAGGAAGACTCTCCTCTTTTAATTCGTAAGGGGTCAAGAATAATTTCCATGAGCAACATTGAGCTCTGCCGAGCCCGAAGAATTCCCTGAGCACGAATGCCACATCTGTGGTAGGAATGGATCATTTCCTGAGTTTTTGGTGCTCTCAACTTAAAAAAGTTGTCAGTTGACAAACAACAATTTCTCACAGCACAACGTCCTCCCCCACCCCTCCCCAAAACCTGATACACAGGATATGACATTATTCAGAAAAAACAATGAAATTACTTAATATTTTTTTTTGTTAATTAGCACTTAAGTTAATAGAAACAGAAACAGCAACATGAGCCAAAGAGTAGCACAAGCTGAGAAATAACCCCTATGGTGAAAGAAAGATGAACTTGTTACACCTTTGAATATGGCCATTTCGCATGACTAATTTGGTTGGCAAACTACGGTTTTGTGCTTTCGGAGTTAAATTTTGAAATGCAACCATTCCTGGTTATTTTTTATTATTATTATTTTTATTATTATTATTATTTTCTTTTTTCTTCCTCTATAAATAAAAGCCCTTTGCACTCTCAGTTTCCCTTCAACGTTTCATCTTTTCTATATGGAGAACTTGTGTACAACAAGTGCAGTGCATAAGGCCTTGGTGTGAAGCTATAATTTTGCTAGCTGGTTTTTAATCCCCTTGCAATCTTTTATGCCGCAAACGCAGCAGCGGTGGGTGTATCTTAATTCAGGGGTAGAAATTGTTGAGAAAGTGGCAGCTTTTATTTCCTGTTGATGCCTGTTCCTTCTTTTCCTCCCGGTATTTGTCCTTAGGAAAATGGCCCAAGATTGCAAATTAAACCTCTCTTTGAAAATCAAGAGTTCCCTTGGGGCTGCAAAATGAACAATGCCTGGGAAATAATGAGGAATGGGGCTGGCAAGCAGAGAGGGCGAGAGAGAGGGAGAGAGAGAGAGAGAAGAAAGCTGCTCATTTGGAAAGGTGCAAATTCATAAGACAGAAGTTATGGAGGTTAGCACCAGCAGGACAAACCATTGATAATTGTGGTTGGCCATCCAAGTGCTGCTATGACACACTTGTGGCTGCCATTTTAACAGTTTGGTGTGGGGTTTGGAAACAAGCCCCAGTTGACGTGAAAGGGGTATGAGTTCTCTTATGTGGCATCTGATTTTCTTTTCCAATATTTATTTGGGAAATGTTCGATGCTGAACTATAATAACGTCCTGGAAAAAAATGTTTCGTGATCTCGTATTATATTTATGTCCACAACTGAGCAAGAAAAATGGTGTCACAAGTGCAAAGTTAGCCCTCAAGGGTTCAGCAAGGCCCCAGAAGAAGAAACATGAGACAATCATGGAGCACTTCTCTATTCACTGAGAATGTCTCTGTGTTAGAAGTCTTTTTCTGAGCTTTCTTCTCTCCCCCACTCTGCATTTTCCCATCTACGGCTTCCCTAAAAATAAACATACTTCCTCCTCCCCCTTTACAAAAGAATGTAAAAGCAAACTGGTAGATTATCACCTGCCTTCTTGAAAATAATTTTATATGGGGAATTGAGGGTAAGAGGAAAAATTGGAGATGTTTTAAAGGAGAGTGAAAAGGATTAGACAATAGGAAATGATTTTGGCACTTTTATTTTTTAATCAGTAGCATGAAAAGCTGCTGAAATCATCTTGGCTTGGAAAGAGGTTTATATTTGCCACTACAGAATACCAAAATTTAGTGGGTGAATAGGAGCGCTATTCTGTTCGATCTAACTTCAAAGAAACAAGGCAATGAAGTGTTATCATTCCTTAGTTCCCTGGTTATTATTCTGCAAAATCTAAGGATTTGCCGAACTTTCCCTTTGATGTGAACAGATAGTAAGTAGTACAGTACATGCTTGCAGGGTCGTGCCCACGCATTGTTTACAACAGATAGTAAGAGATACAAAATAGCTAAGCAACTGCCTTTATGTTTCATAATTTTCTACTGATGGAACATGCAGATTTCTGAGTTATGCAGAGCACTATGGCTATGAAGGGAACAGAACTCAGCAGGGGCAATAAACAGACCAACTCTATAACGGCGTTATGAAGCAAAATTAAATTTAATCCCTTGTAGCTTTTCCATGTCTTGTTTTGCACTGAGTAAAAATGGTGAAGTGCTGTGGCCTCTTAACGATGGTCATATTTACAATGGCAGAAACCTCTGTGAACCGCAGCGCCTTCAACAGTGGATGTATGGGTGCTATTAGCTCAGCTCGTGGGTTCATGCTGTTTGTGGAATGAATGGACGGTATCACCCAAAAGATGATGACATAGCAAATAACCAGATGTGTCTTCAGGCACGGTCACAAAAATCAAGATGGTTGTGACAACCGAAGCTCCATCTAGTTTTTTTTTTTTTTTTAATGTGCACTGTTGTAGCCAGCATTTATATTCTGGTGACCATCATTTCTGGACACCTCTGGTAAATACAATAACCTTTGTATTGTAAGGACGGGACTTCGCTTGTGTTACCCACTTCAGAAAAAAGAACATAACAATGGCATCCTAAATTGCCTCGCTTATTTGACTTCCTCTTCTGTCAATAGGACTGCCGTGGTGTAACTATATAGATTATGCATGGCAGGTGTGAATTTCTGAATACTTATGCCCCCGGGCCAAGACATGCCAACTAGCTAAGGTAAATCTCCCAATGCAAAGCCTGGGTCTGTCTCTCCTTACAATACAACTGCAGCAAATACAATGGGTTTGCTGAATTTCCCCCCCAAAAAAGTACGTTCTGAAATACAGGAAGCACTGATTTAGCAATGCTCCCTATTGCCTTTAAGAATGCCACCGATGTTCAGGACCAAGCATGGCATGTCTCCAAACTGCTCAGAGAAAACAAATTGTCTTCACAAAAAGTCAAAGAGCATTACACTGCCAGCTCCGTGCACTGAATGACACAAAAAAAGGGGGGGGGGAGTGCATGTGGGGTGGGAAGGGGAGAAGTGGAGAAGCAAATCAGGAGCATGGGTTTGATACCTGCAACTCCCTTCATATGGGGGGGGGTGTTTCTGCTTTAAAGTGTAGACTAGAATGCATTGGGTTGAGAACCACATCTCTGAAACTCTGGGTTTTTGACCTGTGCAGTGCACATGGTTGAGATGGGACTAGCAATGCTCAATGGAAAAATGCTAAAAACAGCAACAAAGACACCGTTTTGCCCTCTTCCTGGCTTGTGTCTTACTGAGATTTCATGGTGTAGGAAAAGGAAAGCTTTGAAAAGAACAACCGGGCTTTGCTAAGGGAAGCAGCAAAGCTGCTATGAAGAGAGGGCTTGGGAAGAGAAGGAAATGCTGACAACGTCCCGTGATGCTTTGATTGAAGGGTGACCGTGTGGAAAATCTCCAAATTGGGAGGCAGGACAAGACGGAGAGTCCTGCAAGCAGGTCACCCGTCATCAGTGCCACGGTTCCAGAGGGACTGCTGGAAAATAATCTTTATATTCTCCTCTGGAATGGGAGCCCAGCTAGTATAGTCAGCTTCCCAAGAACCGGAGCAGCTCCATAACGTCATGGGGAGCAGGGCCAATCTGACACCAGTGGAGTACGTGTAAACCACCATGCATGTGATTGCTTCTCGGAGCATCAATAGCTTGCATCCATCCAGAGGCTCTAAAGACCTGCGTTCACAAAAACAGATTTTGGGCTGCTGCAACATGTTCTCAGGTTGAGGAGCTGCAGAGGCGTCATTTGGCTTCTGCCTTTTTGAGGATTTGCTACAAGTCAGAAGTCCGCATGTTCATCAACTAACAGGAATGAATCCTGCAAACCAAAGATACTGTTATGTCTACTTTGTATCTATTGCATCTGGACCAACATGGTACAAATATGGCAGCTAGCACATCAGAGCATTTAGATGCGTGTAAACCTCATCCTTAAAAAGGAGTTGAACTGCAGTGCACAGGAAAATTTCATCCAGGAAGTTCTAGTGCGCTGGATTTAATCAAAAATTCATTTAATTTTATTATAAAAATATTTTTTTTTAATGATTTCAAATTGTGGGTTCACTTCTCCTATCTAGGAGTGGCTACACAATACATAATTAAAGAATTATTTTTACTTTTTAAATACAGAATATCATATACCAGCAGCATATTAAAAGCTCTTTTTAAGAAAAGATTTTTAAAAACAAAACAAAACAAAGGCGCTCTACAATTTCTAAATATTTTTTTTAGTTATAGATACCGAAGAACTTTAGACAGCAGTAAAATATTTTCTTTCGTCCTTCAGATCTGCTCTGTGCATTTTTCTGATTTCAACCATGTATTAAATAAAGCACAAAAAAATTAGGTGTGCATGTGTATATGTGTATGTGTGTGCATTGTGTGTGTATGTGCATATTTGTGTATGAATATACACTCACAAATATGCACGTGTGTGTGTAATGTGTATATAAAAATAAAGAGCAAAATGGTGAATGTATAAAAGTATTAACTCTCAAGACAGCTCTGGGTGGAAAGGGTTAAAAGTTCAAAACTTTCTCACCTTAGAGGTTTCCATACATTATGAGGAAATTACATTGTGAGGTTTGCATTCACAGCATTGATGCGCAGAATGTTAGAAAAGGGAAACATGGGCACTTATACAATGTTTTACAAAAAACATCCAAGAGAAATAACAAACAACAACAATTTCAGGCAACAAGACCACAGGATAGCAAGTTAACAAACTTTTTAACCTCTTTTTTCCTTTAAATATTAGGGATTTATACAAAACACATAATAAAATACCCATGTTATCAAATTACTTCACACAAGAAACACACTGAAGCTCTAGGAAGAGAAGTACCTTTGGAATTTGGCACTAATTTTTTCCCCCCCCACTGAGTTCTTATTATTTATTTAAAAGGAAAACTGAATCACATTTTGCTGAACACAAACACATCGAAATTGTCCACAATAATAATTTTAAAAAAATCGACATCAATGCCTCACAGAAGCCAACACAAACTTAGTCTGGAATAGTTTTTATTTTTCACATGAAAACTTTTTTTTTTTTAATTTTAAGCAAACAACTTTTTTTTTCATTTTTTGAAATTCATTTTTTTTGTTCTGTTGTTGATCTTCAAGTAAAAACCAATTTCAAACCTGTTGTTTATAAACACAGAACACTTAAAGACCATGAGGAACCCCCCCAATGATGAGACCACAACTTAATTCACAAAAGCACCAAATGAAACAATAGCTTACAATAACCTTTCTCCTGTACATCGAAACAGTATAAAATATAGGTAATTTTCATGTGCATTAATTCATGGATTGTCTAACTTGTGAATCAGTTCAGCAAAAGGTGACAAATAGGTAGCATTTGCCCTAAAACAGGGTAAATATTTTTTTATACTAATCTACAAAAAGTGGTTCTATATATATATATTCTTAATGAGAAAGTGAGCCACCTAAAATGGCCTTATCAAAAAACTTTACACTGCCTGAAAAATGTAAAAACTATTACAGACCTCTAGAGACTTAAAATCAGACAGTTCTTCATTTCAAACTATTTCGGAAGTAGTCTGTTAGAAACCAACATTCTGTGCCTGTGTTGGACACATATTGCTATGTCATTAAGAGACCAGCCAGAATGCCAGTCTCTGTCTTAATACTTTCAAGTCTGTTTTTTTTTTTTTACAGAAAAAAAGAAAAGAATAAAAGGGGGGGGGGGGGAAAGGAAAAAAGGAACACCGAAAACTTCAAACAAAACATTTTGCCACAGGTTGTGTGTGTGTGTGCGTGTGTGTATGTGTATGTGTTAATACTCCTATCATAAATTTGACTACGAATAAATTTTGATCTTGCATAAATGCAGCAATGCTTTTCACATTGACTTCCCAGAATTCATAGAGCTAGATGAGGTCACATGCAAATTTCAAAGGTTCAAACTATAGATCAAAGATCAGTAGGAGAACCAAATTATGATGTGAGGTCAGAAAGACATCAGAAACAATGACGGGACGATGAAACTTTTTTAAGACGTCACAGGGACATGCTAGGCAAACGATGAGCTAACGGGCATGAAGATGTCTAGGGAAAAACAAGGAAGAGGAAAAAGTTATGGAGAGTCTATGCAGCAGAAACAAAAATCATTTTAATGGGTGCAGGAGAAAACTAATGCAAATTTTTTCATCATCAGAGTCCCAGCCATTCACACAATTTGCATTAACTGTACACTTGGTCAACAACGGCCACAATGAAAGAGCCCCAAAGAATCCATTAGAAAGGAGGTTTCTTTTTTTTTTTTAAATTAAAAAAAATGGATTCTTATTTCATTTGGGGAAGGGAAAGGGTGGGAAGGAATCAGGATCCCATTTCAACAGAGGTAAATCAAGAGGAGTAGAAGTGGATTGAAGGGAATCAAGGGAAAGAGTGAGCAAAACAAACAAACAAACAAACAAACAAACAAACCCCAAGACAACTAAATTTTAAAGTCGATAATGGAAAGAACAGACAAGTTAACAAAGACAAAATACAAACAAGAGGAGAGAAATTATGAACCATAAAAGATGTAGGGTTCAACGGTGAAAAAGCACCCATTCTTGGCACGTGTACTCTAGAGACTACTTCAAAATGATCTAGCTACCAGACAGAGCTGGTCTTTAGGTATCCAATAAGTTAACAATAGGCAATAAATAACTTCCATTATTTCTGAGGCAGTAAAAATTTTTGTATAAAAATAGAAATGCTTTTTACAAATAAAATTTACAGGCCTGTGGCTTTCTTTTGTATCTATTATTATTATTATTATTATTATTATTTATTTATTATTATTATTAAATTTTTATCTTTCAAGAAACATCAAGTATTGTCATTCTTTTTTATTTATTTATTTTTTAAACCCTGTAGCTTTAGAAACAGATCTCTATGTCTTTTTTTTTATACTAATGCTCTTTACAAAAAAAAAAAAAACCCTGAAGAACTTAAAAAACAAAAAAGGAAAACAAAACACAAATAGGTAAAATATATAAAGACAACCAGTGTTTAAACAGGATAATGTAACCATGTCTCAATCTGAAGCCCTAAGAATGGTAAATATTAAAGGTTCTTAAGAAGAAGAATCAACTGAAGTAATGGAAAAAATGTTGCGTTCTAAATGAGTCACTTTCTTGGCCAAGGGCCACAGCTTTATTAAGCAATTTCAGAACTGGTGCCATTCGGATAATTCAGGATTGCTTTCATTATCCTCATCCAAAGTGTTAAGGACACCAGGGCCGAGAAAGTCAAGTTGCAATTTTTCTTTTTTGACAGCTCTAATTATTAAGATTGTAGCGTATGGATGGGTGCTTTCCCTTCAATGCTCATTAAAATATTTTTTTTAAAAAAAAATCTGAGTTGCTAATTCAAATCTTGTAGGTCATCCCACAATTATTATTATTTTTTTGGTTAGGTTAGCCAAGTTTCTCTTAAACAAGTGGGGCGAATGGAAGCAGGATTGTCAAATGGCTGTCTCTTTAGAGTTGGCGGGCCAGGTGTTCTTATGTTCTTTCTCAATCCCACCCCAAGCAAGGGTGGGCTTGCTGAAGAGACTTACCCTAAGGAAACTAAATTAAGAGCAGAAAGCTTCTGGGAGAACGGTCAGTA
Source organism: Rhabdophis nuchalis (assembly GCA_039707465.1). Classification (NCBI taxonomy): domain Eukaryota; kingdom Metazoa; phylum Chordata; class Lepidosauria; order Squamata; family Natricidae; genus Rhabdophis; species Rhabdophis nuchalis. The sequence continues at coordinate 115,519,214 of CM077648.1, forward strand.
AGGTTTGCTGTCATTTTTTGAGCGCTTCAGCTGTACTTTCAGGCGTTTCATGCCAATTTGAAAGCCGTTCATCGCTTGTATTGCAGCTTGGGCCGAGACAGGATTGTCATAGCTAACAAAACCTAGAATGCACAAAAGTCGGTAAGGGTGGGGGGGGGGAAGAGAGAGAGGGGGGGGAAACGAGTGCGTAAGAACTAGCAGAAAATCGTTAGTGCTTGGATTCTTTCACAGTGTTTTCTAGCATAAAGACTGAGAAGCATTTGATTTCCTTTCTTCAATTCTGTCACTTCTACTTGCTTCCTAATTCCCTTACTGTCACTTCTGTTTGGTTTCTCCTTTGTGGCTTTAATAGGCAACTTTCTCAATTGTTCTTCCATTGATTACAAAATCCAAATTGCTTTGGGATGTAGGGGCACATTTAGTATTTTAGGTCCAAAATGATATAGTGGAGACATCATTTCAGACTTTGGGGTTTAAGACATCAGACCTACCAGATGCCTTGGATAAAAGGGATGCTATTTATATCTACTTAATTTCACAGATATTGAACTGTAAGTAATAACATTTGGTTTGTAAAGCTTCCTAAGCCACAAAACAAAACAAAAATGTTAACCAAACATCATATATTGTGCTAATGCATCTACAGGCAGTCCTCAACTTACGACCACAATTGAGCCCAGAATTTCTGTTGTTAAGCGAGATATTTGTTAAGTGAATTCCCCCCCCCCCCCATTTTACAAACTTTCTTGACCCAGACATTAAGTGAATCACTGCAGCTGTTAAGGTGTGGCACAGTTTTTTAAGTGAATCTGGCTTCCCCATTGACTTGCTTGTCAAAAGGTCGCAAAAGGGGATCACATGACTCTGGGATGCTACCACCACCAAGCATCTGAATTTTGATAACATGATCCTAGGGATGCTACAATAGCCATAAGTTTTTAAAAATTGTCATAAGTACTTTTTTTCAATAAGGTTGTAACAGTGAATGGTCATTAAATGAACTGTTGTATGTTGAGAACTACCTCTAAGTTTCAATTGGTCTGGGACTATATGTTGGGGAAACAGAAGCAATATGCTATCAAGGTTAGTTCAGCTAAGATACACAGCAGAGAAAGTGGGAAAATAATTGTGCCATTTGGACAGATGGCAAAATACACTGTTTTCAATGTTCTCTCCCCCCCCCCCCCCATTCTTTTAATCTAGTTCCTTCCATATGACATTGGCTTGGCAATAGAAGAGTTGTCAAGTTATTTATTTTTATAAATAAAATTCTCAAAGTATGACCCATATGCAACAGATATGGACCAGCACATTAGTGATTTATTATTTTATTCTATTCTTATGCTGGCTTTAAAAGTTTATAAAAAATTCTAGCGTTGTTGGTCACCGTTAATTTTTTCTTCTTTTGAATGTTGAAAAACTTCACTTTGAAGTGTCTATTTTCTCAGATAGCAGAGATGCATTTTTCTGCTTTGTAACTTGTAGTTCAAATTATGCCCATCAAAGAATTGAATAAAGCAAAAGAATATCAAAATAATTTGATTATAATACAACAGATTATGTCTTTCCTATGTTTTTGTTGTGTAAAGTTTATAATTATCCTGAATCTGTTTATTATATTTATCAATTAAATTATATATGTTTTTAATTGTTAAAAACGCACCTTGTCAAGAAGATTGCATAATTCCTTGTAGTCCAAATAAACAAAGAGCAATACAAACATAATAAAACTTAAGGGAAAAGCAAAAATCATTAGAGGTATGGAAGATTAAAAGAAAAAAGTTTTGAAACTGTCCAAAGAAATGCATTCTGAGATGGGAGGGGAAATATTTAGATATTCAACTATTTTTTTTATTAGACAATGCATTAGTTCATTCCATTTTACTTTATATTCAGTTCCTATTTTTATTCCTCTCTGTTAATATTCCATCTTGGCTGAATTTTAATTAAACCATAGGTAATAATGCCCTGCAAATACATTAAGGCTGTTGTTATTTGTTAGGCACGGCGATGCAATTTTGGCTGCAAATTTGCATAAAACAGGAAAACTAGAACTAGCATCAGAAGGAATAATTATTTAACAAATACTGTATGTGAATGTAACTATACTGCATTTAAGAGAGTCGGTATGTGGCAGTGACTAAGACATAAGGCTAGAAACTGTGAGACTGAATAAAGCTAGCTGGGTGACCTTTAGCCAGTCACTTTCCCTCAACGTAGGAATGAGGCAATGGCAATTTATTTCTGAAAAATCTTGCCAAGAAAACTGCAGGGACTCGTCTAAGCAATCTCTAAAAATCAGCCATAATTGAATGGAAGGGGGGAAAAAGTGCTTGCAATGCAACTGCATAGTCTTTCTCAGAGCAGGAAATATTTAATATAATCTGCAAATAACGAGTTAAACATGGAAAGGTGCTTCTTTAACACAATAGGGAATAATTAGACACTCATAATAAGGTGCCTTGATTGTCTAATAAATGACATTCCTTCACATAGGATGTAATTAGTTTTATGCATTTGACAGTTCTGTTGTGCTTCTAGGAAAATATTTTTAAGGCATTTTTCCTGATTCAACCGCAAATGCTTGTACTTTTCAAAATTAATAGGAGTTGCTGTGAGGAAAGAAACATTTCACTTTATTATGGAACTTTCCGTGTCTTTCCTTTTTGTTGTTGTTGTTAAATGGTTATAAAGGGCAAAGCAAAGAACACCTTTATCAAGAACATAAAGATAAATCTATTTGGTGGAGAATGACTAGGAGTGGATGCTAACCAATGCCTCTAATTCACATCAGCAATAAATCCTAGGTGGTGAACCTTACAACTGCAGACTTGGAAAGAGCCCTTGAGGCTATCAAGTCCAACTCCTTGTTCAATGTAAATTAAGATTCAACAACTCTGGCAGGAAAAGGCATAAAATGGGGCAAAACTCACTTAACACATGTCTTGCTTAGCAACATAAATTGTGGTTATAAGTCAAGGTATACACATATGTATAATCATCATCATCTATCCACTGCAGGATGAGGGCCTCTTCTGTTTGTTTCTAACCAATATGGCCCTGAGCTTTCCTTTGTCAATTGGGCTCACAATACTTGCTGATGTATATGGTATTGTATATGTGTATGTATACCAGAGGTGGTATTCAGCAGGTTCTGACTGGAGAGCCGGTAGTGGAAATTTTGATAAGTTAGGAGAACCGGTAAATACCATCTTTGACTGGCCCTGCTCCCATCTATGCTCTGACTCCCAAGTCCTATCTGATCGGGAGGAAATGGGGACTTTGCAGTAACCTTCCCCTGGAGTGGGGAAGGAATGGAGATTTTACAATATTCTTCCCCTGCCACACCCACCAAGCCAGGCCCACAGAACTGGTAGTAAAAAGTTTTGAATGCCATCACTGATATGTATATATACATATGTATGTGTGTGTGTTTGTGGGTGGGTGGGTGGGCGGGCGTGTATGTCTGCCCTAAAGAAAAGAAACAATGTTCAAAGAACCAACTGTAGATCACACTAGAATGATGGCTAATGTAAAAAAGATATATCTACAATTCTCTGGTGGAAGGCAAGATACAATAAATGTTGAATCTAAGATTTGGCAAAAAGAGGAAGATAAAAGGGCCGATAGCATGTTAGATTTTTGGTGTTCTGTACTGAATGTTACGTACCAAAACACTTGCTCAGATTAGTCTGTTTGTCAATGAAGACCTTAGCAGAAATAACATTTCCAAAAGGCATAAACATCTGCAGAATGTCCTGGTCTCCAAACTCTTGTGGGAGATGATAAATGAAAAGGTTTGCTCCTTCTGGACCTTTTAAGAAAAGAAACAGGCAGCAAGAATCAGCTCTTTCATTTTAGGCTGAAAACATTCACTAAGTATAATTCAGCTCACTTTTTCCCTCTGTGACGTCTTGCAAATATGTTAGGACTGGGAAACAAAGTTGTTTTATATTTTTACCCAAGATCTCACCCTTTTTGTTGTTTTGAAAACAAAAAGGATTGTGAAGCAATTCAAATATTTATTTTTTACATTCTCTATAAAATGGTTGACGTGTGAAAGAACTGGTATTTATTTAAATTTATTATACTTGTCCAGCTCAAATAGACTTATAAACCAATTCATGAAACAGATCATCAGGGAAACCTATCTCAATACAATTTTCAGAGATCTGTGAAAATGATAAAATAATAACAAAAACAACAAAGCATCAGAAACATGCTGATAGAGAAATGATTAAGAAAACAAGAATTCCTAGACATTTCATATGCCAAAATATGCATTTTAAGCTTTTTTATGCTCTTTTTTTTTGCAGTTGTTTGGAGAAAAATAATCCTCTTTGTATCTGTTACATATCCGTTACATAATATGGAGAATAAAGTCTAGAAAACTGTTTGTTATTTCAGCACAATGCTGATTATTATTTTTTCTGTCGTATTAACTTTTTATCCTCTGGGTTCTCCTAAATGGATAAAAATGAATAGATGCTACATTTCTGGCAAGTCCATATGAATAAACTCTAGAATGCAACATTTTATTGCAAACATCTTTTATAATCTGACGTTATAAATTTGGTTATTCACGTTATTAATTTTACACCTAGCAAAGTGGCTTTACATTTATAAACAATGTGGGATATAACATAATTATAATTATTACTGGTAGTTAATATATTCTACAAAATTTCATTTTCTGATATTAACGCTTTTTGGAAATTTTAAATCTCTCTCTGAGATTTCAATTGGCAAGATGGTCAAAACATTATGATGGCAGCTTTGATTCTTTTGTCTAGCTGTCTGTCCATCAAACCATCCATCCATATTTATATAACTGAACATCTCAAGGGCTTGAATGTATTTTTACATCTTTGTGTTCTATATTTTGTACTGCTGACTTCTTTATTATTATTATTATTATTTTGGTCTTAATTCTTGTCTATCTCTCTGGTTCCTTTCTGTAGAGCTAAATTCCTTTTTTTTATGTTGTTCAATCTGTCTTTGATGTTTCTTTAGCTTCTGCTTTCTACTTTGTTCAAGTCTTGACTTTCCCCCCCACCTTTTCACAGTGGGGTTCTGGATTCTTTGCCTTTCCCCCAATCTTGGCTCTCATCTGAGGTAAACCTTTCCCTCACAGTTCTGAGGGAGTATTAAAAAAATGCCTTTCTCCCCCCATCTAATTTTCCTCAGCTGCTGTTTCCTTTCCCTCGCCCCTTTCTTATCAGGGCTTTCTATCCTTTAATTTTATTTTATTCTTTGATTTCTGAGCTTTGGCTCTATTTATTTATCTCCACCTTCGTGAACTGCCAGGCAGCCATTTTGTCTTCCTTCCTCCTCTCCTCCTTCACTGACACCTGCTCAATGCTGCTGTTTGATTGGCTACTGCTACTGGATTGGCAGCTGGGTCACCCTAGCAACAGGGGAGGGCCAAGAAGAAGCTCAGGTACTTATTACCTGCTCAGGTAGTCTGTCCTCAAGGAAGAGAAAGGAATTGGCAGCTCTAGCCAGGTGAGTTTGCTTCATACTTACATAAAGTTTTTTTTAAATGGGTCCCAATAGTGAGCAGTTCTTCAAATGCCCGTTCTAATATTATTTTAGTATTAAATAAAATGTATAACAGTATTAAAAGTATTATTTTATTATATTTTATAATAACATAATAATAATAATAGCAATAGCAATAATAATTTATTATTTTGTTAATTTTAAACATATTAAATATTAATACATATTAAATTTATTTTAATATTAAAATTCTAAAGTGTTCTGTGAGTGGCAGGCTCTGTTATAGAAATAAATAAACAAAGAAACATAAAAAACTGATGGCAGAAAAAGACCTAGTGATCCATCAAGAATGCTTGTGTGTATGTGTATGTATGTATATATGTATGTATGTATGTATGTATACATACATACATATATATACATATATATACATACATACATACATATATATACACATACATACTATTTTTAATTTTAGTTTTTGTTAGATGATGGGCATGCGTTTTTTATCCAGTAATAAATTCGATTTATTATATATAAGTCCGTTTGGAGAAGGGCGGGGTATAAATTTAATAAATGAAAATGAAATATATTACCACTACATTATTTTTAATATATTATATATTTTTAAAAAATATGTATATAAATTATATAACCGAACAAAGAAAGAGAATAAGCAAAAAATATGATTCTGCTTTCCCTCAGCCTCTTCCTTCTCATCATTTATTACAGCCAAGGGCTTAGGAAAACGGATTACCCAATTTTGAGCGCTTTTCTTAAAAGACTATCGATAAACTCTAATGGCCCATGAATAGAGGTGGGCGTCACATATGGTAACAACCGGTTTGCCTAGAACCAAAAATGTGAGCGCGTAGAATCTAAATAAATGGCGATTATATAGGAAGGGATAGCGCCAGGGCAGGTGGGCGGGCCAGGCCGCTGGTTGGAACTACTGGTTCACTTGAACCGGTCCAAACTGACAGCAACCCACCTCTGCCCATGAATGCTTGGCCATGGAGGTAAATCGGCACCCCTATTTTGCATTGTTTCTTTCCAGCCCCAAATCAGCAAATACAGGTAGTCTTTCTTTTGCTCAGGGGCTATTTTTGAGAAAATTTGAAGTAAATGTTGGTGTCCGGGGGAAAAAAAAAACCATTGCAAATTGCTGCAAATGGTTAAAAATGCAGGCTGGTTGCAGAATGCCCAAAATGTGATCACGTCACAAGGGGGGGTTGTTGTAATATCTATCTATCTATCTATCTATCTATCTATCTATCTATCTATCTATCTATCTATCTATCTATCTATCTATCTATCTATCTATCTATCTATCTATCTATCTATCATCTATCTATTGCATTTGTATACCGCCCGATTTCCCAGACGGGACTCAGGGCGGTGCACAGGAAGTAGTAAAAGCAGTAACAATAAATACAGTAAAAATAGAATAAAAATAGATTAAATTTAACGCCCCGTCAACCAGTCATAAGTCAAGGACTACCTATAATTAGGTAGAAGAAAAACACTTCTCTAAACTGATTTTACTCGAAGGACAGGTAGAAACCTAAGAAAGGAATGAATAGGGGAGAAGCCTCCCCCCCCTCATTCCCCCCCATTGAACATCTTACAATTAGCATTAATTTTTTTCCATGCATTCACTTTCTGGGTTTCTTTTGCTCCATCAACATCTCATGTGAAGCAGTCGATCCTTTATTTGCTTCCCCCCCCCCCCCAAGACTCCCCATTAAACAAGCGACCCTTCATTGTAACCGCGATGGATGGATTTGGTCATTAACCTCCAAACGCTGTTTAGTTCTAAGAGCTACATCTTTGTAGTGTACATGCAAATCCAGATAGGGGAGCTCGTTCCCCATCAGAAATGGGAAAAAAAAAAAAGATTTCAAGGATGGTTTGAACCAGAGCACTTTTTTTTTTTTTTGGGTGCAAAAGCAGCAGACAATATCTATTTTTGCATTAGAAAAGCAGTGGGTGGTAACATTCTTTGAGCAAGTGCCTGAAAGGAATTTTGTGTGCTGGGAAATTAAATATTTATAGGGTTCCTATATATTCTCCATGCCAAAGGTTTCCATGCAGGTACGCTTAGCTAAGCTTAGGTTCAGCTTAGTTCCGGTCCAGTGTCAATTTTGATGAGTCAGTGACTTTGTAAATGGTTTTAGGAAACACAAACTTTCCATTTTTCTGCCGTGAGATACTCCTTAATGATCTAAACTAACTAGATAGTAGCTCCAGTATAATACTCCAGGTGGATCACTGGCCTGCAGGCTCCTCTGAGAACCATGTTTCCATAATAACATCACATTCTTTTTGCTAGGGTAAGACAGGCATAAGAAAACTATAATTTATTTATTTATTTATTAGATTTATATCCCACCCTTCTCCAAAAGGACCCAGCAAAGGTTCGGCTAATGGGGGGAAAAAAAATCAACATTGCTCTGCCTTATTCTTTGAAAATTGAAATATATCGGACACGGTGCTCTCTGAGCTTGGTTGTTTGCGAGAAGATCTTTCATTATCCAACTAGTGCGCAAGGATGAGAGCAAGTTTGGTCCAGTGGTTAAGGCAACGTGGTGGAAACCAGGAGACTAAGAGTTCGAGTCCTGCCTTAGGTATAACAGCCAGCTGGGTGGCTTTGGGCTAATCACCAGGAGACTGTAAGTTCTAGTCCTTCCTTAGGCATGCAAACCAGCTGGGTAACTTTGGACCAATGACCAAGAGACTATGAGTTCTAGTCCCGCCTTAGGTATAAAAGCCAGCTGGGTAACTTTGGGCCAATCACCAGAAGATGGTGAGTTCTAGTCCCATCTTCGACATGAAAACTGCCTGAGTGACTTTGGGTTAGTCACTCTCACTTAGCCCAACTCACCTCACAGGGTTGTTGTTTTGGGGAAAATAGGAGGAAATTATTGGATAAGCACACACTGCCTTGAGTTATACCCTAATACAGGGGTCTGCAAAGTTGGCTCTTTTAAGACTGGTGGACTTCAACTCCCAGAGTTCCCCAGCCAGCATAGCATAGCTGGCTGGGGAATTCTGGGAGTTGAAGTCCACCAGTCTTAAAAGAGCCAACTTTGCAGACCCCTGCCCTAATATTTTGCAATTATTTTCATCTATTGCAGCATAAGTCCTTGAGTGTTGGGGGAGGTGGGGCGTTATAGGATAACAAAACTCTACTTAATGATGGAGCTTGATAGTAATGATAGTAGCTGTACGAATAAACTAAGTTCCACTAAGTCCCATTTGTGTTTCGTTTTGAATTAAGAACCTCTTCCTTGCTCCCTTTTTGCATTCCCCCCTCATGCCTACCTATCTTACCTTCTTTCTGGCTGCCTGCAGCACTTTGTTGTTGTAGCAAACTTTGACTGTATAGCGTGGGCAGTGCCGCAGCGGCATACTGCTGTATTCCTGAGTAGGCTTGGGTGAGGGCATCCATTGTGCCAGCTGTACCATTGGTCAAGCCTGTTGCACCGAGTCCTCCATTCAGGGCAGCCATACCTGAGAGCATTTGAGCAACTTTACAAAAAACCCAACAATAGAGAAAAGAAATTGCACTTATTCATTAGTGCTTTCCAAACATCGTTAGCATTAATATGACACCGACAACAATGGCTGGGCATGCAGATTTAAAAAAAACAAAAATAACCACAGCAGTAAGAAATAACAATAATACAAATCGGGCACTTCACCAGATGGCACAGATAAAAACAACAGGTAGGACAACATCCAATCTATAAAGACATATAAAGATTGGGGTTAGGAATTATTATTCATAGTAATTCAGTTTCCCCCATGCGGGCAGCATTCGCAAAAATTGGGGTCACCAGAAAAATCTGTTTTCCCATGATTTATGGCAGGGGTGTCAAACTCGCAGTCCATGGACCGGATGTGTCACACGCTGGCCACACCCACGCCTGCTTTACCGAAGGGAAAAAAATCATGTGACACCGCCGTGACAATGTGAGTTTGACACCCCTGATTTATGGCATCCTCATAGCATCACAGATATCTTTAAAGTAATATAAAGCCTGTCCTCATTAAAGTTGCTTTGATGCAATTACAGATGATTCTAGAAGAATGTTCCTCCACCTGGTCAACTTTGAGATGAGTGGATTTCAACTCCCAGAATTCCTAACCAGCATGGCCATTGCTAGGAATCGTGGGGATGAAAGGTCACACATCTCAAAGTTATCCAGAAGGGGAAACACTGTTCTAGATATGTCTCTGGATAACCAAAGAATCTGCTACTAGGAAGAATGGACCAGACTCATTCAGTTCATGTAGCTGAAAACTAGTAGGTCAGGACAGATTGTTTCTGGGTAACAGTTGGGAAACCTTTGTGGCAGCTGGATACTTTGAGGACACGCAGCACATCATCTCACAAAATGGCTCCACTGATAGCTCATCTTTTCTCAAAGTAAGTGCCACCGGAGGCATGGCCCATCCTAAAACACCCATTCCAGCTGGTGGGACAAAAAAGAAATTCCCACTCAGGGGTCCCTGATTGTCCCATCTTCGTTACTTAGCATTTTCATATTTTCTTCTGGAGCAACAACTGAGCTGAAATTGGTCGTTCAGCTTGTAAGTCTCAGAGTGACTATAGTTTACTAGAATTACTGGAATTCTTGAGATAATCAACACCCTTGCTGTGGAGTAATCTGATGAATCTTATTGATTTGTAATTCTATCCTTCAGTAGCTTATTCAGATAATCACAGTAGAGTTGGAACAGGAGCCATCTAATTCAACTCCCTCCTCAGTGAAAATTCCACTAGAGCAGGCACCAGCAACCCGCGGCTCTAGAGCTGCATGTGGCTCTTTCATCCCTCTGCTGCGGCTCCCTGTTGCCGGTCGGCTCCACAATTGATAGGGCTTTCAGGTAGGACAGGTAGAGGAAAAAAGATGCCGCACTAGGAGACTCTATGGTGCGGGAACTGGACTTCCGGTCGGCTCCGGAATTGAAGCGAGGGGGGGGGGGGCCTTCCGGTTAGGACCTTTGTGGCTCTTTGAGTGTTGCACTAGAGTATCTTTGACAGATAAACCTTCAGCTTCTGTTTGAAGATCTCCGCTGAAGGAGAAATCATTACATTATGTGCTGGTCCGATCGACTGTCTACAGCTTGTGCAATCTGGATGTTTTCCTGAAATAGAACCTGAAAATCTCTCAGCCCATTGATTCTGGTCCTGATCTCTAGAGCTGTGGCCCTCAGCTTTTTGGGTGAATGGAGATTGATTTTTCTGCAGACTGGATTTGTGTGGTTTTGTGTGCCGCCTGAATCCTGCCTGTGGGCAGATGGGGCTTTGGCTTGCTTGTGTGGCCTGGTTCCTGGTGGGCCCACTCTTGAGATATTTGAAGACCCCTATCATATTTCTCCTTAAGGGTAGCGAATAATAAGATACGACTGAAATGAGTACTTCGTTTATTTAGGACTCTTAAAAGAGAAACATCCTTTCAGTGATATTGATGGATCCCAATCACCAGATAAAATTGGGAAACTAATTAGTAAAAAGTCCATCACATACAAGCCAAGGTTGTATGCTATTACCTTATTCTGCTGTGCCAAAAGGAGTTGAAACTCAATGCTTTTCTCTTCCCCTCCTCTCCTGTCCCGTTATTTTAATTTTTCTGTGCATCTCTCTATTATATATTTTGATAAACTAATACAGATACGAACAATTGGGAAATTAAATTTGCTAAGCTAGCCTCTCTCAACCGGTTCTTTTCAGACATGCAAGAGCTACATTGGTAGAATTTCCAGTGAATTACTCCTTCGGGAGATGCAGCCTTAAAATATTAGGAAACTCAGATGCCATAGAAGGCTTTGCAAAAATCTAAGGAGGCGCAGAAATGTCAAATCGGAACAGCTCTCTGCTAGGGCTGTCCATTAAAATTTTCAACAGATCATAATGCTCAGGATATTTTTAAGGGAAAACAAAAGGAATGGTAGCTCCTTTTCAGTGGCTTTAATATTTTTTTACCCGCAAATTGCCTATTATAGCAATTCAAGTTTAAAGCTGATGTAATATTGAAAAAGCCAATAGAATCTCCTGCACACGTCTATCTCCTGCCTTCCCTTGCGCTGCCCCCCAAGGCCCCCCCCCCCATCAGCTCCTTTTCTTCAAGGCTGAATGGCTGTTGCTATTGGATCAAAGCTGCAGGAAAGTGATTTGAGGAACAGACTACAAATAAATAACCCAGGACGACCAGTGTTATTTACTTGCTGTCAAATCACATTCCTGTCTCTTTTAATCTTCTTGTATAACCTTTCTCCTAAACCTTTCCATTGATGACAGTTTTATAAGGGGGGAAAAAAATAGAGAGGGACAATTCTAAGAAACCGGGTAAGAAATAATGAGGCAACTGCTGTGCTGAGAACTTAAGAAAGCAATATCTATTGAAAAAAATATTTCTTCTGAGGGGGGGGGGGCAAGCAAAAAACCCCAACTTCTATGGTCATGCTCAAGTACAGACATATGAGAACATGGTAAAGGTAAAGGTTCCCCTCACACATATGTGCTAGTCGTTCCCGACTCTAGGGAGTGGTGCTCATCTCCGCTTCAAAGCCGAAGAGCCAGCGCTGTCCGAAGACGTCTCTGTGGTCATGTGGCCGGCATGACTAAACGCCGAAGTTGCACGGAACGCTGTTACCTTCCCACCAAAGGTGGTGCCTATTTTTTCTACTTGAACTTTTACGTGCTTTCGAACTGCTAGGTTGGCAGAAGCTGGGACAAGTAATGGGAGCTCATTCTGTTACGCAGTGCAAGGAATTCAAACCGCCGAACTGCCGACCTTTCTGATCGACAAGCTCAGCATCTTAGCCACTGAGCCACCACGTCTCTTTGAGAACATAGCAGCTAGGAATTTTGAAGAAATGGAGAATGATATCAAAAATCATTATTAGTGAGAGGAATTTCCTTCCTTCCTTCCTTCCTTCCTTCCTTCCTTCCTTCCTTCCTTCCTTCCTTCCTTCCTTCCTTCTTTCTCACCTATCTTTCACATTTTGGAATTGTTCTCTTACAGAGGGAGGATAACAGGTTTGGGGAGAAAAGGACCACATTTTTTCCTGTTCATACCTTGGATTTTACTGGTGGCAACCGCAGAGAATATGTCAAAGAGTAAGATTTTACAGTATTGGCCACGTTGCCTTTTTAGTTAGACAAAAAATAGCCAATTTCTCCACCAGCACAGGCTGGGTAAAAGATAAAAGGAAGAAGAGCTTCCTGCTATGTCAGGAAATATTACTCTTTCCATTTTTATTTTGTTTTGTTTTGTGAGCCCAGAAGCTCTTTTTGAAATCTCGGAAAAATTCAGAGTGACGGATGCATCATTGAGGGCATATGGAGAGAGAGAATTGCATGGAGAAACAAATCATGTTTTCATTGATTGTATCAACTGGCTTTCAAAGGTTCAGGTAAACACCAACCTAAGCAGACTACAGAAGTAAACCCCTTTGGTTAAAGGCAAACAGCTTGAGAAAGCTTTATTTCTCTTTTGCAGCTGGGTGTGTGTGTGTGGAACCTGGAATGGCAGTGGGAGTTGCATGCTTTTTGAACCTGCCTCTCTCTTCACCTTCCCTGTCTTTTAGTTATACATTGTTGATGATGCAGACATAGCTAGATACCTGGAAAGTTTGAAAGCAGGCGTTACAAAGTTTTCTTCATCTTTCATCATGTTGGCATTTACCGAGGCTCAGTGGCTGCCTGCGGTATCATTCAGGGGTGGGCTGCTACGGAAGAACCCATAGCTAATGTTATGGCCAGCTCGGAGAACCTCCAAATCCCACCCCTGGCTGGCCCTGCCCACCCCTCCCCTCCCCGGAGTCTCCACACAGCCCGTTTTAAGTGCAAGGTAAGTGCAGGGCCTGCACGGAGACTCCGGTAGGGGGAAAAAACAGGCTTCCCGGAAGTTCTGGAAGGCCAGTTTGCAGCCTCCGGAGGACCTCTGGAGCCCAGGGGGAGGCAGTTTTTGCCCTCCCAGAGGCTTGAGGAAAACTTCCGGAGTCTGGGGAAGGCAAAAATCCCCCACCCGCTCCATGGTGCAGGAGGCAGACTAGGCCATGGCCACCATTAAAAATGTGCTAAATCATTTAAAATGTCAAAAAATAATGCCGTGGCGACCGGGGAACTGGTTTGGGGGCATGGCGAGCCTCCCGTCTGTACCGGTTCGGCGACCCAGTTGCAATTTCCACTACCGGTTCGCCTGAACCGGTGCAAACCAATAGCAACCCACCTCTGCTTTGGTTGGTTCAGAGACTACACCGATGTTTGGGAAATAGTAAGTTGTGAGAGACATGAGAGCAAAATTTGGGGATGAGGTAGGGATCCCTATTTTGCACTCTTTGGAGGTTTTGAATTTCAGTGTCCAAAATTTTCAACCCATATACCAATGGCCATTTTGCAGGCGCTGGTTTGGCAAAAGCTGCTCTGTAGACACAATACATGCTTATACACATGCACACATACACACACACACACACACACAAACACACAACACAGAGTTATAGAAACAGAATCATATACTGTGTATGCCGGGCTAGATTATTAGAGCATGGCATATATCACGATTATCTAACCTACTCTAGTAAAAAAAAAAAAACATTGCAGAATGTATATATCTTTCAAAGGTGAGGCATTTTTCTCCTACCTGTCTCTATAGCCAAGAACTAAAGTGATTTATCTGAAAATGCCTTACGTGTGGTTTGTAGAAATCTATAAATCAAACTGCTAGCAGAGGGCATTTTTCATACCTCCTGTATCTAGAGAGTATTCATACTGATGTTGTGCTATTACCCTTAGCAGTAAAGTGGGACCTCGGGTCCCGGACGGCTCAGACCACGAACAATTCAGGTGCCGACTGAAAAATCCGCTAAATGTTTCCTGACTCAGGTCATGAGCACATCCTTGGGTGCTGAATAAACACAGGCGCGGCGATTTCCCCTGCCATGGCGATTTCCCCTTCCGCGCCATTTTTTGTGTGTGCGCACATGCACAGTCAGTCTTGCTTCTGGTCCTTACCAAATCGGGCGCCGAATGAAATCCTGGAACGGATTATGGTTAGCACCCAAGGTCCCACTGTAGCTTTTATGGGCAATAACAGTAGCAACACATCTCCTTAGTTGCCACGTCAACTAAAACCTATATTTCTTGAACAATTAAAACAAAACCAAAATCTCCTTTTGAACTGATCCATTCTAGCTATCTAAACGCAAGCTTTATGTTTGTGTGTGTGTCCTAGAATAAAGGATAAAATATCAAGCACTATAAACATCATAATTCTTTAACAAGACAAAACCTATTTAGATTTTGGGCCTGAAGCTGTCTGGAATAGAATTTCTCAGTTTTATCACCCATTTTGCACATGTGTTTATTTCCCTAGTAGCATTCACTCTACTAAAACGATTAGTGTCCCTAAGGTGATTACAGGGAAATTGCTGGAGTGTCCACCACAGCAATAAATACTCACTGTTTACGGTACCTGCTAGTGCATTAATATTATTCAATCCAACCGTTGCTCCAGCTAGTCCTTGTAGAGTCCCCAGAGAAGTCAAAGAATTCATCGCTGCCCCAGCTGTGGAATTTGCTGTTGATGCAGCCACTAGAATAAAAGAAGGAAAAGTAAAATAATTTACTCCTAGAATACCATAAACCAGGGGTGTCCAATGTTGGCAACTTTTAAGACTTGTGGACGTCAACTCCCAGAATTCCTCAGTCAGCCTGTCAGCATGGTTGTCTAGGGAATTCTGGGAATTGAAGTCCACAAGTCTTGAAGTTCACAAGGTTGGATATTCCTATCATAATGTCAGAGTCTGCGCATAGTGAGACTACTATTTTGAGGCAACCCAGGAGTAAAATACAGTACACAAAGATTTTGTCTTTCCAACAGTGGTTTATATACAAGACTTATATATACACACACGTATTAGGCTACTACCAACCAACCAAGCAATCTTCAACTCTACACGTGGAACCACAATAGAGTTAGAACACGAGGAGAGAGATACATGAGGAGAGAGAGAGACACCCTCACATGGCCTCCCTTATATATACAGCTTCTTAAAGTGGCAGTAACCTTGCTGACTCATCCTCATGTTATTATCTCGGTTTACCGCCTTACAGCAGCTATTAAATCATCATTACCCTGACACATAAACATTATGGAACGCTAGTGAGTCCTTTGGCCATAAATTCATGACATGTCATAATAGTTAGATGAGAAAAACTTTGAAGTATGGCTCCTCTCATTGTTTTATCCATACAGTGGAATGTCCATTGCTTAAAGTACATATTCTGCTCAAAAGTTTAATAAGAGAGAAAACCTCTCTCTTACATTCCGGTTTGATCCATGTGCTGATCTCAGATTTAGTGCCACTTGTTTGCTTACAGTTTTGTCTGATTTGTAGCCTTTCTTGTTTATTCAACAAACTGTGGTTGGAAATTCTAGTTGAGAATTATTTCAATCTCTCCATTTCAGCTGCATGCATATATAAAAACGGTGTGTTATGAATAAAGCATCAACCATTGTAGGATATATGTTTCGGGGGAGATTGTTTTGATATGGAAATGGCAAACGCGACATTCATCAGTTCTCAGATTATCAAGGCTTATGAAAACCTATTTGATACCGAAGGAAAAATTACAAATCTCCTTCCAGAGTTTCCCCCTACAGCAAATGAAATGGATACTATAACTTGGTGCTTCGGAATTGAATAAGCTCACAACTCTTAATGAAGAGTTGGCAGTTGGCCCTCGTTTTTTTGGAAAAATTAGATGAACTGACAATGTTACCCTGTTAGGCAGCTTTTCTTGATATTCCATTGCTGTTTGGCCTAATTGTTAGAAAAGACGAGATATCTAACATGCACGAATCCAGGGGCTTTGCTTTCAGGAATTATAACTTGACAGCACTTTGTCTTGGTAAAAGCAAATTGATAGTTTCTCTCTTTTGTGCTGGGAATATTATCCTTGTGTTATCAGTCTGAACATCAATAGTCAAGAAGAATAGCATTCAGAAAGCTAGTTAGTATTGAAGGGATGAGTGAATAATGCCTGTATGATTTGTGAACATTAAAGAATACAGCTGCCAGCTAAAAACTAGATAGAGCCTCTCCCTCCCTCCAGTCTTAGCCTTTGGTACACAGAGATTCAGAGTTAGATCTGTAAGTCAATGACCAGACTTCAAAGCTCTTCAAATCCTTGTTGGCCCACCAGTGATTAAAAATAACAAGATCCTGCTTTTGAAAGGTAATTTACTGCCCTTGCGGCTCACTACAGATTCAAGGAGGGGGGTAGGTAGGGAAGGGAATTCAGGAGAGATGTAAATAGGATTAAGCCCCTGATGTAAATAGGATTAAGCCCCTTCCCTGAAGCCACAACCTCACTCCAGTCCTGCACAAATAAGTATCTGCTAGATTGGGAGTCATTTTCCAGGCTGGTGGTGTCAGTTTGGAAGGAATAAGGATAAGAAAAGATGCTTTTTTGTGACTGCTAGATATCTGTGACAGGTTCCCAATCATTCAAATAAAAACAGAGAAGGGAAAAAGAGGTATAAAAAAGCCATCTAATTACTTTGTAATCTAATCAGCTGTCTCTGATGGAATGGCTAACAGAATGAGAATCAACTAGTGCAACAGAATAACAGAGTTGGAAGGGACCTTTAGAGGTCTTCTAGTCCAACCACCTGCTCAAGCAGGAAACCCTATACCATTTCAGACAAATGGTTATCCAACATCGTCTTAAAAACCTCCAGTGTTGGAGAATTCACAACTTCTGGAGGCAAATTGTTCCACTGATTCATTGTTCTCACTGTCAGGAAATTCCTCTTTAGTTCTAGGTTGCTTCTCTCCTTGATTAGTTTCCACCCATTGCTTCTTGTCCTGACCTCAGGTGGTTTGGAGAATAGGTTGACCCCCTCTTCTTTATGGCAACCCCTGAGATAGTGGAAGACTGCTATAATTTTGATTACTTGGCTTTTCACCATTTGATAAAAAATTAATTCCACCTGTCAATTTGCACATTAAGGTGGAAGGTGTTTTCTTCACCTACATTTAGCTGGGTCATTTGACACAATGTAAAGAAAGTGTTACTCACCTGATCAGGCCGAGTAACATACTGCAAATAACTAATGGTTCTATTCCATGATTGAGACTTTTTAAGCACTAAGCTAATTAGTATTTGATGGATTAGATCTCCAGGCCCACCTAACTGCATGGAGTTCTATTCCTGGAAACCCACCAATTGAATGAACCATGAGGCCAGACTGCTGACTGCAACCGAGCCACTTAATATTAAAACTCCTTCAGGTGAGCAGTTTTATTAAGCATTAAATTAATTCTGACTGCTCAGGACTCACAGTCTGCTCCTGGTCACTGCCTCTTGTAAATGACCGAGGAGTACATGGTAGCAGGCCCACCCTTTTGTGCTGCCAAGCTGAAAGCAGGACTTGATAACTCCATGATTAAAAATGATTGAACCAAACTGGTCATACTGTAGCTGTGAAGTGAATTTCATGTGTAAAGGGTGCCAGCAACTGTCTTTCCGGCCTAAATGTCCATACAGGCGCAAAAAAAAAAAAAAAGGAAAGAAAAGAAAATCATACTGATGTGAAATTGGCATAAGATGGACTTCTGATATGGTTGATCTGAAGAGTCTCCAGATCACTTAAACAAGCCTTTGCCTCCATCCTTCGATATTTAGTGTTAAGAAATCATGAAAGGTTATTATATTTTTTCCAGTTACCTGGTCAAACAGCATATTTGAAACTACATAAACTTACACTAGAGACGATAGTTTTCTTGCCTATCTCATCCACATTTCCCCAGTTTCGTGCTCTCTAAACCTAAATATTTAATTTCCCTGGACAATATCACTATTAATGGAAGAGAATAAATATAGCTCAGGGATGAATTGTGGCGTCCTTGGTACTCTCTGAGCTTAGTTTCAGTAAGTTCACTATCACTACTTAGTTTCACTATCACTAAGTGTTGTATCTTATGATTTACGAAGACTGTATTTTTATGATGACTTTGATCATGATTTATCACTTATAGCTTTTGTGTACAATGAGAGCTTATGCACCGAAGACAAATTCCTTGTGTGTCCAATCACACTTGGCCAATTAAGAATTCATTTCATTTCATTTCATTTCACTTCATTTCATTTCATTTCATTTCATTTCATTTCATTTCTATTCTATTCTATTCTATTCTATTCTATTCTATTCTATTCTATTCGTAACACTGAAGATGTTACCAACTCTGGTAATGAAACGTCTGCAATCAAACAAAGCTCACAGAGCATCAAGGACTCTACAATATCACTACTATCTCATAGGTGGAGAAATTGTTGGATGTTTGGCATTGATGTGCATTGTAACAGGAAGAATAAGGAAAGACTGTTACATACAATAACTCATTGTAAGGCCTCCTATTTTGCTAGGTACTTTTATTTTCATAGTTAATTCAACAGAAAGAGATACAGCTCAGGAATGGATCAAAGATATCACCTTGCAAGATTAATTCTGGATTTTAAAAAAATTGTATCTTACAAGCAATAATGTCAGCAGGCTGGGGGTAAAACTGGGCATTGGATGAGCTGGTGCCCTAATGGCTAAGAGGTGTCCATTAGGATCTGTACTGACTTTTAATGTTACCCAAAAAAAAATGCTGCATATGGCACATGTAAAGCAGTTAACCTATGCTAGTGAAAACTGTGTCATAGGAAGATTGCAACTGTTTTTTTTTTTTAAAGCCTCACTATGTAAAGAAATGGAGAAAAGAAGAGAAAACAGGAAAAAGAAAGTCATTCAGCCGTTTTTAAAAAATGCACCTTCACTCGTCCCCTCACACTAATAGACAGCTGGTTTTTCAATGAACGCATTATCGATCCAAGATT